>OW679195.1:150437005-150500829 GCA_940337035.1 Agriotes lineatus | reverse complement strand
ATTGATTTTGCATTTGGCATAATTTGAAGTGACAGTTGTCATGAAATAAAAGAATGCATTTTCAGGAATAAAAGCAGACTAGATTATGAGCGAATCCGACCTGTGTTATCAGTCAAGAGTAACATTTTTTCTCCCCGAGCTAGAGATTTAATAATATTGATTATACCATTCATAATGCACAAAATCCCTATTTAGGGCACGTATTAATAAGTGAAAACACCGTGGTGTTATCGTTTTGGTGTTTTCAATTTTGAACTGTCAGCTGTCAATGTCATGCCATTTCCAATAGTTTTTTAAGATACGCATTAAATACATTTTTGGTGTAATTCCCTTATTGATATTCATGGTATATATCTAATCGAATACTCACTCGACGATTTTATTATCAAATACTTTTGCTTACAAACTCAACGGGTTGCTTTGTATCGAGAGATCCAAAAAAAACTGTTCCTCAGCGGGCTGTGGGAAATTCAACGTATTATTGCGAGACGCCTAAAGTCGGGGTAACTGGCAATCCTTTTAATTGAAACACACTCGGATACGAAGACCAAAGCTACTGAGATTAATAAGAACACTTAAGTAGATACAAATACTTGCATTTATTTTTCTGCCATTTACAGAAACCTTAAGTTTACGTATTTACATCTTCTTATTAACTGACTTAATTCTAAGTCCATTCTGACCAAGAAAGCTCGGTGGGCGTTTACAAAGTTCCCAATAACCTATCAGAGCTGGTCTAAATTTTGGACATTTGGCATTACGTGGACGTGACCGTTCATAATAGTTCTATGAATTTTTACAAGCTTGAGGATTTCCCATGGTGAAATGTGGCCTGTTCGGACCCTTAGTAAATTACCGCTATAAAGATTTAAAATTCTACTAAAGCATTTGGTCCCAGCTGCAAATAGTTTTTATGATCGAGTTGCAACCGTTGCTTCTTCTAATCACGTACCGGTCATATACATCACTCAATATTTCGGTTTATGAAGTAAACGCTGCATAAACTTACTCTAATCTTATTCGTGAGATTGGAATATCTCCAGCTTCCCAAGCGAAAGGCACGTTTCTAAACATCCGCTTGTTGTAATTTAAATATGACATTTTCCTACGAATTTTACCTTAAAATATTATACAGATGGCTTACAGCTAACTAAAGTACAGTATATTCCTACATAGTTCATTAAATTAAAGAACGCAAATCGTAACAGTTGCCCCCGGATTAAGATAGTCTTTGGGGTTTAAATCTATCGATTTTTACACCACAAGACGTTCTTCTTTCGCACTTAAGCAATACCAGTCATAAATCTCAGAACTATATGGTCTCATTATGCTTACCCTAATTTAACTAACCTACGTGAATTAACATCAGTTATCTGGTGTAATTGTCAGTACTACTTTGGTTCTCGGTGACTTAACTAAACAAAATACCTAGATAAGGAATCCACGTTTCCGCATTTCTTTCCCGGTTTATAGAGAACAGTGAAATTTAACATTTGTAAAATTAATGACCACCGCAGTAATCTGCCATTCTTATTGCTCATCTGCCGTAACCAGGTCAAAGGACAGTGATCCGTTTCTACGGTAAAATGGCTCAGAAACAAATAAGGCTTTAATTTTCCGACTGCCCAGACTAAAGCTGCACATTCGAGTTCACTTGCGCTATAAGCTTGCTCCCTATCCGTGAGTTTTTTGCTCAGATACAGCACCGGATGCTCTTCTTGATTAGCATCTCGTTGCGATAAAGTCACCCCCATTCCTCGCTTCGAACAATCGGTTTGTACTATAAATTCACGGGAATAATCTGGAGCTCTCAACACCTTACCGCTCATTAATTCGTCCTTCAATCTTTGGAAGGCAACTTCTTTCTGATCATCCCATTCTACTCTGGTTTTCGCATTTTTCCGTAATGCGTCTGTAAGTGGACTAGCTATGTCTGCATAGTTCGGGACGTAATGATTATAATACCCAGTGATCCCGAGAAATGATCGAATATCCCGTTTGGTTTGGGGACGTTGAAACTCCTGTATGGCCGCTACCTTTACCTCCGACGGTTGTCTAAATCCCTGACCTATTTTATGTCCCAGATATATCACCTCGGCTTTTCCCCACTCACACTTCTTAGCCTTTATCGTTAGGCCTGCTTGATGCATTGCCTTGAATACCGCACGTAGATGTCCTAAATGCTCCTCCCAAGTCATCGAATGTACCGCCACATCGTCCAAAAATGGTTCTGCGAAATCGTCCATTCCCTCCAATATGGTGTCCATTAGCCGCTGAAACGAAAATGGAGCAGATTGCAGCCCGAACGCTAACGTCACTGGTTCGAAAACTCCACGATGCGTTATGAAAGCAGCATATTTACTTGCTCTTTCAGTCATCCCTATTTGCCAGTAGGCTCTTACTACATCGATTAAACTCAGGTATCTGGCCTTGCTGCATTTTTCCACACATGCTTCTATATTAGGAACAGGATGTTGCTGTGGCACCGTAATAGCATTTAACGCTCTGTAGTCGATCACAGGCCTTGGATCCTTCCCTTCAGCCTCCACAATCATCATAGGCGATGAATACTCGCTGTTACTGGGCCTAATTACTCCCAATTTTAACATTTTATCGATTTCTTTGTCGATAATCTCGCGTACCCTCGGTGAGTGTGAATACGCTCGAGTTCGGATAATTTTTTCCTCCTTGAGAGCAATATCGTGTTCCACTAAGTTGGTTCTTCCGGGTCGATTTGAAAATAACCCTGGAAATTCTTGGATTAATTCCTCCAAGCTTTTCATTTGGATTTCCGTGAGTTTTCCTACCCCTTTGGCTTGTTTCAACACTTCCGAAGCACTTAAGATTTCGGTGTCTTCTATTTCCAGTTCTGGAAGATCGAGTTCTGCTCCTTCTTCCCCAGGTTGTTTGATTACTATCGCAATAACTTCAGCCTTTTCAAAATAAGGTTTCAACAAATTGACGTGGACAAGAGTTTGTTTACGTTTTCCCGATATTTCTTTAATTATATAATTCGTATCGGAAATTTTCTCCACAATTTCTTTGGGTCCAGTCCATTGCATCTGCAATTTGTTGGTCCTGGCTTGCTGATACAACATAACCTTCTCGCCAACCTCGTAATATGAAGCCTTCGCCTTCAGATCATAATAACCTTTTGATTTGGTTTGTGCTTCCAAAGTCGCCGTTTTCGCGATTTCCTGCATTTGCCTTAGCCTATCGAGTAACTTTAATATGTACACTACTACCGGTTCGTTGGTTTCCTTTCCAACCCACAACTCCTTGATCATGTTTAATGGAGATCTAATCTGACGTCCATAAACCAATTCTGCGGGACTAAATCCGTGTGCCGCGTGCGGTGCACATCTCAAAGCGAAAAGCGCTTGATCGATATATTCATCCCACTCATTTCCGTTTTCGTAACACAACGCTCTTAGGATTCGCTTGTATACCCCGTGGAATCGTTCTACTGCGTTTGATTGCGGATGATATGCTGAACTGTGTATGATTTTTATACCACATCGGTCAAGAAATTCGGTCGTTAGATTGCTGGTAAATACAGTGCCCAAATCCATCTGGATTTCGGATGGAAATCCTACTCGCGAAAATATATTTAATAACCCTTTTACCACCGCTTCAGAATCTGCTACTTTTAATGGGATCGCGTCAGGAAATTTTGTGGCACTACAAATTAGCGTTAGTAGATATCTGTTTCCCTTCTCGGTTTTCGCTAAAGGTCCTACAATATCCACATTTACTCGCTTATACGGTTCGGTGATTACTGGCACTCTACACATTGGAGCTTTTTTCCTATCAGTGGGCTTCCCTACGCGCATGCAAACGTCACAGCACTTGATCTTGTTTTTCACGTCTCGTCCCATCTGATTCCACCAATAATTCTGCTTGATCCTGTCAATAGTTTTGTTACAACCCAAGTGTCCCATCCACATGTTATCATGTGCGATATCTAGCAACTTGCTTTGTAATTTTTCTGGCACCATCACTTGCTCAAAGCTCCGACCCAATTTGTCCGTAATTCTCCTGTGCAGTATTCCATAAGCAATGTAGAATTTTGATCCATTGTTTTCCTTCTTTGATTCTGCCATCTCAAAATACTCCTTTAATTTTGGATCTTCTAATTGCAGCATTCTTAAGGTTGTCGGTGTAAGTTGTGTTATGTCCGAGTAATCGACATCCGATTTAGGTATTGAAAATTGTTCGTCCTTTTCCAGGTTCGGTGATTTATACCCAATCTCCTTTTCCGCTTCTTCTCCCTGTTCGTCGGAATCTTTTCCGTCTTCTGAACTCTTTACTTCGGCATTCGTTTCTTTATTTTCATCGTGAACCTTTTCCTTTTCCATTATAGCCTTCGCCTGCGCTCTCGTTAATGCGAGCACTTGTTGAATTACCACATCCTTTTCCTTCGGCAGCATCTCCCACGTTCTATTCGATAGCAGATACGTATAATCTCGAGGCAAACGATTCGCTACAGCTGCTTCAGTTTCCACCTGAATTTCTGGCAAATTTAATTTTACCTTCGCAACTGGTAACGCCACACATTCTTCATTCAGGAGTCCTTGCACATATACATATTTCCCTGTATAATCGGCTCCTTTGATTAAATTTGTGTGCACGATATCATAGCTGGCTCCGCTATCTCGTAGTAATTTTGCTTCCACTCCATTTACTTTCGCTATTATGGTATAAGGTTCTAGCAGACCTTCCTCGTTCTTGCTCTGGCCTATCGTTGCTAAAACGACTTGTGTTTTGGGACATTCCGGTGAACCTTTATAGTGACCTACTGCACCACATCCAAAGCACTTCCCCGGCCTTCGTCTGTCGAAACTGCGTTTGTCCAAGTTTTCCTTGACAACACTTTCCGTTTGCACCTGACTTTTCCCTAAGTCATTTTTCAAGTTCGACGTCGGCTTAGTTTCGAACTTATTTTTCGATGTCTTGAAGTTTCCATTATATTGCCGTTCCGTACCTGGTCCTCTTTTGGTGACGTATGTGTCTGCATGCTCTGCAGCTTCCTCCATCGTCTTGGACTTGTTTCGGTCCTCCACCCAAAATTTCATCTCCCCTGGCAACGCACTATAAAATTTCTCTAAGCACATCAGTTGAGTTAGCTTGTCGAAGTTTCCTTCCGCTTCTTCGCTCTTGATCCATTCCTGGAAATTGGTTTTTAGTTGGTATGCAAATTCCGCATAACTCTGGTCAGTTTTCCGTTTCCCGTACCGAAATTTCGTTCTAAAAACTTCTGCTGTTAGCTGATATTTCTTGAGCAGACTAGCCCTGACTTTGTCGTAATCTTTGCTGTCCTCTTCTGTTAATCGAGCCACGACCTCATTCGCTGTTGGTGACAACACACTCGTCAATCGAATTGGCCACGATTCCTTGGAGAAGTTCAATTGCACACAAACCCGCTCGAAATTCGTTAAATACAATCCCATGTCACCGTCATCCTTGAAAGGTTGCAATTGTTTTGTCATATTCAAGGACATATTCCTAATTGCATTGACATCATGTACATTATTTTCATTTGCCGTTTGAGCTTGGGCCTGAGCAATTTTCACTTGAGCATCTAATCTAGCTACCTCCAATCTTTCTTCTCGCTGCCTTTCCGCTAATTCTAACCGTTCTCTCCTTTCAGCTAATTCTAACCTTTCTCTTCGTTCCCTTTCAGCTAATTCTAATTTTTCTTTTCGTTCCCTTTCAGCTAATTCTCGTTCCCTGCTAGCTAATTCTTCCCACTTGTCCTTCCGAGGGTTTTCCTCCCAGGCACCTAATTCTACCTTAATGTCCTCTACCGAATGTTGAGCCTTAATCAATTCTTCTATGATCTCTGCCTTTTTCTTTTTCTCCGGTAATTCCAACAGATTAGCAACATATTTTAATTCGTTCGCCGAAAAAATACTGTATTCGGAAACCATTGTTTGTTTTTAAATGAAACACTTGATAAAAATTTAAATTCTGTAAACCAGGAATTTTGCGTAACTCGTAAATTACCTATCGCTGCTGTAAAAACGTAACTAGTTCACAACCCGTCGAAAATTTACTATTACTGACAACTACGAGCAATACCTGATCCTATTATTTCAAAAAAATATATACACAACCTTACTAAATCGCATAATAAGACCATATAATTCCGAAACAAACAACAAGTATTACTTACCCACAACTGGAATTTTCTGCTTTCCCCGCTGTGCTGTCGTCTTATTTCCACAGATCTGGACGCGCCGCCTCCCTGTTCTGAAGCCGCTTCCCTGTCTTTTTTTTCTGGAGTTTCCGCCGTCACTCACTTCGACACTTTTACTGGCTTTCCCTGCACTACACTGGTTTTTCTTCGTTCTCAGTTTTACCTGACGTTGTTCCCAGAATGCTGCCTCGCCGCCCCTTCGAATGACTGCCCTCCTGTTGTCTGGCCGCCTCCACGGATTCCTTGCCGTCACCTCCTCGACGCTTGCTGGTTTTCCAACGTTTCCACTCTTACGTGACGCCGTCCCCAGTCCTCTACGCCGTTCCCGGATTGACCGCTCCCGTTGGACCACGGAATTTCCTGCATTCACTCCTCGACGCTCCTGGATTTTACCTACGCCGCTCCCCGCAATGAACGTTCCCGTTGTCTGGCCGCCTCCACGGATTCCTTGCCGTCACCTCCTCGACGCTCGCTGGTTTTCCAACGTTGCCACTTTTACGTGACGCCGTCCCCAGTCCTCTACGCCGTTCCCGGAATGACCGCTTCCGTTGTACCGCCTCAGTTTATTAGATGCTTTTTCCCGTCCTGTTCACGTGCTTCCCCTTGTATATTTCAACGCTTGCACTTGGACCGACTTCGAAACAAAAGAAATCTTCTGTCGTGCGATTTAAATAAGTTATAAATTACACCGCTTGATCACCACTATTGCGAGACGCCTAAAGTCGGGGTAACTGGCAATCCTTTTAATTGAAACACACTCGGACACGAAGACCAAAGCTACTGAGATTAATAAGAACACTTAAGTAGATACAAATACTTGCATTTATTTTTCTGCCGTTTACAGAAACCTTAAGTTTACGTATTTACATCTTCTTATTAACTAACTTAATTCTAAGTCCATTCTGACCAAGAAAGCTCGGTGGGCGTTTACAAAGTTCCCAATAACCTATCAGAGCTGGTCTAAATTTTGAACATTTGGCAATACGCGGACGTGACCGTTCATAATAGTTCTATGCATTTTTACAAGCTTGAGGATTTCCCATGGTGAAATGTGGCCTGTTCGGACCCTTAGTAAATTACCGCTATAAAGATTTAAAATTCTACTAAAGCATTTGGTCCCAGCTGCAAATAGTTTTTATGATCGAGTTGCAACCGTTGCTTCTTCTAATCACGTACCGGTCATATACATCACTCAATATTTCGGTTTATGAAGTAAACGCTGCATAAACTTACTCAAATCTTATTCGTGAGATTGGAATATCTCCAGCTTCCCAAGCGAAAGGCACGTTTCTAAACATCCGCTTGTTGTAATTTAAATATGACATTTTCCTACGAATTTTACCTTAAAATATTATACAGATGGCTTACAGCTAACTAAAGTACAGTATATTCCTACATAGTTCATTAAATTAAAGAACGCAAATCGTAACAATATCAATAATAGAATGCCCCAGAAACAGAGAGCGTTAACAACATGTACCATACACAAAAAATAAATATCCACGAAAGCCAAAATTAACATATATAGAGCAGTATATGTTGCTATCCTAACCTTCGCATGTGAAAATTGTCTCACGAAGAACAAACAGAATCCAAAACACAGGAAGGGATAACCAGGAAAGGCAAAATTAGAAACGAAATGATTAGGGAGCAACTCTAAAAGTGCAACCATTTGTAAAAAACTTGAACAATGGCAACTCAAACGATACCAGCACTTTAGTCGAATGGAGTAAGCTAGCTATAAAAGTATGGAAGGCCCAAACTGAGGTGAAAATACATATAAAGAAGTTGCTGACAGATACAGGAAGTAAAAAACAAAACTAAGATAAGCAACTTAAGAGAGATGGAAGTAGTTCGTACATGCAGTAAGTAATACCTAATTGCAATTTACCTACCTTTGTTAATGCATTGAAAATGAATTCTGAAAAAATTACAAAGATATAACTCTATTTCTATCCCTTGTAAGTTTTAAAAATGTTCACATCTTTATTATTATTGTTTATTCTACGCCACGTGAATCTTTACTGCGAAGTTCTACTTGTAATAGCAGCAATAGCCTTGTTATATATCTAGCCCCACTTGAGGTGCCAAATTTGTAATATAACACTCTATTAATGTGTTATTACAATTAATATCAAATTAAATATACCCTTTTACTAACTATTAAAAAGAAGCATTATCAGGTATAGCTCACTTATGTACTTACCTTACTCCTTAATACAATAAATAGGATTTGACGTATCTCATAAATCAATTTGACATTTAGAATTATGTATTGTGATTATAGTTTTTTAAAGCCTCGACTAGTCAGTTTACAAGCAATGGGATTCCTGACTCTCAGCTGAATAGGTAAATTTTCGACTAACAACTTTCTCTTGTAGTTAAAGGCTGAATTACATTTAAAAGATAATAATTATTTGACTTTGTGAATCAAATACACGTTTCAGGTACTTCACAATATTAAATTCATACTTTCAGTTTGTTAGTAGTACATCGAAGTTTGATCTGACATTACAAAAATAAATAGATATAATCAAAATTAGTTTAATCAAATGTTAAATATCCAAACTTGATTTAAATGAATATTCTAAAAAATAACCTAATACCAAAATGTAAATTTTAAATGATAATGATCGAAAAACGTCGAGTACTGGAATCACTATTAAATTTGAAAAATTACTTCTTCTAAGTTAATTTCTAAATATATTTACAATTACTACAAACTTCTTAATATTTCATAAGAAATGGACACTAACCTTCTGATTGTCTATCTTGTACCTGAATGTGTTATCTCAGCTCCTAACTGGAAAGATTCTAGTCAGCAAACACCTCCCTGGGTTGTTCCGGACCAAAACAAAGCTCGTTGTAGCTCTTTGAAACCTCTATTATGTGGATAGACAGTTCAACAGCATACCACAACATTCACTTTCACTTTTATACTGGCTTCGTAGTAAAATACCGCGTTAAATGGAATCACACAATCTTGAATTTTATATTTGAATAATATTTGTGACTTATAGTCACATTTGATCGTAGAGGATACTATATTGTTACTATATCAATTCAAGATATGTTTTACTACTTGATATAAACAACCCTGTGGTTGCCTTTTACAACACCAGCAGTTAAAACATACATACAACTGTTACATCACCATGATATACATTAGATAGCTGGATATTATTTTAATTAAACGTATCATTCATACGGTATGCTGCATTACATACAGCATAGCAGATCTTTAATAAATAATACGTACTACTATTCGATATTACATTAAAAAAAATGTATATAACTTTAGAAGATATATTTCTTACATGAGTCATTCTTTATTACCTTTGTTACCAGTTTTGAAAGAGTTCTGAGTTCTGACATATTATTTATCATAGTTTATTTTGTTTACTCTTGAAACCAGCTTAAATAGCAAATATAACAACTGGAACAAAGATGTTCCTGCTTTTATTAGGAGGAACGGTGCAGTGTGAAAAAGAGATATATTTGAGTTGTTTAGTCGATATGTATCTTTAGTTATGTGTACATTGTTCAATAAATACATTTTAAAAGAATTTATTGTTTGGGGAGCTTTTACATTGTCTAAACTAGGTCACTTTGCATTTTCCGTACATATTCATATGTATCGGGTGATCGAATAAATTTCACCTCTAGTGTGCTGTGATTTGTGGTATACGTTTTGTCAGTACTTTAGTGTATTGTCAGTCTATGTCGGATTCTAGATTAGTAGGTTAGGTTATGTTTGTTATTTGACTCAAGGTGAAGCAAAACTTAACCTGCAAATCTCTAATTTGACATAGACTGACAATCCACTTCAGCGCTGCCAAATGTATACCACGAATCACAGCACACTAGAGGTGAAATTTATTCGATAGCCAATCTACCACCGTCTGACAACAAGTGCAGCGCAGCTGTGACAACTCCAAATATAACAGCGAATTTCACACAAATATTGAATTTAGGGTTTTTCTGATAATTATAACATTTTCCCATTTTGCAACTCCCAAATTCACCTAAACCGCAAAATTCATAAAAATCCACAGATTCATCCACATACTGCCAAAAACAAAATTCGTCATTTTTTCTTTTTTCTCTATTTATGCGAACATCCAATTTGCTACAAAATTCGCCCTTGACGAGATCTTGAAAATGACATTAACAACATTCACCTTCAATACGTACAACTTGGAAAAACCTTATTACCGTCACACTTCCAATTCGTTAAACATTTTCAATGTTAAAACATTTACTTGATTTTAATTCCAGGCGATACTCGTAATAGATGTATGATTGGAAATTGGATGATTGGAGACAATATTTATGTAGCATGGTATACTACATGGTACGATTTCATAATAAAGAAGTTTAGTACGTTCCTTTAAGTTTTCCATTTTATATGAGTTACCTTCTTCGTAATATTTTATGGAATTTTGAATTATATGACAGAACCACTATCATGTATGCATGGTATATTGAGCAGGAGGATATTTTTAAGTGATTTTCTGCTGTTTAACTGGTTTTTGACATCATTAAAATATCCGCAATTGTTAATGTGTATACAAGTTTGGACTTCCCACTTCCTTCGTTATAACACATTGGCGTTTAACCATGGAATTTTTAAAAACTTGGCCATTATTGAGTTAGTTTATTAATGACTGTAGGTACATTATTTATTTTTCAACAGTTGATTAAACAATTTGTCAGCTCATCGAGAAATTGTTCAGTTTACTTTTTTCTCTAACTGAGGCTGGAGAGGATGTGCCTATTAGTTGATTGTAGAAATTGCAACAGCAGAAAATTCGTTCTTGTTAGAAGTAGAAGTTTTATACTTGGAAATTATTTATTGGGCTGATGCTTTTATTTGAGTTGTTAATAAATGTACATCCCAATAGATGGCTGGATGCAAACCACCGTCTTAAGGTCACTATATCAATAAGGTACCGCTATTAGTGATTTTTTTTATATCTATCCTTGTCGCACAATTTTCTTCAGCTGGGGATAAAAACACATAACCTAACAGATTCCTCACTTTACAAGTGCCACTACACCAATAAGAAAATCACCAAAAACTAGTGTCTTCCCTATTGCACTTGGGAAATTTGTATTTGTTATCCTTATGTCACAATTTTCTCACATTCTCAAGCGAGGAATGGAATGGCGGTACCTTATTGATATAGTGACCTTACACCGTCTGAAATACATGTAGCCTGTGTGGGTCTAGCTACACTACGTTTTTGTATGCCCACAGTTTTGACACATTGCAAAAATTCCTTTTATTTATTTTAGCGGTTCAAATAGAATGTGTTTGTTTTACATCAAATGTGTATGGAAGTTTCTTTATTATTTTTATCTGGTTCCAGATTTACAAGATATATTGGTGAAAACTCTGTACTCAATCTAAAATTCATTGTGTTGTATACATTTCGTCCAATTTATTTGAGGGCTTCTGTCATGTCATCTATTGGAGTAGCATGAGGTAGATGTTTTAACACTAATATTGCTGGATTTATAAGGAGGTGGCAAAATAAACGAACACTGCAACAACTTAACTAACTATGACAAAATTTTGTATATCAAGAATCAATTTCTTAAAATAAATATATAGTATAAGAATAGCAAAAATGTTAAGACACGTTAAAATGGGTACTTAATAAGTATAAACAAAAAATAACCCTATAGAAATGATGCGAGAATAATAAAAACGCCCTCGACTTCAACCTCATTCTGTAGCCGTATAAACTTCAAATTTTATTTAGATTATTTCACTTGAAATCCAGGAAGCTTCCGTTTGAGGAACAACATTTCGGAGTACACAGCTGTCATAAGATAAACTAGTTGAAGTAAATACAAGAGCCAAGCTTTTACATTTTTCATTATGGTAAATTAGATAAGATTTTCTCCTTCTCCTTGTTTAAAGATCATAAAGTTTCTTTATGTTTCGCATTTTCTTATATTAAAGCACCAAGCAAAGCGTAAGATGCCAACTTCTCCCCTATTTGCGTTGTCTTTTTTGTTATCTTGAAACAGCACGTTCAAAAACTAACAAACCAGTTTGCTATTACAAATTTTCTTAATTCTTAGTGCTATGGTAAGAACAATTATATTACACGAGCTTTAGTCGTATTTTGGAAATAAATACTATGTATCGGTATCCCGCCTGACAATGAAACTAAGGCCACGCTTATATCTCCTTTATTTATGAATCGATTCGGATGAAATTTGATATGGGGTTATTATGCATAATTTCTGATTGACGGATAGTTATAGCTAAAATAGTCGACTTCCTGTTTCACCGGAAGTGCTACTAACTGCGATTTTTCAAATGGATCGCCCAATATATTTTATGGTTTTTGGCATGCACGGCTCAAATTACATATGATAGCCCTGCCAAATTTTAATTTTTTCATTTCTTTTTTTTTGTCATAGAATGCCGTCATTGGAGAAAATGTGTTGTAATTGATTCTATTAGTAACCCAAAAATAGCTATTTCATCAATTTGATCACTAACAAATCCTTCATGAAGCAATAAACGTTGTTAAATGTGTTTTTTCAGAAAAGGTCTACCCTCCTAAGAGCCATTGTGCCATTAGATAGAAAATTTAATTGCCAATCTAGAGATATGCGTCCTGCACTACTTTATTTTTATCTAAAACTGAAAAATGTTTAACCAATATTTTTTTTAATATTTTTGTGTAATACCTAAGCAAATTTGGCAATACTGTCCTATGTAATTTGAGTTGTACATTTCGAAAAATATTAAATATATAGGACGATCCATTTAAAAATCAAAGTTAATGACATTTCCGGTGTAACTGGAAGTCGGCAGTTTTGATTATATCTGTCTCACCAACCGAAATTATGTTTAATATCCTTACAATAAATTTCATCCAAGTCTGTTAATAAGTAAAGGAAATAGAGACATTGGCCCTGGTCTCATTGTCACCCGGTATAGCAAGATATTATGACTGTAATAAGGAAAATCTTAAATTAATCTTTTTTATTATTATTTACTGTTCTATATTTAAACCATGGAAGTCATTTTGTGATGCCGCTGCTGAATTTCAGCAATTACTTTGTTCAATGGACTTAAAGTAATTGAATTAAAAAATTTAAATTAAAATATTTAAATCGTTAGTTTTAACAGAAGCATTTCTAAATACTGAAAATGTAATCTTTATATTAGCCCGAAGTACTAATCAGTAAAGTGACTAATTAATAATATGGTAAACGCTAGCTGAACGTGTAAGCTAATTCCAGTTAAACTATTCAATGACTCGTTATTAAATAATATTCTGAATGATTCCATCAAATTGTTGAAAATTTGCTGGCACCGATGCTGCATTAAAATGACAAGAGCAGTTTCCATACCGGAAATTTCCTTGTTACAGCGATTTCCACTACATCAGGATGTGCTTGATTGTCATTTTAGAAGTACAGGGGTAAATAAATCGTCCCAGTGACTTTCTAATAAATGCAACTTTGGAAAAACCTCGAATGTAAATGCATTTTAGTAACGTCTGGTAAACCATAAACTAGATACGTGCATTAATAACCTAGTTTGAATCCTATTGTATAAAACTCGGAGAAAGAAAGTATAATTAATATCTCTGGGGATATTAAACAACCAAAACCTGGATCGAGCATATAAATAATCTATTTGCATAGTTTACACAGAATAAACGTATAAACATTTCTACTTGTAATTGCAAATTATTTTAGTTTGTAAATGAATTATCGTGATCTTTTTTTACTTTTTCCAGTTTATTGCATTACTGTTTAAAAACATCACTAACTTTTACTGCTTTAGATACTTTCTTTGCAACGCTTTTGTTTAATAACTGAAAGTTAATATTAATATTTTTTAACACAAGTACGTTCAAATAATAATTTTCACTAAAGCAAAATACAACTTTAGTGTACCAAAGCGAAAAGACAATGTCTTGAACATACTTCTCTCTAGAAGCTACACGTTTTCTGAAATTGTAGGCAAAAGCACTGTAATAAGACTTAAATAAGTGAATACATTTTAGCAATAAAGAGCAACGTGGCGTAAGCATTAAAGAGCTGCGTGTCCTTCTCAAACTTGTTTTATAAATTTATGTTGCTTAAAATTTATTAGACACATGCCAAGCGTGAGATTTAGTTTTAGGCTTTTAGACATAAATAATTAAGTATTACATCCATCCCCTAATCTCCGTAACGCTGGTGTAGAATATTAATTAAATCTTAAAGACCCGCCCTATTACTAATTGAAGTTACATATTTTTCTGTAAATAAATATTTACAATTAATTGCTTTAGCGGGGCACATGTCTGCAAGGAGTATCTGGTAATAGCTATTTCGATGTTAAATGCAACAACCACAATTCTAATCAAGATTAAATTCCAATAACGGTAAAGCGTATTTTAACAAATCTGTATACAACTGAAAGCGTTATTCAGCTTTCCAGGAATGCATTAGCAGTGTGGCTGCCTTTGTTTCCTAGTGGGTTCCATGTACATATGTTTGTAAAGTGGTAGAATCCATAATAACTCTCGACCATAAATTCTGTGAAAAACAGTATCGGTATTGTAAGGTATGGTCATTTGTGTTAATGTCAGATTTTACTTCGAAGTTTTAACGTATTGACCTTTCTGTTCAATCAATGGATGGAATGTTTCCACACTCGCCATTTTTTTATCTATATTGTTCACCCATCCTTATTGCCTGCTGCTTATATTTTATATAGTGGAGAAAACAACTTAAGTAAATCCCAAATGCTAATATTCTCTCCTAGTAAATAGTAATTTGTGTATCTGTCCATATACAGAAACAAAATGTATGTTGCAGTTACATGGTGTTATATCTAAAACGGTAATTGCAACACAATCGAAATTTCTTCCGTGAAACGAAACGCAAAATCATACCATACCTTGGCGGCCCCGAAGTTGTCACAAATAAAATTGATATTAAGCTTCGTATATTGACTGAACAAAATTCTGCCTCGTTATATAGACAGATTCGTAACTCTTCGCCAAACTTTAAACAGTACCACTGTTTTGATCGATAAATTGAAAAGACAATTCGGTAATACACAAGCAAAATATACGCCCTAACCACGTTGCAAATTCTCCTGTAACAGAAGTTTTGCCAGCTGCTGATCGGGAAGGGAGTGGTTCCACGCGACAGTCGTTAGTTATGAAGATATCTTAAAAAAATAGTTAGTAATGTTAAAAAGGCCGCCACACACTTTAAAAATCTCTCTAGGAACTGCTCTCTTGAAGTCTGAAATGAGGGATCAGTCTTTCTGTTTGTCCACAGCGATGTGCGAAAGGCCGACTTGGTGCCTTCACTGGCCTTCCTTTTTAGTTTTCTCCTGGAGGTCGCTCCAATTCTTCACAAAAGGAAACACAAATGGAAGATCGCATGCAAACATAATAAAAAGCAAAGATTAATTTAACCTGTCTATATTGATTTTGGCTATATATAATATATATAATAACTCGTCAGACGGGTTGCTCCTACACTTATATGACGTCATATAGAGTTCACATATTGCTAAAAGAGAATAGCTATTGACACTAAGTTTACTAATTGTTTAGGAACCAAAACATAATTTTAACTTTTAAAATTAAATGTGCATACATTTCGTAAGCGAACTGTTGCTTGCGGAAATTACAACAAAAGCTGTCACCATTTATTATCAGCACTGGTCGAATGACCGGTCGACAAACTGCAATTTTGCAAACTTGCTATCTTTTTGTTATGAAATTGAATACGCAAGTGCATATGCGAGCTGAAACTAGAGCAAAATAACATGAACCTTGTAATTTAAGTCATAATTAATGTATATAAATAGGAAATATTCTAGTCAATAAACAATACAGTTTTAACATCTGTTCTGTATTCACCCGACCTCTGGCCAACGGAAATTAAGTCTTTTAAATTCATCTCGTGTGAGACTGCACGAGACCGTTGGTTCACAACCCTTTTTAATTCCTGCACCCCTAAGACGTATCCTGTAAATTGTCCAAATTAAAATCATACAGTCAACTATAACCTCCACCCTGAACACTAATAAATCACGGCGTACTTTAGTGTTTTTGGAGAGTACCACGGCTTAGTTAATTGGTATCAACACTTTAAACTATAGCACTGGAATCAGCGATTAATTATAACAGCACAGTACCTGTGTAGAATTCTAACACCGACTCTGTTGATTCATGGGGCGCAACTGGTTCCGCCATACACTTGCTAGCTGATGAAAACCTTCTGGTAGCCTGCAGGTAAAATCGGGAGAACTTGGTGACGGAGTAAACATGGACTTCAACTAACGAGGTGATTTACAATTAATTAGTGTCGAATTTTCAAGCAGAGAACGGGAATGCGCACGATGTAACGGGAGTTTCGGCAAAATGCTCTTACTTGGTCAAAGAGTAAAGATGGACTTCAACTAACGAGGTGATTTACAATTAATTAGTGTCGAATTTTCAAGCAGAGAACGGGAATGCGCACGATGTAACGGGAGTTTCGGCAAATGCTCTTACTTGGTGAAAGAGTAAAGATGGACTTCAACTAACGAGGTGATTTACAATTATAGTGTCGTATTTTCAAGCATAGAACGGGAATGCGCGCGATATAACGGGAGTTTCGGCAAATGCTCTTACTTGGTGACGGAGTAAACATGGACATCAACTAACGAGGTGATTTACAATTAATTATAGTGTCGAATTTTCAAGCAGAGAACGGGAATGCGCACGATGTAACGGGAGTTTCGGCAAATGCTCTTACTTGGTGAAAGAGTAAAGATGGACTTCAACTAACAAGGTGATTTACAATTATAGTGTCGTATTTTCAAGCAGAGAACGGGAATGCGCGCGATATAACGGGAGTTTCGGCAAATGCTCTTACTTGGTGACGGAGTAAACATGGACTTCAACTAACGAGGTGATTTACAATTAATTATAGTGTCGAATTTTCAAGCAGAGAACGGGAATGCGCACGATGTAACGGGAGTTTCGGCAAATGCTCTTACTTGGTGAAAGAGTAAAGATGGACTTCAACTAACGAGGTGATTTACAATTATAGTGTCGTATTTTCAAGCAGAGAACGGGTTCTAGCAACTGTAGATATTGGACTAAATACTACACACATAGCATAATAGTATCATCGACTATGCTTATCTTTCTCTCTCTAAGTAGTGCTGGCATCCACATGCAGACAAACCTCCTCCATTTCCTTCCGTATTCCTCTAATTAGTGCCGTTGACATCCATTATTTTCCTGCAACTTTTCTGATATCGTCGTACCATCTACTTAAAGATCTTTATCTATATTTTTTTCTTTTCCATAATTTCCAGTGTGTAGTTTTACCTGTCCATCCTGTAGTATCTCTTCGAGGTATGTGTGTTGTCCATAGCATTTCATCTTTCATTTTTGTTTTTTGTCTGACCCATTGTATCGTTCGCCTGTCCTTCAATGTAATACCCAGAATAGCTCTCCATACTTCTTTCTAACTTGTACTTTATGTGAGGTATTGTTTCGGTTCCATACGTCAGTATGAGTAATACACAATGCTCCAATACTTGTACTTCCACTTGTGTTGTAAATTGTTTGTCTTTGTTTCGCAAAATGTGGTTCAGCTTTTTGAAGGCAGTCCATGCCAATCTTATTCTACGCTGCAGATCTGCGTTTTGCATGTCTTTGTCGATCGTTATTGTTTGTTCTAAATATGGGGTTATTATACAGTTAGGGGTATACTTTAAATTCCTATATAATTTTAACAAAATCAAGCCAAGAACAAAAAGTAATCTACAGACCGCTCGACGTAAGTAAAATTCGCGTCGCATAGCTGCTCGACACTCGATCGGCAAATCTCACAGTAGCGGCACGTGTACGAAATGCCTTGCTTTTAAAGAAGCAATTCGAAATTCGATAAGCCGAAGTTTTCGATATATCGAAACATTTTACATGAGATTTTCCGATCGGGTGCCGAGCAGCTGCGCGACCCGAATTTTACTTATGCCGCGCGGTCTGTAATTGCTTAAATAATGGAATTGTATTGTATCGGTCGAAAACAAAAGTGTTGTCATGACAACTATTGACACAGATGACACATCTCAATTTTAAGCAAACATTTTGTGAATTTATGGCCATTTCATAGAAATGCTTTTGAGGGCTAACGAAAAATTCAAAGCTTTGGAAAGTATAGAATTTTCGCTAGTGGAGAGAGCATAAGAAGGAAGATTTATAACCGTCTTAGAACCACTTTACTTTGTAGAGACTTTAATCGATGACATCAAGGAATGAAACTTACGAAGATGCGTCGCTGTTTTCATTTCTAATGTTTTGTGGCTCTGTGTGTAGCTAATCGAATCGAAGAGATACCAGTCAAGAAAGCTAAGGGTAGTCGATAATTCTAAAAAAAATTAACAATTGTTTAGAAACGGAATTGAGATCGTACCTGGTCTGATAAACGCGTTCACGAAGTAAATGGAGGCTAACGCGACGAAGGATTTTTTGAGAAAACGTTGAAATGTGATGTTTGATTTTAAAAAACGAAGGTAGGATCTTGTTGTCACGACAACGGGAAAGAAACGCTAAACTGCAAAGGAGTTTAGATTACTTTCTTCTTATGTCCTCTCTCCTAACGAAAATCCTATACTTTCAAAAGGTTTGAATTTTTCGCTAACCCCCATAAGCATTCCTATGGCAGAGATTACCAGTTCGGTAGAATTTTCTGTGAGAACGCTTCATAAAGACTTTTCCGATCTTATGCGCTTCAAAACTGTCAGGTGTTTGCGATCATTTAAACCTCCTAAAAGTAACATTACAAAAGATGAAAGGAATACTCTCAACACCTTACGTTCCAATTCCGACATCTCATTTTGTCCTCTGATAAAGGTAATGCTGCAGTCGTTCTGGATCGAACAAAGTTAATGTTAAGTCTTTATTTCAAGACTATTCTTATGTCCCACTTTCTCGCGACCTAACTTCCAAAATCTAACGGGAAGTCACTTCCCTCATAAAATCTTTAGATCTTCAAAGCCTCCTCGGCTCTACGATCTTCCCAAAATTCATAACCAAGACATCTCTTAGGCTCATTGTCAGTACTATAGATTTCCCTACTAACTCATTAGAAAAATATACCGCTAGCCTCACTGGTAAGTCTCCCTCGTATGTTCGCAATTCAGCTCATTTCGTTGAACTTATATCCAATATAAGCGTTGAGCCTGAAGATTTACTTGTGAGTTTCGATGTTACTTCAATTTTTACTAAAGTTTCTATTACCGATAGCCATAATCCAACAGTTGTTATCAGAACATGTGTCTTCAAGTCTACCTGCCCTAGAAAAACGCCTCTCTTCCACTTATTTCTATTTTCAAGGGCAGTTCTTTAAATAAAATTTCCGGTGCGGCTATGAGTTCTCCTCTTTCACCTGTCGTTGTCAATATCTTCACAAAAGTTTTCGAAACCATAGCTATGAAATTTTCAGAATTGAAACCCAAGCTTTGATTTCGATACGTTCGTGATACCTTTATTATTTGGCCACATGGTAAAGACACGTTACCCGTCTTCTTAAATCATCTCTAGAGTCAACATCCAGACATTAACTTTAGCATGGAGATAGAAAGTAACGGTTCCCTTCCTTTCTTAGATGTGCAGGTCTCTCACCAACCCAGTGGCAAACTTGGTCAATCTGTATATCGCAAACCCACTCACACTGATTGCTATCTACATGCAGATTCCCATCATCATCTTACTCAAAAACTTTCTGTTATCAATTTGCTTGTACACCGGGCTGTTTCCATATCCCAACCAGATAATGTCTTCGCTGAATTAAGCTGTATTCGGAAAGCTCTCAGGAACAACGGTTACATTGCTAGAGATATACAATCCACGGCCACCCACACCTCCAAAAATTGATCCTCCCGCAGTAATAATCTTTCGCCCCTATATCCACGAGGTCACCGATCGCGTAGGAAAGTTTTTTCGAAAACAAAACATTAAAACAGTATTCAAACCTCCGAGAAAAATCTCACAGGTTCTTCCGTCCTAAAGATAAAGTAAACACTATGTCATCTAAAGGTGTTTATAAAGTCTCTTGTTTTTGTAATGCTGTATACATTGGTGAAACAGGACGTTCAAGAAAAAGTCGCATCTCTGAACACCAGCGCTGTCTTAAGTCCGGTCTCGTCTAGTCATCAGCAATCGCCGAACACCAACGCGATGCCGGCCATAAGATCCTTTTTGATGAAACTTCCATTATCTGCAAATCTCCATTCTTCTTTGGTAGAAAGATTAAGAAATTATTGAGATTTACAAATACCCTAATAATCTTGATAGGGATGAAGGCTTTCCCCTTCCTTCTATGTGGAACGTGCTAATTTCTAAGCCCGCCCACCGCCACTCAACCGCGACGGCACTTGCCTATAAATTCTCTCCCTTCTGCTTCCGATCGTTAGAAGAGTTTCGCCTTTGGCGTGGTTTACACGTTGAGTTACCGTGCTCTTTTATTCTTTCTCCTGATAAAACCCCTTACGAAAGTGGGCGAAACGTTGAGTTCTTCGACCTCAATAATGACATGGTCCCATCCCGGAAGCTGTCTGTTACTTAATAATAATGACCGTAAAAGCTTCCGAAATCAACTCTTTTATTATTGTGCAACAAGTTATCGACATATAACTCGATAATATCGAAGTGCTTATAGTATTACTACCGATAATTTTTAAATTTTTTAAACAAAACATAATCTCTAAGTGCCTTGTGAATGAGGTGTATAATCCAATAAATTTAGGTCAGCATCTACAAGGACAGTTAGAAGAACGCGCGACCTATGAACGGGGGCATTGTTTTTTTAAAACGTCAAACTGCAATCAGTTTTTCCAGGTCTTTTTTAAGAATTTCATTGTACAATTTTGGTACGTTCAGCATAGTATTTCCCTGTTATTGCCTCCGCTTTGCCATCTATTAATAATATTACGTACACACCCAAAATACAGATGCCATTACTCTGCCTGCAAATTCTTGTTCCCGAAACTTCTTTGATAGTGGACAACCACGATGACGCCATTTCATAATTTTCAATCTGACTCGTTTTTGATACTCGGTACTTGCATTCTTGCAACCCATCTTGCTGAGACTATGGAATTTCAAAACCTTAGTAATTATATGTTAAGTAGTACGATATGAAATATTTAAGTTTTCTGCTATGACATATGTAGAGATATAGAATACAAAAGAGATTAAGGTTGTTGCCATGTGAATTAGATGTTATCAGCACAAAAATCATTATACGTTAAGTATTAAATTAAACATTCCTACGTTTTCTTCCGTGAATCACATAAAAATTCCCCCGATATTTATACTCGGGCAAAAAATAACGATTGTGTTGCAAGGAAATTTTTAAATCTTAGCTGCTTTGCCGTTTAAACGTAAACTGCTCCGAGCAGCTTTAAACACTTGGCTGCCATTAAATTTTTAAATACCCTAGTGGAACTTCTGAATCCTTCCTGTTGTCGGTCGTATTTACGTGCTGTTTTCAGTACTCAAGAGGTTTTGCAGCTACTTGCCCTGTAGGATAGAAACACTTTGATCTTAAGCTTTTGCCCGGTTAAATGAATAAATGTGCATTTTCTATTAGCTTAATATTAGCATAATAATATAAAGACTGTTTTAAAATATCTATCATAAAAGTATGCAATGAAATATTTAACCCATTTATTTTTACTTCTGTAAAAGCTTCTTCATATTATATCAGCCGTCTCCTCTTTTATTCCCCGTTGGAATATTATATTCGAGGAGATACAGGAAAATAAGATCTAAAATAAAGTTGCAGCAAAATTTCTCAGAAGACTAAGCTCGATCAAATTTTCTGCGATGTCAGAATGCAGGAAGCTTTTATATTTCCAAGGGCGTGGGTAGTCTTTAGTTTCGTTAGTGTATGTTGATAAACATCCTCAATTAACTAAAACTTATTTAAGCTTGGAAGAAATGGAAATCAACGCAGCTCAGCTTCATTACCATTTACACTACGCTTTTAAATTCTACACATTAAATTATTCAATTATGCTTTCCCTGATAATAATTAAAAAAATTACGCATCAGCTTAATATGAGAGTTTTCAATTAATTTAAAAAAATAGTGACTCTATGGGCATATCTGAAGACCGACTAGTTCACTAAAGACTGCGTAGGTTTTTTACTTCCTTGTAAAATAAATGAAGTATTGGATTCGCCCCAAAAATTCTAAATTGAGTTTTTAATAGATGTTCACGTTTTAAACTCCCTTGAACCCAAAAAACATGTTTTTGTTCATTGATCTGTCTGTCTGTCTGTCTGTGAACAGAAAATCTCTACAACGAAAAGAGGTACGACGTTGAAACTTCATATATAACTATAAGTACTATCTAGATGAAACACTAAGCTTTTGAAGAAAATCGCATAACCGGAAGTATGCTGTTTACTCCTTTCTATTTTTTTTAAACGGATATAATGATTTTTTTTCACAATTTACATTTTCAATGTGTATTGATGCGAGATAAGTGATTTTTCAGTTGAATAACTCTAAAATGGGTTTCTTTTGTTTTTTTTTAATTAACTCCTGTTTTAAATAGAACACCCGTTATATTATAAAATTTTAAATTCAGCTTAAAATTTTAGAGAAAATTTGTCTCTTGAATTAACGCTCTATTGTGTACAGTTTCTGTAGAATTTGTAATTTAAAAAAAAATCACAAATGCTTAAAAATTAAAAATCAAATTTTTGGCTAATTATAAGATCACTGTAAAAGGAAGTTGTGTGAGTGTATCACACCAGATTTTTACTAAAACTTAAAGCAAATAAAATTATAAAGGGCGCCAATAAGTTTTCAATACAAAAATATGCGCACAATAGTGAAGAGAACTCAAAAATATAGTCGATAGCCATATAATCTGAAACAAATTCAGGCAACCGTAACGTCATGACACGTTTGCAATAACTAAAACACAAACATTTTATAGTTAAATGTGTATAATAACCAAATACACAAGGCTTAACATGGCCCAAATGCTAACGCAATAGAGTGCACCTGATATAAGAATACTAACTCTGCATGAATACTACTGTAAACCAACAATAATAGACCAAACAGTAAACTTAGGAAACAAATAATTGCAAATATTCACTTAATGGGATGGAAAAACGTAATAAATATTGAAAAATGACGTCTCAACAGGCTAACAAAACCCAAGGGGGCTTGAAGAACCCCTGTCGAGACCAATACTGCTTGGTAAAATGATTAGGTAAAATTACGTCGTCAATATTCAACGGGGTCCCTTTACTATGATCACACGACAGAGTTTGATACTATTTACAACAAAAAGCAAACAAATTTGACGCTAACATTCGTACTCAAACCAGCCATACTTGTTCAGTAAAACATCACTTTTCTAAACTTCTTGCGTAATATACTATTGTATGGGCTACTCGCACTGTATTAAAAATAATAAGTACAATTAATAATAGCACTACGAAGGAAGTATTATAATCGACTAGGTTTCTCCAGAGCTTCACGTTCCAGGGTCCCTCGATAAAATATGTTTTCTCAATTCTGCACTTCCATCTGTTTGTCTATTGGCGATATAGCTCAAAAACTGTGTGTTGGAAGAAGACAATATTCTACATGCGAATTATATCTCTATCTAGCTCGAAACCGAATATACTTTCGGTCTAATATTTACTGGGTGGTCACCTTAAAAAATTCAATGTTGCCTATTTTTGCTATCAACAACTATTAGTTAGGTAAAAGTGATATTTTGCACATAACTTGGGATTTTGCCCTTGATGAAAATAAACATATTTTGGACCCTACAGATACATAGCGAACAGCTTGTAGTGTCCTGTCATCACCGCTTACTTTATGCTGCTGTCGTAAGCGAATATAATACGTGAGCTCCCGTGGTTTAAAAGTGAAAGAATCTGGCTAGCAATCCCCCGTCGTAGCGCGAGTTATAATCCCAAAGCCTGCCGTTTTTTTTAAATATTCAAATTGATGTAATTTGAATTACCAAGTGTTTCCTTTTATTGTTTCAGTATTATTACCAACGTTAAGATTTTATTTATTTATTTCTTGAATTCTATTTTATATATTTATTTTTGGGTTAATAACAGGTTGACATGCAAAAGCATCAACCCAATTACAATTTACCACTACATACATTTAAAACTAAAATATTACAGCGAAAGTCATGCCATTCAATGAAAAAAACACAAGTTTGATACTAATGACAAGTGAAAGTAATAAAATATACATGAATAGTAATAATAAATATTTTAAACAAAAACACGGAGGAGTGCAGGAGAAGTAAAAAGCACATGTGATATGGCATGCAGTAACAATGTGAAAAGACTCAAGATGCAATGGAAATAAAATGCATCCCACCAGCGTGTAGGCGATACGCCCTGACCTCCATAGCACCCCTAGACAGAACTTTTAGACTTTAGAGAAAATTGAGATAATAAGTCTGGACATTCGATTTTCTCATTAAAAGGTTAAAATAAAACACACAAGTCCAACAATTTTCGTCTTGACTGTACGTTCTGCTGCCTCTGATTTAATTGAACTGAATTTTGTTTTAGATAATTAACAAACTTATTCTGTCAATATAGATATTATACTGGGGATTCCGCACCGGAGCGGCAAATTCTAAAACACTACGAACCATCGCAAAATACAGAAGCTGCAGACAATGGGCATTTTTGAAGGGATTGCGGCACCTCATTATAAAACCAAGTGTTTTATATGCTTTTTGAGTTATGGTATTTATGTGTACATCGAACAGCAATTGATTGTCAAAAATCACACCTAGGTCTCTTATTGTACTTATCGTCTGACCGTATGCGAGGCAAGTTTCGTGCAAACTCCTTTACAGATTTTTTTGTTGTTCCCCTTTATTCAGTCTTCCCTTAAATTGCCACAACATGTTGTCTTTTCTTGATTTACTACTGAAGCGTACTAGTTCAGTATCTTTTGCAGTGAAAAAGCAAATCACTGGCTGAGTTTTCCAACTGGAGAGATTGTTTATTCCGGAAATCGTAAAAATCTCTACCAGGGAAAGGAAAACAACAGCCTCGCAAATACTAGCCGATAGCTGCCACTTTAAGCTTATGAGTGTACACAATCACAGTTGTTGTTGCCAATCGCCTGTAATTAGTTTAGTCGAGATCAACATACCTACAAATACAACGATAATCTTACACCTCTTTGAGGTTTCCATTTCAAACTATTCATATCGCGCTGAAATCAACATAATTACTAAAATCCAGAGTGACAGATAACCTGTTGGTCTGAAATTCTTCAAATACTTTAATTTGTTTTATGATTTAAATGCATAATATGTATAAACGTGAACATTATCTCAGCATTCCATATTTCCATGTATGACAGTTCTGGGAAAATAGATTTTTACTTCCTTCGTCTAAAAGACGAAGAAAGTATTGTAATCCCGAAAAAATCACCTTCTGTGTCTGTGTGCTGTCTGTTGGCGGTATAACTCAAAAACTATTTGTTGGAGGAATACAATATTTTGCATACACATAATATATAGTATGATCAAAAATTAATCTCATCTAGTATGGCTGTGGAAGTTCAAACCAATGCCTTTAAAATTGGCTTACATACTTATATTTAATTCAAACTGTCAAATTTTATTATTAAATATTCTTTTTATCCATCTTACTACAACATTATATTGAAATAAACGAATTTGCACGTAAAAGTAAGGTCTTAAATCTAACCTAAAAATAAAATATATTGGACCCAGTTTTAGAGGCAGCAATTTGTTCTTTTATAGCCATTCTAGATGAGATTAATTTTTTATCATACTTTAGCTACCTGAAAAACAGAAAAAAAATCAGGCAAATATATACAGAGTGAGCACCTTAAAAAATTAATTTTGCTTATTTTTGATTTAAATTAGCAGTAAATACAAATAATAATTTGTACATAGCGCAGGCCTTAGATACAGAATAAATGTTGTACGACACAAAAAAGAAGCAACAAATTAGTGCGTTACTTAATACAGCTGCAACGCAAGAATTCGAAGGAACGGTGCTCCGTAGCTCAGGTAGAAATAGCCCGTTCCTTTGCAACATCCCACAACGCGTTGGGACTGCATAAGCGGTCTGTCTGCCCTTCGACTACGGCCACCGGTAAGGTTTTGTTTTATTTGAAAATTCATTTAATTTATTAGAAATGTGAAAATATTTTTACTCCTAACTTAATTTCATTTTTAAAATTATTTAGTGTCACAATGTTGACGAGGGAAGTTCTGGGTAAAGCTCTTTAAATATTTTTTAGAGTTGTATTCGTTTAAAAACGCCACATTTCATTAGACAAATTATTTTCAGGGAAAAATCTCAAACTACTATTGTCCTTAAATTATGAGATTGTTACGTTTTCTAGCACAAGAAAAAAATTAAATTAATGTAGCTCTTGCTTTTACAGTCTTTCTGCAACCTCTTCTTTGTTTAGCATTTCTACATGTTTTATATTAATAATACAAACGTCTGAGTAAATATTTACCAAAACATAAATTTACTTAGTAATCTTACTGCACTAACGTACCTGTTGCGATGAATCAATCTAGTATCACTCCGAGTCGGTAACGCAGTTTCAAAAGGAGCTAAAATGGTGGAATTGTAGCATCGGATTTCCTTGTTAATTTGTCATAAAGCAATTAAAGCTCGTTAATTATAAAGGCACTATCCTACTTCAAAGCTGCTTGCGAATATCTACTTCTGTAGTTCCTACAGAAAACAAGAAAGTCAGAACGACGAAGACTTGATGCCTAGGCGGTTTTGTAAACTTGTGTTCTGCGCTTATATTAGCACAGGCTGCACATAACCTGCCGGTTTGTACGCAAATACTACAGGTGGAGTGTTGCTTAAATGTGTTTCCATGTTTACAAATTGTTCTAAAGGTATAAGGCAAATACATCATTGCATAGCTTGCTGTTGCTGTAAACCATAAAAGTGAAGAGCCGAAACGTTACATACAGTCTTTTAGAGTATGTACTTTTCCCTTTTTATAGGTATACATGATGATTTAGTTTATTTAGTACTACAGATCGATTTATATTTTCAAAAATTATTTTAATTGTCAATAGAGTTGCAGAAGACTGAATTAAAAAATAACAGGGCCAACTAATTGCATAACTAAATGACAGTAATTGGTAGGATTATTAGAAAAATAAAAAACTACTCTTGAAGTTGCATTTGCTTTTAATAGCGCTGGTGGAATACTGACTCAATGCTATTTCTAGCTATCTTTCATATACTACAGCGGATTATTGCTCATTATTTTTATTAATGCTGCCGAGGAATGTGCAGAAGTCGAAAGTCTTTCTTGGCGTTTCAATTATGAATCTTAACAGTGAGCTACTGTAGCAGCTGTTCAATTATCTATAACTGCATGTAATATTTCAACTAGTTTCATGAATGGCTGGCTTTATCAAGGAATAAGATGATTGCTCAAAATAAAGGCAATAAAGAGGCATGTAATTTTCTCCCTGAAGAATTGTGCAAATTTGCGCACATCTGTGAGCTCGAGTTTAAATTAATTTTGGATGACGAAAGTATCTGAGCCCCTCGCTACGATTGCAAAGCGCATTGCATGCGGGTTGTGTCGTAAGATAACTCAGCTTATCGTTTTACGAGTTAGACGAACTGTTTGAAAATACACTACACCGAGCTCCTACCTTGTAGTTTGGGTTGGTGCTTGCACACAGCTATGACTAAATTTACTATCAATTTAACCATTGCATACACGTATGGAATTTATCGGTTTAGTTTTCCAGAGAGCTACCCTAATATTTTTATATACTCTAACTGTAATATTTTCAGTTCATGTGATACTACCACATCATCAGTTACCTCATCAGCACTCTGTGCACTGTCACTGTCGGATTACTCTTCACTGTAATCTAGATTTTGATCAGAATCTTCCCGAAAACATCCTCTTGGTCATCATTATTTTGAATCTACTCATCTACGTCTTCATTCAATAAGTAACTCTGCCTCAGTCAATGGTCGTCGATTTTCATAGTTGGAAGATGCTATTACACTCACAAATCAACACGCACAAACAAAAAAGATATACGTGTTCTTCACAGTGGGATCTGCAATAACCGTTCAGTACGAAATATAAATATAGTAATGCACCTATTGAGAACAATTTATTTGTCAATTCCATTATTGTCGAATAGGCAACTAGCTTTGCAAACTTATATTTTGTTGAATGCAGTTTTCTGATTTAGTACAGTTTCATGCAAACTGCAATCTTCCTGCCAAACGTTGTAATTCGTCGCTAGATGGCGATAGAGGGGAAGACGCTTTACGTTGTCGGTTTTCTATGTGCATCCGGGATCATCGGCCGTTTTAAAATTTCCTGGGGCATGGTTTTGAGCTTTGTGAATTACTGGTGCTGTCAGGTTAATGCAAAACAAACAATCAAGGCATATTTTGACCCGAAAACTGGCTAAATGAATTATTTGAGAGAACATATGTTCCCGGGAACGAACTGCAACATTTCTGCCTTTAACCTACTGGGTAAACCCATCGATTTGCTAGGAATGTGTCTTCAGTAGCAGTCTTGCCCGCAACTCCCTTGTTGGAACGTTAACTGTTGAATACGAGGCCACCTCGCCTTAATTTTCTTGTGAAGTCACGTGCAGGCAGAATGGCTGGAGAAGGCGTCGCTGGAGGCCTCTACCTTGTGCTGTATTTGTTTTCGTGCTGCAGGATACGTCCAGTTTGGTGGTTTAAATCTAATGCCCTCGTATTTATTTGTATAAACTTATTTGCGATTACCATTTTAACTAATTGTGTATTTTTTATGTGTCTGCTTATTTGACGCCAGCTTAGAGCTGAGTGGTTTATTTTGAAGTAGGGTGGGTGGTCGCACCGCTTTACGATTATTCCCCCCTAAATATCGCCCACATTTAGTTTGTTGGCTGGGAAAAACGATCCTAGCATAATACACTGTAATACAAACTACCATTCAGATATCTCACAGGTTATTTGCGGTATGAAATTAAATCGCTAAGTGCGGGCCGTTGTAACGTTTATCATCCATTCAGCAAGCGGGCTGTTTCAAAATTAATTGCTTTGCTACTTAACAATTTAAATTGAACCAGTTATAAATATTAGTAAACGTTTACTCAGCGCGGGCTGCGTTTATATATTGGCACCCATACACACTGTCTCAGACATGACATATGATAATGAATTATGTGATATAGTAGTAAATGTTACTATTCGTTGACACCAGTAATTATAATCTATTTTATTCCCCCCTATTGTTATCCATTACATGATTTAATCATTATACGATTTTTCGAACTGTGGGTTTTATTTATTACATTGTTTGTTGTTACCTTGTACCACTCTTAAACGAAGGGGTTGACAAGGCCTCTGCTAGCTCTTTTAACTCTCGGTAGAATATGGCATGGTGTAAGGATCAGGCTAAGAAATAGTTCGGGCTCTTACAATTGAACAGTGTAGATTAATAAAAGAATTGTTGTTATTCACAACAAATAAAACAAACCTAGCTAGCAAAATAGATCAACCCCTACCCCGTAAGCTTCGCTGCATACCTCCATCTAAATGTAGTAAAGCAGCAGTAACAAAAATATTTAATATCAAAACTATTAAATCAGGGTTGGCGTCACCCAAGTTACACACACAGGTATATCGAGACAAAACAAACAAATCAACATTTTAAAAACTTCAATTCATTGTGGCATTTTGGAATTCGCTAAGTATAGCTTAAATGAGAACTACAGGCTAACATCTGTGCAATCGCATTAATGATAATATAATATACACGCTATCTCAGGTATTTTGAATTATTTAAACACCCACACCTAGCGGTAATAACAATTGAGCCAAAAAGGTTGATTAAATTCGCTTGGTTTGAGTTGGTAAGATCTTAGTAGAACTGATATAAGTTACGACATAATTCCTTTGACGATAAAAAATAGATACTGATAGGAGCATGTGCTTACAGTTTAAATAAAGATGAATTCCAACGATCGGCAGGGAAATCCCGATGCATTGCATTCTTCTACGAAGACTCAAGGCCAATTTGACTCCAGGATCCCAAAGTCGACGCTCGAAATAAACTAGCATCCAAAAAGAAGAATATTCCTTGCTACGTAGAAGCGCTAATTCGGGAAGCTGAAAACGTTGGCTCCGGGATGCTGAATGTAAGCCTTTGTAAAGTGAGCCAATACAAGCGGTGTCTAACACAAACTAAACGAATTTCAGCCCAAACTAAACTTCATAGATATTTGAAAAATTAGAAAGTGAAATAAGTTCGCAAAAGCATTCTTACCAAACGCTGTTTTCGGCCTAATGTGGAGGACGCATTGCCGCAATTTCGATGAGAGGCAGCGCAGAGCAATCCATCCTAAATAACCAAAATCAATACGCAAAGAATAGAATTAGAAGAAACGCTCTTACCAGCGTTGGAAGCGCGACCGAAAACAATGCTACAAGCGGATCGCTTGCTTGAAAAACAAAAACGCTTCAAAAAATCAATACTATGTCAGATATTGCATTGTTTTCACAGCCAATGTGGATCAAAAATGCGACGACAAATATACGCGAAAATGTGCAGGTGTTTTAATCTCTGAATGCGAGCGCTTGCCGCGATAAGCTTGAATAATTTTTCTACAAAATATAGCTATATGGTGCTCCGAAAGTCGGTGTTAAATGCATTAACGCGCTTTTGAAACAAAGTTGAAACGGGGCGTTACAACCTTTGAGCAATTTAATGGTTCGTTTGCTCAAGCGAACAAAGGACATAGGCCTGAATCATTTGGCGCCCCTATAAATTTAGATCTATTAGTTTTAAAGTTACCTACCCCTTCTCCCAGAGTTAGCCCGAGTGCATGTTGCGATTCAATATCGGCAATTTATAATGGAACACTATTGCTTACAATGGCGCATTCGGTACACAACCTAACACAGCTAAGGAACAACTGAATTTATATGGAGCGGTGACACCCTGGCATGAAGCTTGCACTAGTTCTAAGAAAAACATTGGCGCGCTGGGTATTTCTGACCCCAGTATGAAGTTCCAGGGTTAAAGTCAATTTCAGATTTTTATATTATTTGTTTGAAATTATATGATGTCATTAATATTTTTCTTAAATAACAATCTACATTGTTTTCATATATTTCGGTAGCCAGTTTTAATCTGTTGTTACCGATATAAAATTTTTAATGGGTTGCATTAGATTTAGATTTATAAGAAAGTTTGTAGCCCCGTACGAAGAACGGGGATTTTGCTATTACTAACAAAAGCACGCAAGATTAATTACAAAGCCATACTTGAAAACAGTATTTCCAAATGGTGAAGAAGTATGGGAGTTAATGAAAGGAAACAGAAACCACATGAAGTATGTCAAAATGGACTTCTAGAGACGTTCTTGTGGTGTCCCCCTAATGGAACGATAAAATTCGACAAATAATTAACGTAAATGTAGCTACAAGAGGGTTGATACGAGTGCTAAGATTTTGAGATGGTACGGTCATCTCTATTCCCTGGAGAAGAACAAAGATGACAAAAAATGGGATGGGTGGGGACAGAAAGAAGGAGTCGACGAAGTGTCAGGAAAGGTGACTGGTATGAGAGTAAGGTTTTAAAATCGAACTTATCAAAGGAAATAGACTTTTTAAGAAGACCGTCACGTCAAGATTAAAAAGAATAAGAAACATCACCGTAAAAGAAATTATGAGATATTTCTGTTTGTGGATTTTCAATTTGATCCGCATTGTACCAGCAGATGGTGGTCATTTGCTAGGTCTGCAATCCATTTGTTATGTACGTCAATCAGTGAGTATCGCCATTTCTTATCTGTCGCTATATGGTCCATATGAATGCTTGTTCTATTTTCTGAATGTTTTTTTTTTAAGAAAATGTTGATCCTCCCATGCACAAATCATTGCTAAGAAAAAATTCTGGGAATAGTTCGCCATTAACATTGCGTGTGACTTTTCTTTCATTTCAATTAATAAATCTAAAAAGGAGAGTTTATTGTTATCAACTGTAAATACAATATCTTTGTGCTTACTGCTAATTCAGTTGAAATATGATTTAAAGACGATTTCGACACACAAAAAACTTCCTCGACATATCTCTACCAACAAATAATAGTAGTTTTCAAATTACTGCTACAGAGAAATATATTTTCGAGGACATCCATAAAAGTTTCACTGTAAAGAGGCGAGATAAAACCAACTAGACGTAATATTTGTTTGTAAAAAAGATTGTTAAAGTGGTAAAAATCATGATTAATGCATTCTTCGAAACGCTGGTAAAATCGAAACTGATCATTTTGGAATATTCAAATTTTTAAAGTTGTTAAAAGATTCAAGATTGTTATTAATGGATGAGGGGGGTTAGACAAAACATATGAGAGAACTAATTTTTTAAACCATGGGTCTTAAAGGGACGCCTCCAGATTTAGGCTATTGCTTTTAGGTATTTTAGGTAAAACGTATAGGTGTATAGGTAATGAAGACCAAGTGGGATTACGATTAATGAGTTTATAAATGTTTTTAAATATATAAATTGTACCTTCACAATTATTAATTAATTGAATGAGATATTTATTAAATGCTTGATGATGGCATTTTTGTTCAGATGTCAAATCAACCACCCTTTCGGATCACTTGTTGTAGTCCATAATGATGTTGGTGTTACCCTTGTCCGTTTCAATTAGCGGTCTCATTGATATTAAATACAACTAGTCTATTACTAAAATTATGTCTAGGTCTATGTTTTCTAACTATGGTTCGTTCTTTGTGTGGCAATATTCTGATCCGATCAGTTGCGTTTTAGGCTATCGAGTTTCTTCATTATCCTAGTCTTGGTTTTTATAACGACGCTTTATGCTGTGTCCCTAGTGTGATTGTCCAAATCAACAAAGGTATCTGGATGTAGATCCCTAGTGCTTTTCATATAATCATGATCACCATCATTCTCAGCAATCAATCCATGGTCAGAATCTGCCTCCCCTAGTTTTGTGCCCACCTTTGCATATATGCTTGTTCCTGTCTTTTCCATATTTCTTGATCTTGTGCCTGTTGACCCCGAATTGGTCCCGACCAGTTTTTTCATATCGTCGGTCCATCTCGTTTGCAGCCGTCCTCGGTTTCTCTTATTATTGCGTGATCGCCACCTTATAATTCGACAAGTCCAGTGATTGTTCGTCATTCTGGAAAGGTGACCAGCACAACTCCACTTTAATTTACATTTGTATCACGATAGCCCTCTAAGTGACTTGTAACTTATGTATAATTTCTCTGTTTATTGCCCAAGTTTCTGAACCGTACGTGAAAGAATGTATGTATATATATATGGGCATTTTATTCATTTACAAGAATATTGCCACTTCTTTCTGAAGTACATGTGATCCTTTTGTTGGGGAGATTAGTCCTCTATTTTGCTTTTTTTTCACACAGCTTCTAGTGTGTTTTCGCTGTTTCTACTATTTTCCTCCATATTATTCTGTTACTCATTTTTTTCTTTATGTTCATATTTCTTAGGTCGTCCGTTACATCCTTATACGACCTGTTTCTCGGCCTTCCTTTTGGTCTGCTTATATCAGGTTTCCATGTTGTAATTGTTTTTTCCATTCTTTGGTCGTCCGCTCTCATTATATGTCCGAGCTACCTTATTCGCTGAGCTTTAATTACTCTTTATAATAGTATCTTTCCCTCCCATTATTTTCAAAATTTACAATTTAAATACTGTCCGCATGCTCCATCTTCCATCTTTGCTCCTATTATTGTTCTTAGTACCCTTCTTTCAAATACTCTTAGCTGTTCTTTTTCTCTTTTTGTTGGACATATGATATCTGCCGCATATAACACTACCAGTCGAATTAAGCATTTGTAAATTTTTAATTTAGTTTTGGTGTTTATTTTTTACTCTTTAATAGATTGCGCCTAGCGCAAAACTTTTATATTTTTTTATTTTTTCACTGCATTTGTTGTTATCTGATAATTGTACGCTCAAATAGCTGAAAGTCTGTTTGTCTGTCTGTCTGTCTATCTGTCTGTCTGTCCGTCTGTCTGTCTGTGTGTCCGTGTGTCTGTCTGTCTGTTGGCAGTATAGCTCAAAAACTATTTGTCGGAGGAAGATGATATTTTGCATACATGTTATATATCTACCTATATACAGGGTGAGCACCTTAAAAAAATAAATTTTTTGTGTTAATTTTGAAATAAAAGGCAGTAATAACTTTCACATATGTGAGGCTTTACATTTGCCGAAAATAGGACTCAACCGATAAAGGATATTTGTCTATATTTACTTCTTGCTTGTTGTCTATTTTTCCTCTATATGGCAATTCATATACTCAGTCTTGCTTTCATTTATTGTGACTTTTTTATAGCTTCTAATAGTTTTTCTTTTTTAATTTTGCCAAATGCCTGTTTATAATCTACAAATAATAAATGTATTTCGATATTGTATTCATAGCATTTTTCCATTATTTAGAACCTCACATGTAATGCATCTATTGTCGACCGCCCTGGTCTAAATCCCATCTGGTAGTCGCCAGTCTCCTCTGTGTACTTTGTAAGTCTCTTCTTTAGTAATCGTCTAAATATCTTATATGTTGTATTGAGCAATTTAATTCCCCCATAGTTCTTATATTGCTCCAGATCACCTTTCTTTGGTAGCGGTATAATTGCTCCAATTTGTCATTTCATTGGCATCGCTTTTTTTCCGCATGTTTAATCAGATTTTAGATTCTTGTCTGTAATTCTTCTCCACCATATTTCAATATCTCTCCATTTATTTGATCACATCCGGGTGCTTTCCCATTTTTCATAATTGCAATAACATTTCTAATCTCCTTGCATGGTGGTTCTGGTATTGTGTTTTCATGTTCTTTTTCTTTATTCACTTCTTTCTGTTTATATTTACTTTCTTCCTCTTCTGTTTCATATTGTAATTGAGAAGAAATGCTTTACCAAATATCTTTTTTCATCATATAGTGTATTTCCATGTGCATCTTTTAGTTCTCTTACTTTCACTTCGTTTTTTTCTCTTCTGGGGTTTAATTTGTTGATAGAACTTTTATATGTTGGTACTTTCACTATTCGGTTCTAGATCATTCATCATTTCATCCAACCAGATCCTATATTTTGCGTACAAACTCTCAGGGCTTCTTGTTTATTTAAGCTGTACTTTTTTAAATCTGCTTCTTTATTGTTCTTAACAATTTGTTTCTTGTCTCGTTCTTTTTATTGATTATTTTTGGCATTAACAATCCTACCATTCCTTTTTGGTCTCGCTTTCTTCATATTCAATAGCTCTTCCCCAACTCGTTGTTATTATGTTTTAATAGCTTCCGATTCTTTCTCTATATTTATTTTACTTTCCTCTTTTTCTGTATTTTATTGGTTTCCTTAATATAATTCCTTCTTTCCGATGCAGTATATATTTTCCGATGTTTTAATGTTTATTTATCTATTTCTCGTCATTATTTCTGAATTCCTATTTTATTTTTGCAACTATCATCTAATTGTCTGTGTCTGCATTTGCTCCCCTATATGACCTAATATCCCTTATTACCCTATTATAGCTTTCGTTGATTAATACGTGGTCTATTTAATTTTCTCTACATGTTCCTGGTAATCGTTTGTGCTTACATTTGGTACTAATGATTATCATGTTTATTGCAGTCGCTAAATACAAATTCTATTCCATTATCATTTGTCTTTTCATGTAGTGTATGTTTCCCTCCAACTTTCCTTATATAATCCTCTTTCCCACTTTTTGCATTCTGATCTCCTAATACAATCAGCATGTCATGTTTTGGAGTGTTATCGTATACCTTTTCCAACTCATCGGAGAAATTATCTTTTTGTTTTTGACTATCAACTTTTGTAGGTGCATAAACATAGATTAAAGACATATTTTGCAGATTTTTCTTGAATTCTTAAATAACATATTTTGCCATTTATTGGTTTGAATATATTATCTTTCTTTCTATTTTTACTTCCCTCGTCTGAAAGACGAAGGAAGTATTGAAATCACGAAAAAATCATCTTCCGAGATTATAGTAATATACAATTAAAAATTAAAGTTTTGTTTATTTTTGCGTCAGTTTTGAAATAGAAAGAAGTAATAATTTTCACATAGGTCAGGCTTTACACTTGCCGAAAATAGGACTCAACAGATACAGAATAATGTCAGAAAATAGTCGAAACTTTTCAATAATAAGACTGTTCCCTTAAATAAAGGCACGCGCCGCACTCATTTCAATTAGGCTCGATGGTGCAGTTCGACTTTTCGATGCAGTTACGCTTGCTACGCAGGTGCGGTTACGATCGATATGCAGATGCGGCGGGTTCAAACCACACCGGGATACATTTTTTTTTTAATTTGCAAATTGATCTTCACGAGGGAAGTTCGGTGTAAACCCATTTACAGATTTTTTAGTCTATTATAAATCCTTTTGCTTTTCGACCCTGTTGTATTTCCCCCCGAGTATAGCATTACAAAGATTTCTCTTTAATTTCTCCTTGACCATTCCATTTAAATAGCTGCGATATCTTCTAGCTCCAGCTATTTCTATCATCTTTCCTGGCATTAGCATTGTTTTTATATTCCGTGTTGCAACTTTGATTTTTTTTTTTTTTTTGTATTCATTTCCATGGCGTTAGTCGTGATCATTTGCAGCCATTCTTGCTTCTTCAACATCATGTTTCTAATCGTGTAAGCTTCTTCACATTCTGAAGTCTTTGCTCTTTTTATTCCATTCGAACACCTTGTTATTTATTATTAATTTCGGATAACCAATTTTTTATTTTACTTTCTCTTTTTCTTTTTCTTTCTTTGCTATTTTGACCATTATAGTCTTAATATGGATATCCCAAATTTTGAGAAAGAACTTGTCACGTTTCTCGTAGAATTTTAATTGCGTTCTTTAATCATGTTTTTCTTGCGGAATTGAACGGACGCTAACGAACGTTGAAAAGACAACGAACTGAAGATGCTTTTTCAGTAGCTAAATTTGATGTTGTATGATTTTAATTTTAATGTAAAACTTCTTGTAGAGTTGGACACATGTGGCCCGGATAACTGTGTCAATGTGAATTGATGGTTCATCCTTGTGACCAGTGACCAGTTTATTCGCATTTGAATTAGCAGTGTTTTTAATAAGAGCTTTGTTTTATACTTCAATATTATTTGAAATCTAAAATTAATATAGTCTCACATCTAATTCAAAAACCCTGACTTTAAGTTGATTATTTTATGGAATTACTCAATAAAATTAATAATTTCTGATAATGATTTGACTGCATTGGAAAAAGCCGAAGTGAGTGATTGGTTTGCTGTAATATAATAGTAATTTATGTAAGAATCTAAACTCATTTCGAAAATAAAAAATACCAAAACTCAGTATTTTGGCGGCTCGATTTTCTCGGAAACATACTTCTTTAGAAAAGCTGAACATGGTGAAGTTGCTACGTACATTTACTTTTGTTCGGGAAAATTTATCGTTTAAGCTCCTATGCTGAGAGCCGTTATTCACACTAGTCTTAGCACGCAATTCTAAATAGCCAGCGTTCTTATCTGCGATACAGATAAATGTTACTTCAGCCAATGCCGCGAAAAGTCTTCATTTAGATGATGCTGCGATGTTTCACATATTTTCTCCTGGATAACTTCTCCACTGCTCTTTTAAAGCGCTTTTTATAAAGCTGATTGTCTCAAAATTAAGATTTCCATTAATTCAGCAGTTTACTAAAGCGTTATAGGAATAAAAGAAGTGTATTCTAGAAGGTTGTAAGAGAAAATGGCTTTAAACCCCATTCCTGCAGCAGCATTTACAAGTACTTCCTTGCCGGGGTAGGTAGTAAAAATAAACGTAATTTATGGCCTTCTGGGTATATAAGAAAAGTGTATGAGAGTTTATGCTTTCAGGTAAAGTAAATAATTAACGAGAAATTTGGAATATTTGTAAACCTATTTATTTAAACGAATTATGTCGAAAAATTGGAAAAAAAAACGCATATACATATACATACATGAATCACCAGCATAATCTCTTTCAATAGACAAGATGTTGTCTAAAATAGTACGACTGTATAAAATAGGACATCGTTTGAAATAAGAAAATATTTATAATTTCTGATAAAATTGTGCAACCATAATATCGTGTTTATGGAAATTTGTTTATTCCTGTTCTATTTGAAAATAGCTATTTATGCAACAAGTGCTAAAAGTTGAGGTTTATGCACGAGACATGAAAATTATGAAACGAAGCCTTCGGCTCTCGTGCATAAACCACCTTTAGCACGAGTTGCATACAATATTTTTTCTACGACCTTAAATTTACTGTTATTAATCCATAAATGTCGTTTTAACAAAGCTTTGCATCTACGACAGTTATAATTTATGTCATAATAAACAGTAGCCCTTGACGCGCAGGTAAATGTTTGTGGAGCCAGTACTGTCAAAGGTAATTATTAATACTACACCATCTGACTGTATTCATTCCATAACGCTTTAATTATTTAAAAAACACTTTACCTCTAATGCAAGAAGTAACTAGAATAACTTTACAACTTCACTTCCAGTTCGAAATTGTGGTTTATAACCTCACTTCACTTTATACCATAGATGCGCTAAAAGTAAACAGCTGATCTCTTTAAACAAGCTAAATTATAAAACGTAATTTTTAGTGAAACAACCCTACTTTGAGTAGTAGTCGTAGAAAAAAATTTTTAATTGAAGAAATACTAATTTCCAACGGCACAGTAGGTTGCAAACCAGAAAAATCTTCGAAAAAATGATCTACTGGAAAAATGGCAGTAAGTGCTCTTTACAATTGTATAATTATTGCAATATATGCTTTCTTACGGCAATCTCTGTACCATTTTATGATAAACGAATTAGTGTTATTGATAATACATCGATTTTAACGAAATAAGTACCTATAGAAGCACAAAAATGGATGAAGTATCCAAGAGCTGGATTTATAAAACCCTCCATTTTAAGAAATATAGCAGATGAGCAAATAGTTTTGACAGGACGCGGGTTAACACTTTTCTGGCAGTTTCCATTTAATAGAACAAAATGTAGGTACTATTACAAAATTAAAAAATAGTAAATGCTGTGTACGCAGTAACAGGTCAGCTATCATCTCGTCTAAATCAATTATCAGCATATACAATCCAAGTAATAAGTACTAAAAATAATCCTAAAACCTTTACGCCAAATTTCCAAAAAATCTGCCGCCATTTAATGTTCGCGCCATCAGTTCTTTTCCTTGCACAATCACTATACCTACGGTCAACCTTAAACTAACAGATTTTCCAAAAGATTATACAAGTTTCAGCATTTCAAGAATTCTCGGAATGCTAAAAAACTACCTAATATATGAAACAGATTAGCATACAGAGTGAGAAATAAAAATATTCGTCAAAAACCCAAAGTCATTGATGTAATAGAACACACAGCGTCGCTAAAATGGAGATGGGCGAGACACACTATAAGACCGACAGACGGCCGGTGGAATAAGGAAATACAAAACTGGAGACCATGAGCAGATAAAAGAAGTAGAGGACGTCCACATACTAGATGGTCCGACGATTTAAGGAGAGTGGCAGGATTGGGATTTCGCCGAAATGCAGAAAATAGAGAATCATGGAAACATTAAGGGAGAGCTATGTCCGACAATGGATGGAGCATGGCTAATAATAATAATTATAAGACGAAACAGTCCAACAGTTTGAACTTCCGAACGTAGCAAAACTCTATAACACCCGCAAGTGGAACTTAAGTAGGAGAGAGGATTTTGATATATCTGGATGGTCCCTTGAGAATTCTTTATTCAAAAAGGCCATGGTCGTCCTAACTTGTTTAGGGAGCCGTATACACCACCGCTGTGTTTCCCTACCCTAGAGAGTCCTTAAACCGCTCACCTGAGTGACACCAGTATATCAAACATTTACTTAACTTTAATATTAAAAAATAATAGAATCATAACTGGCAAATGCTTGCGGTATTTCATCTACCGGAATTCGTATACAACATTAATTATCATAAAGCGATAGAAGATTTTGTATGAATAAAAGTAAAGAAAGCTGAAAAAGTATTGTATTTATAACTATGCTGCTCCACAAATGAATTGGACCATTTGCATATATTGGTGCAATTTTTTAAAAAATATTTTGCAAAAGGAGTGTTATGACAGTTTTGGTAACCTTTCAGGATTGTGTCTATAAAAAGAATTTCTTTTCATAATTTGGCTTAAATAAATCCATTAAAGTCCATTAATAAAATATTATCATTGGAAAATTTTGAATTTTGCCCAAATGTTGATGGCACATTGCATACAAAGTATCCCAAATCGTTGCCAAAAATTTTTAAACATTTTGAGGAGACTCAAAAAACTATTAATTATTTTTTTTTCTTTCTTTCCATTATTTTTATTAAATATAGTTTTTTTATATTTTTTTCATTATTTTATTTTATTAATATGATGCGTCAGTTAATACTTGAGAATAGTGAAATTAAATATACTTAATATGAGTATACTATAAAAAAAAACATTATATATTTTTTTGTGACGTAATGTAACAAATACAATTTTTATGGGTGGTCCAGTTCATTCGTGGAGCAGTATATTTATTAGTCTAGAACTATTAAATACGTCATTACATTTACGCCACTTTTGAAACTTCACAAAGAACTATAAAAGTTTGCATTATAAATTATACATTTAATACGTGAAAAGTTAGAAATGTAGCAATACTCAACGGTTTTACATTTAAAAAGATAAATCAAGTATAAACCACTATTTAAAAAAAATGAAACCGTTAACGACAGTTTGAAGAAAGAAAGTATTTTTATCCATATCCGTTCTATAGCATTTTCTATACATCTATACAGCGAAGTTCATTTATAATGCAATATGGCCATATTCTTGGTGTAAAGAATACAAGGTGAAACGCTCCCGGGATGGGCAGTCGTTCAGAAAATAGAGGGGAGATGTCAAGCAATCCCCGATGGTCCTGCTCAGGAAATCCATCACGGCCGCGATCATGGTGTAACCATGGTTGCGATCGTATATGTTGCTGGCACTGTCAGTCGATGTCAAATTCGGGGTTAGCAGGTTACATTTTGCGTCAATCTGACACTAACTGACGCAAAACCTAACCTCGAATTTTACATCGACAGCGTCATCAACAATACACTTCAGTACTACCAATCGTGCCATTTGTCGGACCATGTCCTATTGGTTGAATTTGAGGTCCGCCCACATTCTGCGGAACGTTACACCTTGTATTCTTTACACCATGGCCATATTGCAATCTAAATGGTCCGCCCACATTATCATTGGATTATAGGCAACCCAATATACATTCATTAACAAACTAGCAAGGAAAGTTACCCTCAAAATAAAACGTGTTCATAGTTAAAAGGAATAATGATTTAATAGCGAAACTAAATTATATAAAAATGAAGAAATAGGAACAGCAGCAAGCAATTACGAGTATTAAAATAACTGCTCGAAGTGCCCACTTTGCAATTCCAAACAGAAGGCTAAACAATTGTTGAATTCTGTGATCAAATTATTAACGAAATTAACAGGTATGTTTTGACATTCATTGATTAATACCTCTTTTAATGTATCGATGTTTTCAACTGGCTCTATTTTATAAATTTTATTCTTAAAATAACCCCATAGAAAAGTCATTTTGAGAGAGATCGGGAGACCTCGAAGACTAATTGATAATGCACCGTCTTCCAATCCACAAAGGAAATGCGGCGTTAAGATAATTAACTACCTCCCTCATACTATGAGGGCGGGCTCCATCATGTTGCAATATGATGTCACGCATCTCGATATTAATATTAGCATCTATGATTGCTTGAAGTAGCTGCACTTGTAATAGATGCAAGTATTTGGCACTATTTAGAGTACCATCTATAAGTATTGGTCCTATAACCTTGCCGTTCATAATAACACACCAAGTATTTACAGATTGTCGATACGATGTATGTGATTTTTGAATGCATGCAAATTCTCCGTTGACCAAGACCTAGGATACGGGAAACAGTGGACAATATTTAAGCAAAACTGGATTAAGAAGACACCTGCTTAACGTTTTGAGAATTTATGGTCTCAAAAAAAAAAAACGAAACGTGCATTCATAAGAGAACAGCATGTGATTCAATAGAATGTTTTCATTAAATATTCTGTTCATTAGTGTTTCGCAAAACACTGTTCTATTTTCAAAATGATTTTGAAGAAGCTGTTGATGGTTGCCATATTTGTAACTTTTGTATTTGCGTTCATGAAGTATACAAATCAACGATGCCTTAGAAAATCCTGTCTAAATAATGTATTGTTTAATTTCTTCCTCTTTTTGTAGGCCAGTGGCCTGTTATAACCACAAAGTGGTTCTATGAGCCCTCTTTGCCCTTAGGCCGGGTAGGTGGCTAGCCTTGCCCGTCGAAATTGAGGAAGAGTTCCCTTATTAGGGGTTAACGACTACCACAGATGTTAGCGTGGTAGCCGGGGAGCGTACGATTTTTAAAATCCATCTATAGTATCTACCGGGAATCGAACCCGGGCCGGCCGCCTGAGAGACGAGCATTTGCTCGCTGCGCCATCCGCTCACCATTGTTTAATTTAAAAAATAAAATCATGTGCGGAAACTGCAGAATCCGGGGCACATTCCCTTCCTATTGATAATATTAATTATTATTAACCATGTTTCTCTAGTAACCATAACTAAATTTACAAGGAAAGCAAATAAAACGAGGGAAATAGGCCCCGGATTCTGCAGTTTAGCCAATAATGTAAATAGGGTAAATGGAACTGGTATAAATAACTGCATTTTCAGTTCAGAAGCAATAGTACAAAATTCAATAAATCTGCCTGATGTACTTTCGAGTAATTTAGAAAAAATGTTCTATAGGGTAAAGAAAGTGATTGCGGAACAATACAAGTTCATTTAATTTATTGCGTTTTGTAGGATTTTGTTATAATAATCGATATTAGTAATAAAACTAATACCTAATTACTTGATTGGCAACCCCTTTAGTAGAGGTATTTTTATTCTCTGTAATGGCTTGCAACACGTTTAATTGAGCAAATTCATATGTTACTGTTCTACGTCGACGGTTTTTTTTCATGTAGTGCCACACAGCCTGTACCTGCTAATTTTCTAACTGTTCTTGATATTGTAGGCACATTAGGGACTGGTCTGTTAGGATATTTTACACTAAAATGATCTCTAACATTACCTAATGATAATCCGGAGTGATACATTATACACATTTTTATTTTCTTTGTCTATATAAATCATGTTTAATAAATCGTTAGTTTTAAATCATACCTTTATTAAAATTAAAAAAAAACACCTTGCATAATTTGACAGGTAACAAAACTATAAACAATACATAAATGACATTTTTAAATTAGTGTATAATGGGTTGCCTATATTGCAATGATATAGTGGACGGGCCAGTTAGCTTGCAATATGGCCATGCTACATTAGAAATGGATTTCACTGTATAATAGAAGGGAGTGAGGCTGCGTGCGTGCGACTACCACGCTGGATCGTCATTGATCGGACTTGTTTCGGCCCGGTTCGGACTTACTTCCTACGTCGCCTCGTGCACTTCATAATACAACCGTAAACATGTGCATTGCGTTGCGTTCCTGGCCGAGTGGTTAAAGGTTTTCACATATTGGTGTGTCTTGTTTGTTGCCGCTGCGAATATTTCATAGCAAAATAGTACACAGCGCCAGCGGTTTAAGTACGTTGTGGCTTATGTCAGGTACATATTCAACCCTGATATAAGCCGCAACATAGTTACACTGCTGCGCACTATTTCGTCGGGATACATTTACTGCGACGGACCCTTAAGCCGTCTGACCAATACTATCTGAAGAACAAACCCCCAGCGCTCCGTTGTGACGTCAGCACAGGAAAGCAGACATAACCAATGATCGAATTTATCGAGCCTCGAGCCACGAGAGGAGGCTCAATAAATTCAATCATGTGCCTTCCAGTGCTGACATCACGACAGATTACTACGGTCTTATTCTTCGTGCTATTGGTCTGATTGGAAATTACATTCCTTCTATGAACGAAGGCTCGAATAGTACTGCAATGGTTTTGAGAATTACTGTAGTTCACCTTACACACATGGTTGGTTTGACTGTTATAACAGTTTAATACACAAACTGATCCCAATAATCAACAGACATATATTGAAGAACTTGCCTAGGATATGTGGTGCAAAGGGTAAACTAGAAAAGGACGAGATGAGTAGGTGCACCATCCAACCTAGAAGAAAAATTTAAAAAGAAAAAGAAAGGCCAAGAGTGGTAGAAGAATAAAGACTGGAAGTCCTTCTTATGATGGGCGGGTTAAGCTGGTATTTAATTAAGTTTCGTCAAAGAGTAAACAGAATAAAAGTCAACTTTTTAAATTGCTTGTGCGAAATCGCGAACATACACACGTGTTGTACTTGGGGCATGAAATATAAGAGATGGTGGCAGATTCTCTGTCAATCGAATCGGTTTTCGAACCGGGAGTAACCGAAAATCGACGATTGCCTTTTTACTTGGTTGTGATTTTTTTTTTCTCGAAAATGAGCTTTATTTTTCAACTGTCTCCCCTTATACTGTATACTATTTGGTTTCGTACACAATGTCTTCTATTTATAACCTTATTTTTCATTCAGTGTTCAATATTGCTGATATAGTTGTTTTTTCTACTTTGCAAATGTACTCAGACCTCAGAGAATAAAAGATCATGTTACAACCAATTTTTTATGTCAGCCATAACGACAATTGACAATTTTTTTTGTTTTACAAGATATTTTTAAAAACCCATTAATCATAATCTTATCAATCAAATGACATTGGTTGTCAAAACCAATAATAGTTAATATACTAATGTCGTTTATTGTTCTGGATAACATAATTCTAAGGTCACTATATCAATAAGGTACTGCCATTCCATTCCTCGAGTGAGAATGTGAGAAAATTGTGAGATAAGGATAACAAATACAAATTTCCCAAGTGCAATAGGGAAGACACTACTTTTTGGTGATTTTCGTTTTGGTGTAATGGCACTTGTAAAGTGAGGAATCTGTTAGGTTATGTGTTTTTATCCCCAGTTGGAGAAAATTGTGCGACAAAGATAGATATAAAAAATCACTAATGGCGGTACCTTATTGATATAGTGACCTTACATAATTCTGAGTTTTTGCGCCATCTACTGGTGTTGTGAAACATTTGTTTTAAATCAACTTAGGATAATTAACCTTAAAAAACATTTATCGTTTAAAGGATTTAGTAGAAGTGGTTGTGGTAACAGTTCAGTTGCTATAAAAATAGGCGACTTATTTCAGAACGAAGATTGATAATACATTACATTTGCTTATTATCATAAGCACTTGTGCCTTTTTTTCACATATTAAGTATCCATCATGAGATGACCAGTGCTTTAATAAACATACACGAAATCTGTTTACCTCACAGCAAAAGGTAAACGCAGTTCGTTAGCTCCATGGAGGAATTTAGAAGGGAATAATAATAATAATATATTTAAATTAATTCTAATTTATGCATATAAATATGGTAAATTAACTAACAAGTAAAAAATAAATAAATCCAAATGCTCCCACTTAAGTTTCCAGGGAAACTTGCATATGAATGCACAAAACGATACAGTAGGTATTTCACCAGTGCAAAACAAAAAGCTCATTATTTATCCATAAGACCGTAATAATATAACTTACTGAAAAACTAAAGTAGTAGGAAATTGTGTTATCATTGTGGTATAATTAGGCAGCTAATAAACTTATTAGAATTCATCTACTATAATTCCATGATTGCAATTTTAACCTAAAATATATACGAGAACCGTATATAGCTAATATAGCAGGCTACGTCTTATACACAATACAGAATTCGGCAACACATATAAACCGTTCAATAGTTATTTGCCAGGTAGGTAGACATGGAATTTTGTTTTTATGTTTAATAAAACTAAAGCTCCCTAGAAACTCTTTCTGACACTTTGTCAGAAGCAGCTGTTATGTACAGGAGGCTCACGAAAGTGTCTAATTTGACATTTTGAGGTTAAACATGCAATGTTGCCAGTCCTTTCACACTTTGTTTGCCACTAGGCATAATATGTATGGACATCGCCGTCATGGATATCTATCTGTCAAACAAATTGTAGTACTAAAGTAAATATGCCAAAAGTCATTAAAGGTGACACAAAACTACAAATTACAAAGGCTTACAGGCATTATAAAGCTGACAGGCCCGACCTCAGTGAAACTGAAATCTTTGCTCGGCTTAGTGACTTTTGGGATGCAAGTATTTATGCATAAAACTTAATTGTTGCTTTAATTTTCGCCTTTGTACTGTTTTAGATATCTGAAAGAACTATTAGAAATATTATGGGGCGGAACAATTTTGAAATTAAACCTTTTGGCCCAGGACCTAAAAATGATACATACTATATGCAACATTCGCACTGAAGAAGTAGTTAACAATGCGAGACAAATTGTGCAAGAACAACCACACGTATCTGTTCGCCATTTAGGACAGCAATTAAATGTTTCATATTCAACATCTCATAGGATATTAAGAAGCAATTTGCATTATTTTTCTTACCGGTTGCAAGTGTATCAGGAACTGCTGCCAAACGATCCTCCGGTTAGATTGGAATTTTGTAACTGGTTTATCAATAATTTAGGAAATAACGATAATGCGTTTGAGAAAACTTTCTTTACTGATGAGGCATACTTCTATTTTTATCTGGCTATATTAATTCACAAAGTATGAGGATGTGGAGCGCTGAGAATCCCAATTTTTATGTTGAAGAACCGGTTCACCCACAAAAAATCGGGGTTTGGGCTGCAATTAGTAAAAGAAGAGTTATAGGTCCTATATTTTTTTAAGGTAATTGAGTGCAGTAAAATGATTAAATTTTATTTTAATAGTTCAAATTTTAGGTTTTCTAAATGCACAACCATATCATACTGAAATTTTGTCGCCGTTTTTTGAAGAGTTACGTGACAATGAATTACAAACGGGTTACGTACTTTCAATAAGATGGGGCATAAATTTACTTAAAGAGTTTTACAAAAACAGAGTTATTAGTCAAAACATGTCTACAGTGTGGCCCCCGAGGTCTTGTAACTTAACTCCCTGTGATTTTCTTCTGTGGCCATATTTAAAAAAAATCCATTCTTCAACTTCCACTGGACAATATTCAGCAGCTTTAACAAAGAAGTACCTAATGGAAAAAATAAAGAAATCAATAATACAGGTAGATAAAATAGTAAAACTCAAACCTTCCCCATATAACATTTAATGACGTAAAACCAGTGGTTGAAAAGCTACATGTTTCGACTTTTAAGTCTCATCAGGCTTATAAAATCCGGAAGCGGTGTATTGTAGATTGAATTTAAAATTTAAAATTAAGGCGAAACTCAAAGGAATGCGGGTTAACCTTGAAGAGGCATGTGGCTGATTAAGTCAAGTAAAAAGTGAGACCTTTGTCGTTTAACATCGAAAATACATGGGGAAAATATTAAAACCAATTAAACATTATTAGCAAGTAAAACTGTCACCGATACGTGAAGCGAGTCAGGACAGACTTCTGTCCTGACTCGCTTCACGTATCGGCGGAACAATTTTGAAATTAAACCTTTTGGCCCACGACCTAAAAATGATACATACTATATGCAACATACGCACTGAAGAAGTAGTTAACAATGCGAGACAAATTGTGCAAGAACAACCACACGTATCTGTTCGCCATTTAGGACAGCAATTACGTGAAGCGAGTCAGGACAGACTTCTGTCCTGACTCGCTTCACGTATCGGTGACAGTTTTACTTGCTAATAATGTTTAATTGTTTTTAATATTTTCCCCATGTATTTTCGATGTTAAACGACGAAGGTCTCACTTTTTACTTGACTTAATCAGCACATGCCTCTTTAAGGTTAACACGCATTCCTTTGAGTTTCGCCTTAATTTTAAATTTTAAATTTAATCTACAATACACCGCTTCCGGATTTTATAAGCCTGATGATGACTTAAAAGTCGAAACATGTAGCTTTTCAACCACTGGTTTTACGTCATTAAATGTTATATGGGGAAGGTTTGAGTTTTACTATTTTACCTACCTGTGATATTCACCCCATTTCGAGATGAATTTGGATTCTTCAACTGAATCAATAATAATGGCGTAATATTAAGATTTGAGAATAGAACGAGTTAAGGAGTTTACTTTCTTAGGAACATTAATCTCTGAAAACTTAAATTACACACAAGGAATTAAATCAAGGTTAATAAAAGCATCGAGATGTCCGGGCGCGTTAAATAGTATAATGTCCTTAAGAAAAATGTCGCGAAATGCAAAACTACGACTTATAAGACTGTAATTCGACCCACAGCTACGTACGCATGTGAAACATGGACGATGAATGTGGCAGACCAAGATACGATAAGTAGGTGGGAGAGAAAAATGCGGAGAAAAATATTTGGAGGGACTCGGACGGATGATGGTTGGAGAAGACTTACAAACGAAGAGGTACAAAAGAAGTATGGAGAGCCAAATATAGTAGACTTCATTAAAGCTCGAAGGTTAAGATGGTTTGGGCATATATGGAGAATGCCAGATGGAAGAGCTACTAAGATAGTATTGGAAGGCAGAGCGCAAGAAACTAGAAGAAGAAGCGACCAACGAATAGGTGGAAGGAGGCAGTAATGGAAGACATAGCAAGGAAAGGAATAGAAGACTGGAGAAATAAAATCATCAATAAGGGACAATGGAGACACATTGTTATGCAATGGGCCTAAAGTGGCTTGTAAAAGCTTTATTTATACTGAAAAAATACATAAATTGTAATATTTAAATATTTTTTTCGTACACTAGCATTGAAAGAGCTACTTTGCCGTACAATTTATTAATCAGAAAGTTGCACTTTGCGGTATTCGTACGGCAAAGTAGTATTTTGCCGTACGTTTCCTTAGTTACAACACATACAATATTACATTACATTAATATTACTCTACTTATTTGCTATATACGAGGATAAATTTAGTATTCCGTTTTGTATGCTAGTGTACGAAAAATATTGTACGAAACTCGTATGAAAGTGGCTTTTCCATACTCGTCTCGAAATTCCGGACTCGGCCTAACGGCCTCTTCCGGAAACATCTCACTCGTACTGAAAAGCTCCACTTTCTATACTTGTTACGTAAATTACTATTGTATACAATTTATAATTACAATAAAAAAACGACTTTCATTATACCATTATGCCTACTCAACAAAGTATGAAACGTATTCAGAATCAGCAATTTGCCTTTCATAAAATTTATCTTAACCAATACTAAAAGTGGCACAAAATCCAAAACCAAATCTGGCAACCACGTTTTGTACATTAACATAAAATTATCATTTTATATAAAATGAGCATAACCTAACTTTTGTTAATGACTGACAGCATATTTACAGGGTGAAATTCATCACCCTAACATGGCCTCCTATCTGGCAAATAACTATTGAACGGTTTATACTTATGATAAAGTGCGTTCATATAAAAACTTTATCGAGAGGGCTTTGAACTAGCTTTTGTATTACGACTCCATGTCGTTGACTATTCAACACTATAACATATAAGCCAATCACATTGCAGACATTTGTTTTTTTTCAACCAATAACAGCAGTATATCACTGAATATTGGGCACCATGCAAGATATTCACAAAACAATGTACGTACTCAAAAAATAAATAGCCTTGTTGCGAAATATCGCTTAGCAACGATATCGCTAGGTTACGTACACTAAACCCTAACAAACTGTGTGGCTTGTTTTAAAAATTTTAAAATGCTGTGTTTTGGAAGTATTCCGCTGAATTTAATTGAGAATGAATAATTATATTAATTGTTGGATTATTTTTCAATAAAGTTAATCGTTATGTGTTAATATTGTTAAATAGTCGTCCCAAATACCACTCGAAGTGGATATATATTTTTTAAATATTTTGCCATTTCCATAGAAATTATTGCAAATTTCACTCAACAAAATCACATTTAAATGTCACTCGCCTTCGGCTCGTGACATTTTTTTATGTGATTTTGTATCGTGAAATTTAAACGCAATAATTTACATGGAAACGACAAAATATTTGTCAAAATATATCCACTGCTTGTGGTATTACCCTTGATTATTACATCGCTCTACCCAGAATTCAGAGCGCTCGTTCACTTGAGTTCTTAGTTGTCAACTGTCAAATTGCATTTACCTTTTAGAAGCGTTATTTAATATGTTCGTGTGTACATTATTCGGTGTAAAATCGTTCTTTTCAAAACTGAACTGCAACTTAATTGCCGTAAAATAATATTTACTACTGAACAACATAGTTTTTAAGTCAAAAGTGAGGTTGTGTGTATACACAATCCATAAAATAAACTACTACATGACTTTCAAAATTTACTGTTTGACACAAGGCCACTTGATAAGGTTTGTATTTAACCGCACGTTGCAAGTGCTAAAAGTGACTGTTTATTGCACGAGACATGAAAATTATATTACGAGTATATTAGAATAAAAAAATTACACTGGGTAGGTAGCCGGTATCAGCAGCTAAGGTCTACCCATTACCATTTTGCTGTGACGTAACAATTTTCTCTCTTTATTTAACTATAAGAAACTGGACAAAACAAAAAATCTGCAGTTTTTGGTCAGGTCCGCTTTAAGTATGGCTTGTTTTACAATACTGTCAATGTGACATTTGTCCAAAATGACAGTAAAATAACTCACTACAACAAGCAAACGAGCAAGCCTAAAATCTTATTTTGAGCGTTAGGAACTTCTTCGAATAGGAGAAACGTCGGATTACATAAGTCAAGAATGTCTTGGTTTGAATAATGTGAGAATCCCTTACATTAAACGTTAGGTATATGTCAAATTCTTTCTAAAGTCTACTACCTGCGATCTAATTGATCTTTTTGAATTTCAATGCAATATAAGACATACGTTTTAAACGCTATGTTTTGTTATTTCTGGGTCACAGAAAAAGGGTAATGTGTAGACTTTAGCAGTTGTCTAAAGTAATTAGTATATTTTGTTTACTATACAATGCTTTAATTATATAAACACTTCACCATCAACGAACTTTATAAACTCACATCCAGTGTGAGATACGTAAAGTTAAAATCAGCTGATTTTACTTTTAAAACTCTGATCTATATGTCATTTTTAGTTCGACAAGCAATTGGTAAAGGCGTACTTGTAGTAGAGGTCGTATAAAAATATATTTAAACTTAAAGTTAGTTAATACCAAGCACATTCAACATATTTTAAAAGTCTAGGGAAATGTTCGTCCATAGCTTCCATATGTCTTAATTAACCAACCGTTGGTCGTACAATAGGCTATGAATTATAATGAACCCAGTTTGACCGGATCGGAGGAAAGAAAAATGCCATTTTAAAACACGAACAATCCCCTAGAAATCGCCGTTTCATCGTGATTAGTACGTTTGCAACCCGTGATATCGGCTGCGTTCCATAAATCATATATTTTCGGGGCAGCCCCAGTTCCGGCTACAGCTGTTGATTTACTGTACATCTAAAAAGTACAGTGAAGATGTCAGAAAGTAAACTACGACCTCTGTAAACGATAACAAAGTTTTTGTAACAATTCTTGAACCAAATATCACCTTTCTAGTACATATGTCTATAAATTGCAATAACTGCCTTCTTATCTCGAATTTTAGTTCAATTTTATAGGGCAATTTGAATTCCATTCATAATTAGCTTAAGCATCTAAGTTGCAATTTAAAATCTACAAGACGATTCATTAGAATAAGGAAAAGGGGTTAAATTGGCGAGAAGCAAAACCTATTTTACATACTCGTATTTTACTGTTATCAGATTCATTGCGTATGTGCAAGGCAATTAACACACGGAAAGCAAAATACTCGCACACAAATTTTATTTAACAGGAAATAGCTACACGGATTTTGCTTAATTACTCTTTTTAAGTCCTTTTAATTTTTTAATTAATTGAACTACCATGCATCGATTTCTAGTTGTTTACAGACTGCTTTAAAATGCTTTAAAAATATCATCGTTAATGACTTCGTGATATTGTTGTAATGCTTTGAAAAGCTTTCAAATAAGAAACTTTTGAGAGAAATTGTACGTGTGATATTCACGTATCAAACGACTTTACTTGAAACGTGACTACCACCGGTTTGAAGCTTCTTCACGAAAACAAAACTTTACTATCAGCTATCAGAAAAATCGCGAAATTTTTCTGTAGACACTTGAAAGAAGCCACAGAAACCCAACCAGTCAACCGAGAACCAGTCCTTGTGACAGACTTAAGTCTAAGTCGATCCTATATGTGCTAAGAGATGAGCCATTGAATCGACAAATCAAAGACCCTGCGATTTAAAAAAAATATTTCATTTGTTTTATTTAAAGAAAGTGCATAAAGTTTAAAATCGGCAAAAATCAATCACTTCATAGTTTGTGGATCCGAAATAAGTCACCTACATGTCTCAAACCATGCATGTATAGAAACTCTATCAGACTATAGAGACCCTGTATATTACTGTATACAGGGTGTAGAAATGCTTTACGCACCATAGGGATTTCAATGGTAATTTCTTCATATGAAGATATTTGCTTCCCTAATTATTTTAGAGCAAACTTGTATTGAAGTTTTTTGTAGAGAAAAAAATTCTGTGGCTATTTATGCCAGCATTTGTCATTTCACATTTCGGAAAACCGAAAATTTAAAGAAATAAAATTACCATTTTTAGACGAATCAGTGGTGCCTTGAAATTACTAAATCACCTCAAAGCATCAACAAATTAGTTTGCTGTTTATTTGTTTGCATCTGTCAAATGTAACGGCAACCAAATAAACAGCAAACTAATTTATTGATGCTTTGAGATGATTCAGTAATTTCAAGGCACCACTGATTTGTCTAAAAATGGTAACTTTATTACTTTAAATTTTGGTTTTCCGAAATGTAAAATGACAAATTCTGGCGTAAGTGGATACAGAATTTTTTTTCTACAAAAAACTTCAATACAAATTTGCTCTAAAATAATTAGAGAAGCAAATATTTTCATATGAACAAATTACCATTGAAATTCCTATGGTGCGTAAAGCGTTTCTACACCCTATACAGGGTTTCTATCAGACTAGTGCTAATCGCGACATCTGCCGACGCGTTGCGCCATTACTTCCCGTTCGCGCGTCATATTTGAATTCCTGTTCCTTTTGGGTACCCCTTTGTCTACATAAGTTTGGGATTTGAATAGATATTTAGAACATGTTTGCTAGAAAATAATTTCTGTTTAACTTTAAGTATATAATTTCAGATATACACAATTTACCATATTCCTCCTCTCCATCAAGACCTGAATTGCGACGGCGCTTGCCTATAAATTCTCGCCTTTCTTCTTCCGATAGTCAGTCGAGTTTCGCCTCTAACGTGGTTCACACGTTGAGTTACTGTGCTCTTCTGTCCCTTCCCTTGCAAAGAGTTTCGCCTATGGCGTGATTAACACGGTGAGTTACCGTGCTCTTTTGCTTTTTCCTCCTGATGAAGGCCCTTACGAAAGTGGGCGAAACGTTGAGTTCTTCGATCTCAATCATGACACGGTCCAATCCCGGAAGTCGTTTGTTACTTAATGGCAATGACCATGCAAGCCTCAAAAAGATAGGTACATAGTTCTTAAATTCTACAAATTTAAAAAAAATTTAATGATACAGGGTGAGAAACAATATTGCAGAAATATTGAAGATATAGTGCTTTCTTCCTCAGCCTATATCATCCAACTATCTTGAAATTTTTAGAATTTGAAAACTAACTAGCTTTACTAAAGGCAAAAGAGGTAATAGCAAACATTGGATTCAAGGATAACATGATTTTTTGAGAATTTTTTATCTTTGGGTCAATTTAAATGCCCTTGTATCTTGAAAATAAAAAACTTCAACAAAAAATGCGTAGATGAAATTAGTCTATCATAATTTCTAAAAAAATATAATGATACAAGGTGAGACACAATATTGCGGCCAAAAAATACACATCCCTATTATATATATCAATTTCCAAACCATTAGCGCATTGCCCAACAATAAGCACCCACGTGTGTCAAGTATGAGTACTCTGTGTCAAGGAATTCTTGTCTAATTAATTTAAATATGTTTTTTCGTCTTAAACTTTAAAGCGCAGTGTGTCATCGGGGGTGCGACTTAGTACTAAGGTGTTTGCCTTAATCTTCTTATTTTAGTTCAAGAATTCACGCGTATCATTTATGCTACTTTATTTGTATAAGGTCATATCTCATCTGTATTTGCAGCTGTAAAAAAATCTGGTGATCTTATAATTAGCCAAAAGTTTGATATTCAATTCTTAAGCATTTGTAAAAAAAAAATCAAAAATTACAAATTCTACAAAAACAGTACAAAATAGAGCGTTAGTCCAAGAGACAAATTTTCTCTAAAATCTTAAGCTGAATTCAAAATTGTAATAATATACCGCGTGTTCTATTTAAAATAGGAGTTATATAAAAAAATAGGAAAAAACAAAAGAAACCTATTTACAGGTTTTCAACTGGAAACTCACCTATCTCACATCAATACACATTAAAAATGTAAAGTTTCCAAAACATCGTTGGAGCGGTTTTGAAAAAAATTTAAAAACTGAAAAATCACAAGAGTAAACGCCATACTTCCGGTTATACAATTTTCTCCAGATGCTTGCTGTCGCATCCAGATAGTACACGAAACTTATATATGAAGTCTCAACGCCATACCTGTTTTTGTTTTTGAGATATTCTGTTCACAGGACAAAAACATGTTTTTTGGGTTCAGCGGACTCGAAAACGTAAAGATCAATTTCGAATTTTTGGGGTGAATACAATACTTCCTTTATTGTAAAATAAAGTAAAACTAATTTATGAGTGAAGTAATGTAGGTCTATTAGTGAAAGTAACAGTAGGTCAAAGTGAACACTAGAAAAATTTCATGTATGTTTTGGGTCTGTGACAGAATAACTTCATTGGGTGTAGGAAATATGCCCCAAATTATTTAAAATTTAATTGCACGGTCTTCCGGTTTGTTAGAAGTTTTCTAAAGACTTCAAAAAACAGCTGAAGAAGCTGAGAGCATGGGCAGCTAGACCTCAAGTTCAAGCAGACGACCCCGGCATAACCCGGAAGAGCTTGACCGTGAAAGCCTGCATTCAACTATTTTAAATTTACTTCCAGACTTTTTAATCTGTCTTACCGAGTAATCGTCTTTACACAAATTCTGGGAGAGTATATTTTTGCGGAAGCCAAAATTTCTTGGTGACGCCATCGAGTTTTTTCTTAACAGCAATATATTTCCTTTTTTACTCTTACATACGGAGGTTTACGAGAAAATTGTTAAAACATATTTTTATCTTAAGAAGGCTTATTCAATTATTAATAAATGAGTGATATGTCAATGCTTCTTTCAGAGCTAAATTAATCAAATAACTAAATTGTTAACTTTTAATTTATTTAATTTATTATAAATTATATAGATAGGTATTATATAGATTATAAATTATGTTCTTATGAAAAACCGGCTTACTAAGATAGAAATATGTTTTGACAGTTTTACAAATAATCTACTATTAAAATACTTTATTCAAAATCGTATGTGTAATGAGGTCATTACTGACTTTTAAAAAGTAGGAAAACCAGCTTTTACTTTCCACCCCGTGCGAGAAGTAGGTTACCATGGCAGCAGGTAGGAAGTAGTCATTTCCCACCGCTGTCATGGCAACAAATTTCAGCCGCATGGTATTGTTGTTATCTTAACGTCAGTTTTGAAGAACAGTCAAAACCATTTTTCCAAGTCTTGTTTGGAATAAAGTGCTTGTGAATAAAATAAAGTATGATCAAAAATTATTTTCATCTAGTATGGCCATGCAATAGTTCCTAATTTATAAATACAACTACGTTTATACTTAATGTCAAAATTTGGCATTTGCTTTGTAAGTGAGTTATAGTTGCATTCATAAATTAGGAAGTATTCCATGGCCATACTAGATGAAAATAATTTTTGATCATACTATAGTACACATACCACGGTGGAAAGTTCAATTCCTGTTTCGAGATAAATAATCTGTTGACAGTAAGGAAACACTTTCCACCACGGCATTTAATATATTATTATGGCCCGCTTAGTATCTTGTTTGGTAGTTTGACAAGCAATAACATCGTAGGTTACCAAAATTTATAAAAAATTATAAATATGATATTTTATGTAACTCGTCCGTAGCTAACGTTTATGTCCCTTGCCACGTTAAATTTTTACGCCGCGCACCAAAAGCGTCTCCTTACGCCCTTGGTTCATAAAAAACTATTATCATTACTGTTCGTTATTTTGTAGACACTGCATAGGGTGTCAACTGTCAGTTCACTATTGACATCGCGGAAACCATAAGAAATAGAGCTTCGATTAAATTATACGAAAGCTTTTTTGGAGAATAATTTATAGCGACATTAAAATCGGCTTGCTAGAATAATCGAAAACTAATATTTGTACTTTTTTTTAAGACAGTTTCTTTATTTGTATTTCTAATAATTTTTGCCAATGAATGTAACAAATTGTGCATAAAATAATGGTATTATGTATGTTATGTAATAAAATTCATCAAAACACCTATGATTTCGAGTTGCAATAGTGAACTTTTTTTGTAATACCTATAGCTGCACTATTGAACTTTCATACCTTCAGCACTGTTTTTATAACCAATTGCCTTTTAAACTTACAACGTAATAAGAGATATAAATTTAGAAAACAGATTCCAAAGTAAAAATATTAGTAATTTATCGTATAAGTGTTTTACAATGCGTTTTATCTACGAAAGAATGTTTAAATGCGAGGACGGACTTCGAGTATTTAATTTTCTTGAGTGGATAGAGCGCAACTAGAATACGAATACAATATATCGTTTTATCCAACAACTCAATAAATATCTTTAAAAAAAACATAAACTTGTATTGACAGCCGTAAGAGTCATAGTGAAAATTTGGAAAGTACCTAGAGATCAAATATATTTATAATTAGATCCATTGTGATTTGTGTTATAAGTTTGGCAGTACTGAAGTGTATCGTCAGTCTATGTCAAATTCGAGGTTAGTAGGCTTGGTTTTCTTGTTATTATTCTTATAACCTACAAATTTCGAATTTGATATAGATTGACGTGGTTTTTATCTCACTAGTGGATAAAGGGACACTTTAGAAGTCTAAAATCGATCTAGTAATAGCCTTATAACCAGGAGGTGTTGGATAAAATGCTTTTTCGATTACGTTTAGCGAACTATGACTTTTTAATTTTTATAATATGGTTATAAATTATTCCTAAAAAAGCAACTTTTGTCTACTTTATCTATGCTCTATCCCTTATGGTTTGCAAAATTCTAATAGTGAAACTTTGCAGATAAACTTTTTAGCAACTCTATCTGTAAATAAAATTTAAAAAGTTCTAGATAACTACTTTATCGAATAAAATTCCGTTTCTAAGAAATTATTAACCAAGAAGGTTGCACCCTTTAAATCAACCTTAGAAATAGACCCAACTATCCAATAGAAAGGCAGACGTAGAAACCTACATAAAAATAAAGCCGCACTTCGGAAGTGTTAAAAAATGTGGCTTAGTAAGTGCTACGGGGGCCATTCTAATATATATTACCTACAAGAAAGCCATAAAAAGCTCGGGGTTCAGTTCCTGTTAACACCTATTCTCATTGTGCTTTCATTCTGCAGGACGGCTTACCCTTGGAGGGCGGAACAATGTCAGTAAGCCCAGACGGCAACACAACAACGAGCACGCTATCCTTCACACCGACGGCCTCCGATCACGGCCTTACGTTATCCTGTCGAGCTTCCAACCAAATGGTTCCGCACAGCGAAATGCGAGACACTTGGATGCTGCGAGTCCTTTATCCCCCTAAGGTCACGCTTACTCTCGGACACGGCCTTGACGCCAACGACATCAAAGAGGGCGCGGACGTCTATTTCGAATGCCATCTAGTCGCCAACCCGTGGGTATGTAACGAACTTTATGTTATATGTGCGAACCTGGGAACCCTTTATTTTATTTGCAGTACTCACGCAATAAGTGTCACGCTATCCTATCGCCCAAGCATACCGGCGAAATGTAACGCGGAAGTGTTTCTCTAGACTAATGGAATTTAACTGTATATTTTAGTCTCTGAAATCAATTTAGATTACAGTAATTAAAATTCATACAACAAAAATGCGAATATATCAAATAGAAATAATTAGAATTCGAGGGTTGTATTGTAAACCTGTTTCCCCTGTTCTTGACTAATTTTAATTAAAAAACTTAATTCATTATCTAATACCTAAAGAAATTATACCTTATTGCACTTAAATTTATAAGAAAATAAATTGTTATCTTATCTGAGTATAATACAAAATTAGACAAGTTAGGTTACAGTGCCATTAGTAACTAGCATTTGTACCTCCTCTTATAACATTGAATTCAGATTGAAATCCCGTCAAAGTGACTCTCGAAGTAGTCTCAACTTAAATCTTTTCGTTCCTTGATAATACTTTTCGTTCCTTGATAATACTTTTCGTGTAGCTGACTTAGTATTGTTGCTGATGCTTGACTGGTATGTAAAGTTCACCAGATACGATCTCAGACATGTTCTATGGGGCTCCACTGCTCCAGTATGGGCTTCAAGCAAGCCAATCCTAAATAAATATGGACTTCAATGTTGAATTCTTGTACAGTATGCGAGAACTATCATAAAATTTAAGCATATGAATGGAACGTAGGGTGTAATAAGTTTATCTAAAACTTGATATGCAGGGTTAATGCAGATTTTAAACTGGCTTTTAACATGCAAAATTAAACTCTTACAAATATTAGCTCACCTATTTATTTTAGACCAAAATAATGAAGAGATAATTTATTTAGTTCTAAACACTGCATCTAATCCATAATTTACATCTTTGAGTATTACAAGCATTTACCTTGAAAATAAGTATGAACGAGCACCCAGATACCCGTGTTTGCTTTATCTTCATTATTGTATCTAATATGTGCTTTATAGTCTTGCAGTTTTCTTCTATATCTGGCATTGTCTCAATAATGTGCCCCCCCCCTCCGTACTTGTGGAAAGTGATATGTAACCTCTTTCAATTCACAATTGTTCCAGGCTCTTATATCTTTAATAAGTCTCTTGGCAGAGTTTACTTTTCAAGTATTTTCTGAATGATGTTATTTTTGACAGTGGTCTATTATGAGATGTTTTATCGGACTTTCGGGATTGGACCGTGTCATGATTGAGATCGAAGATACTCAACGTTTCGCCCACTTTCGTAAGGGGCTTTCTCAGGAGGAAAAAGCAAAATATCAAGGTAGCTCAACGTGTAAACCACGTCAGAGGTGAAACTCGACTCGTAGCCCCTTACGAAAGTGGGCGAAACATTGAGTCCTTCGATCTAAATTATGACACGGTCCAATCCCAGAAGTCGCTTGTTACTTAATGACAATGGCCGTGAAAGCCTCAGCAATCATGTTTTATCGGACTTTTTCCACTGTCTTGGATGTTTGTCTCCATCTTTCCGCGTTGTTTGCTCTTACACGATCTTCTATAAATAGGTCTATAGGTGTAACCCCGGCTATAACTTGTACTGCCTCTGTGGATGTGGTTCTGAATACACTCGCAATTCCGATCGACATTTTTCGTTGTAGATGAGTGAGTATGCCCCTGTATTTCTTGTGATCTGTTGCTTTCTCTAGATGGATGCAGCATGTAGTATCGTAGAGGTCACTACCGCATTTAATAGCCGTCGTTTGCTGGCTTTGGGTCCATCTGTTTTCGGCATTAGGGGACTTAAAGGGTCCGCTGTACTTTCTATTTAAGTTTTCGGCTTTCATAAAGTATTATAGCTGCCTTTTCATGGGAAGCCAGTTGTAGCCGTTTTGTATTTATGGGTTTCTCCAGAATGTCTATTGCTTCATTTGTTTTAATTGCCAGTTCTTCTTTTGTCCTTTCGCTGATGATTAGCGTCATATCGTCTGCAAAGCATACAGCTTCTACTTCGTCAGACGTTTTTGTATCTATGAACTCATTGTAATAAACGTTTTACAGCAGTGAGTTTTAGACAGAACCCTGTGAAACACCACAAAAAATGTGTAGCATTTATTTCTTCACAGCTTCTATATACCTGTACTTCAAGTAACTCGCCAGTATTTTACTTAGATATGGCTGCACTTTTTCCTGCTAACCTCATTCAAAATTTCTTTCCAGGTTGTTGAATGCGTTCTTTATATCAAACGTTACCAACAGAACATAGTTTCGATAGTGATGGGCAACCTGTTTTACTTCCTCGACTTCGTTGAGTACTTGTTTCATCGCATCTATTTGGGCACATGAACCATAGTGGTTGTAAGATAACTTATTTTCCACAACTTGTGTAAGCCTCTCTGCTATTAGGTATTTTATTTCCCGTTCCTCCGGTTTTCTCTCCTTTTCGATAAGCAGCTCTGGCGGTAGTTGGTTCGTACCTAAAGACTTTCTTCTTTGGTCTTCTTTGCAGTCTTATTTAGCTCTTTTAGTGTGAACCGTGGAATATCCTCGTATTCTATCATGGTTCTTGACCATTTTGCTAACGGATGCTTGGAGAAGAGTTCGCTGGCTACTTCTATCTGTTGCCGCGCTTCATAGCTCAGTGATAAAGCATTCTGGCTACTGATCTAAGGGTCGAAGGTACGATCCCCGATCCCGGTGAGGTTTTTAAAATTGAAAAATGTTTCTTTACAAATACTACTGCTACTACTACTACTTCTATCTGTTTGTTGTCGGTTAGGCTAATTTTAGGTATTACCCGCTGCTTTTTTATGACGATCCGATAGCCCCCCCCCCCCCAATTATTATTATGTGTTTCTCGTTTCCTTCAACTTTCCTTCTTTAACTTTTCAGATGGCACTTTTAAGGCGTTTTTTTGGTTTGCTCATACTCCCAGTGTAGTTAATATAGCTCACCTTCTGTTGCTTGCTTCTTCTTTCGTGCTCTGGTGAGTTTTCTTCGGGCTATCAGGTTTCCCTTCCTCATATCAATTAATTCCTCCGCGTTGTCGCTTACTTCTACTTGCTCTTTTGGGGAATGTCCTCTCGCGTCATTTCTGAGGCGTCTAATCTATTTATCAGTTTGTTTAACTCTTCCCCTAAATCTTTTATAAAGTCCTCCATGCGGATTGTACATTTTCCAACCATTGTTTTGGTTAGTTTTGTTACCTTGTACTTTTTTATTTATCGATGTGTTAATATCATAATAAATAGTGCGAGAAAGAGTAAGGTTTTCTTCATCGGACACAAAGCAGTGTCGTTTGCGATACCTTCTGTGATCAGAGTGACAGCTATTTGAGAGTTCCTATTGTCTTTTACGAAAGTAGGCTTATTTCCTTCTTTGTGTGCTACAAGCGAGTATTCTGATGTCCAATCTGTCAAGATATTTCGTCTATCGTCCGGTTCACTACTGCTCTATGGTTGTGCTGTCGCGTTGGAGTCTTCCGTTACTCGTTCTTCTTATGGCTTTTAATGCTTGTCCCTAGACTATACAGGCAGCTTGCGAGCTGTTGCCTTGTAATGTTCGGTGATGAGCAGCATGAGTAAATTATTAATTGTTGTAACTCTATCCAGGCAAATCCCTCTCCTCTGTTACTGTCGTTTATTACCTTCATTGCCCTATTTAATATTTTTATGGTGCATAGTCGTTTAGATTCCTGTCGCTGGTTAGCTGCTGACGTAGTCTTGCTTTTGACGCCTTTATTTCGTTTTTGGTGTTAAGGCTTTCAGTTACTAAAACTGCGAGTTTTTTATTTCTGCTTGTAGTTGCTAAACTAATTCCTTTAGTCACGTAGTGTCATTCTCTTTTCGTTTTTCTGTGCTTTCTGTGAGGGTGTGTGCATCCGTTCTTCTTCTTTTTTTTTGTTTCTCTTCTTTTTTTCTAAATAGCTATCTATTATTCTTGTGTTTGCATTTCACTTTCCGCGTTCAATATACTCTTCATTCATATATCCGAATGCACTTGAGGATTCTGGTCTTCTATCCTTGCTATTTCATTTCACTATCACTGCCGTAGCCAACTGCTTGCTTTCGAAGTATTGGTTCTTTGTACAGTTTGTTTTTTCAGTAACTTCTTGGGATGCCTTAGCATAGTTGCCCACCACAAATCCTTCCATATTCTTTGAGCAATAGCTGGCTGATGGTCGGGGAGAGCCGGACCTGCACTTTCGGTCCCGACCGGCACTGGGATTCCAGTATCCGGTACCGTAAACTCTTTTTTTCTAACCAATTCTATAGCGGCCCTATACGAGCAGCGTAAAAGCTGTGGAGTTTCCCTGAGAACATCCTCTAGATTACCACGCAACGGGATCCGCGCCGGTGCGGGTAGAAGAGTTCATCCTGTTCTAAGTAGTTCTAGAACTGATGAATACAAGGTAGAACGCCGCTATAGCCTACCAGCGGAATGACATACGAGACTGCAACTCGTTTCCGAGATCATAGGTCATTTCATGGCTTTTTCGCTCGAACACTCTAATAGTATCCGGGTCAAAAGAGAAAAAAAAATGGCCAAGACAGACCAGATAGGAGAGACTGGTTGAAGAAAGATGCAGATCCGTCGCCCTAGCCTCGAGAGTGGCCTCTTCCCGTACTCACAAACGTGAGCCCTTAAGTAACTTTGAAGAAGGTCTTCTCTCTCCGTGCAGTCCTGTCCACGGAAGGTGATGAACCCTCCGACCCTCCGGTCAAGCCGGGTTGGGCATTCCCTATCCGCCACCTGGTGACGCGCTCGGTTGGTCTTATAAGTGTTCCCTACGGAGACAGTTAAAGCCTAGGATACCCTAACCTAACTTAAGCTAAACTAACTGAAAGTACCCTACCTAACCTAAGATAACGCAACATAACCTAACCAGATATTGCCAGTTAAGGTCTACACATTACTTTTTTGCTGTGACGTAACAATTTTCTCTCTTTATTTAACTATAAGGAACTGGAGGAAACAAAAAATATGCAGTTTTTGGTCAGCTCCGCTTTAAGCATGGCTTGCTTTATAATACTGTCAATGTGACATTTGCCCAAATTACAGTAAAATAACGCGCACTAGCAATCAAGCGAGCAAGCCTAAAATCTTATTTTATTCGCAATCACATTTTAATGTGTCAATTTCATGACATGACAACAGCTGGGAACTAGATGATTACTTGAAACTAGCCAGGAAATTATTACATACCCCGAAAAATATTACATACCTGAAGAGTGAGGCGTTTCCATGGTAACAAAACAGAATTCAATTGTAGTTATTTTTAAAATTAGATGATTGCAAATAAAATAGTATACATACCACGGTGGAAAGTTTCATCCCTGTCTCGAGATAAAGTTAACCTCGACGCTACGCGTCTCGGTAAACTACCTAATCTCTCGACAGTAATGAAACACTTCCCACCTCGGTATGTAATATACTATT
>OW679195.1:150413303-150436905 GCA_940337035.1 Agriotes lineatus | reverse complement strand
CCGAAAAACCCTAAACAGTGTTTGAAACGATTTGTAAATAGAACTAGTATGTCGATTTTCAACTTCCTACCTGCAGTAGTTACCACTTTGTGGTAATCTATAAAAAAACGTATCCACCCCATTTAACACCTCTGAGCGGTGCATTTCGAAAAGCAGACAAAATACGTTGACCCAATTGATAAAAGGAACTTATTTGCGGAATTTAATTTTCCTGCTGCCTGCTGTAATTTTCACTTTTTGGCGACCTTTAGATTAACACATACACTGCCAACCCCATTGGGGGAACGATGAATTTAAAAAAACGATAAAATAGTTTGACCCGACTTGTAAAAGAACCTAATTTGCGAAATTTTAGCTTCTTACCTACAGTAGTTACCTTGTAATGGATATCTTTAGAAAAAGAGATATACTCGTTTGGCACGTGGGGTTACTCTATAAAATCAAGCAAACTTTACCTACCGACTACTTCGAAATCCTACAATCATACTTAACTGATAGACAATTCATCATCCGTTACGGCAGCGCGACAACAAACCCATACCCTGTCAACTCAGGGGTTCCCCAGGGCAGTGTGTTAGGCCCAATATTATATCTTATATTTACGGCAGATCTCCCGATAATACCAGGCAACATGGTCGCCACTTTTGCTGACGACACGGCGATACTCACATCAAACGCTGACCCAACCATCGCATCTCAGCAACTACAAATACACCTTGACGACATACAGCACTGGTGCAAAAAGTGGCACATACAAATAAATGAAAGCAAGTCAGTACACGTCACATACACCTTATAAGAAGAGGCACTTGCCCTCCGGTGACATTTAACAATCAACGCATCCCCCAAGCTGACAGCGCAAAGTACCTCGGTATCCACTTAGACAAAAAATTGACCTGGAAAACTCACATATGGACAAAGCGCAAACAAATGGGGCTGAAACTGCAAAAAATGTACTGGCTGATAGGGCGTAGATCACAGCTTTCTCTTGAAAGCAAGATACTCCTTTATAAAACTATTCTAAAACCCATATGGTCCTACGGCATTCAGCTATGGGGTACAGCCAGTACATCCAACATTGAAATCATCAGACGCTTCCAATCAAAGGTACTCAGGGCCATAGTAAACGCACCATGGTACGTCCCAAATGAAACAATAGCACGCGACCTCGCAATTCCTACCGTCAACGAGGAAATACAAAAATTTAGTGCGCGTTATAGTGACCGTATCAGTGCTCATCCCAATATACTAGTGGAGTGCTTAACAGAAAACGACATTGAGGTGCAACCGCGATTAAAAAGGTTTAAACCGCTCGACCTAACACATAGATTTGAATAACAGTGATATAAGACTTAAATTAGATTAGTTAGAGTATGTAAAACTAGTTTTAGTTAATATAGGAGTGATATCATTGGATACATATCCTTCATGATCTCCATTTATTTGTTATTATGTATGTTAAACCAACTACTGAATGTCGCCTTAATACAGATTGTAGTAAATATAATTTAAAAAAAATATATATATATATATATTCTGTTATAGAGAACAGTCAGTTTTTGAATACACTCTTCGTCCATGATCTTGAGTATCTCAGTGGGTATTTCGTCTGGACCAAGAGCTTTATTTTTCTTAGCACTGTCAATAGCACGTTTAACTTCATCTGCCGTGATATCTGGTCCCTCTAGGGAATTACGGTCTGGTCTTTCCTGTCGATGATCGTCTTTGAATAGTTCATGTATATATTGTTGCCAGATTTTAAGTTTTTCTGTGACTTCATGTGCAATTTTACCCTGATCGTCTATAAGATTGCCTGATGTCCTTCGTCTGTTTGTGCCCGTAGATTCTTTAATTTTTCTATGGAGATTAAACGTGTCGTGCCTTTGGACGAGTTCTTCTATTTCTTCGCACTTATCCCTCATCCACTTTTTCTTTGCCTCTCTGATTTTTCTCTTGATATCTTTGTGAATTTGCCAGTAAGTTATAGAGTCAGTTGTTTTTACTTTTCGTCTTTTATCCATCATATCTATGATTTCGTCCGTCATCCATTCTTTCTTTTTCCTTTTTTGTTTTTCAGAAACCAAAAAGTGGTCACATACTTCAGTAATTCCATTCTTAAAACCTTCCCACAGCTCTGCTACTTCTGCACCTACTACTTGTATCCCTCTATTTAGCATTTCTTTCATATTTTTTAAGGTTTCATTATCTTGAAGTTTGGTGAAGTCATATCTTTTCTGTTTTTGTTTGGTTTTAATTCTTCGTAGTTTAGTTGTTAATGTACACATGAGAGGGTTGTGGTCCGATGGTACGTCGGCCCCTGGGTATGTTTTGGCAGATGTTATACTGTTTCGAAATCTTTGGTTGATCAGAATGAAATCAATCTGATTCCTTACGATTTTTCCTGGTTTGTCCGCTGGTGATTTCCAGGTGTATAGACGTCTGGGTGGCAACTTAAAGAAGGTGTTCTTTACCACCAGTTGTTCCTCTCTACAGAATTGTACAAGTCTATTACCTCTTTCGTTTCCCAGTCCGAGGCCAAAATTTCCGACTATATTGTCCTCCTGTCCATGACCCACCTTAGAGTTAAAGTCTCCCATTATTATATTTATGTCTCGTTCTTTGGTGTTTTGCAGAACTTCTTTAATTTGTGCATACAAACTTTCTACCTCGTCATCGTTTTCGTCAGATGTCGGTGCATAGATTTGAACTATGTTGATGTTAAAGGGTTGTCCTCTTAGTTTGATCATTATTATTCTATCGGAATGAGGTAAACAGCTTATAATGTAATTCCGTAGTTTCTTATTTACTATAAAACCTACTCCATTGAGATGGTTATTGTTATCGTTACCGGCATAATAAAACTACACTACTTTTCCCATTTAACCGTTTCTCTATCTCCAATACTTACCTAGATCACCATGCTAAACATAGAAAACGCACTCTGTATACAATACAGTATACAATACTCGGTAATAGTAAGAGATACAAATTTGGCTAAATGAGAAAAAAAGTTGCGTAATTAAAGAACTAGCAAAAGGAGGCTTAAAGATTCGTGATATGATTTTTCGTTTTTGAGTTATCTTATAAACGAATCTTTGGACTTCTATTTTTTTCTAACGTTAATATTAAAATTAGAGCGCAACTGAAAAAACGTCTTTATAGCAACTGTCGATGGACTTAAAGATTACTTTACCAACTTTTTATCCGAGGGCGACGTTTCGTCTTCGAGCAACCATCATCAAGTTGATTTTTTAAATACGGTCCTGATTGTCTTTTGTCAAATTTTAGAAGCCCTGCTTATTCTGAATTCAACAATGTACCACACACTTTGATTTAATTACGTTTCTAGCCTTTTTTGACTATCATCAAGAGTTTTTGGATACGGAGCTTTGTCGTAGAGCATTTCATACGTTGTTTCAGCTTTGTCATTTAAGAAAAAGATAATGTGCCGCACTGGATGTTTTTATTTCTAATTTTAAGTATTGTTTATAAGTAAAAAAATTAATAAATTAATTAATTACTATTGAAAATTATTTATATTATATTGCACAAGACATCTTGCAGTTTTGGAAAGTGTTTCTTATTAGTTGTGCATTGCCTATAAAATAAATAAAGTGAATTTTCAAGTGGTTATTAATTAATGTTTCCTAATTCAGACATTAAAAGTGCATTTCAATATTTTTAGCATTCTAAAATGCCCAACTTACTGTATGAACCTATTTTTACAAAAGTATGAGAAATTTAAAAGCTAACTCAACGTGAGCGTCGCGTCGGCCAGTTTAAGTGAGTAAATGTTTTACTTTTTCTGGGATTATTATTAATTTCTGACTTGTAGTTGTGTTGCTTGACAGTTATTGTGATTACGCTTACGTTTACGATTTACTCTACTTAATTTGTTTGTAGTGAGTGTGTATGTTATACAGGCTGTCCATTTAATGCGCCGGTTTCCGATTACGCCTTTACCTTTCTTTCTATTGAAAGTTTGATTAGGGTGACCCTTATGGAGTTTAAGAGGGTACATTTTAAAATTATTTTGACATATACAGGGTGTCCCAACAAAATTTTGCTTAAAAATTATTAATTTTTAAACGTTTTTACGGATATCTAAGCCCCTATAGGTTCTACGTTCAACTCTAACTTTTCTTTTAATTTTCATGCAACAGTCCCAACTTATGAACGTTTTCAAGTTTTTTTGTCAATATCAAGCTTTCGTTTACATATATTTTCCTACTTCTGAATATTTCTTTCTTGAAACTGGAGGGGGTCGTCATCTAAGATACAAAAATATTAAAGCTTTATGAAAACGGGATATTTCAATACCGGCTGTTCAAAATAACGGTTCAAATTTCAATATCTTCAATCTTTATTTTCTCAATTTTTTTAAATAGAACACCATATATTTTATTGCAGGAATAAATAGAGCCTTAAATTGTTCTACTTTAATCTAAAGGGGGTTTGCGAAATTAAGCTTTTAATAAAAAATCACGATGAATGTGTACTATTTGGCGCATGGTTTATAATAGTGCTGGTAAAAAGCAAATTTACAGTTAACCGACTTTGTAAACCTGTTTAAGAACCTTTATGTAAACTTGTTTAAGAAATGGTTTGTAAACCGGTTGACAAAGCGGTTTAAAAACTGTCTATAAACAGGTTAAAAACCAGTGTATAAGCAGGTTTAAAAACCGCTGTATTAATTAATTTAAAAGTTTGTTCTTAATAATAAAAATGCCAATGTATAGCTTCTACATTTTATAAGTATAACCAATTTACGTTTGTTAGAACAGTTTAAAAATCGATTTTAACGGGGTTTATAAACAGATTTACGAAACTGTTTATGAACCGATTATATTCAGGTTTTCGGTTAAGCTGTTTACCGGTTCTCGATTTATGAAAGGACCGGGGTTAATCGAGAGCCGGTTAACCGTTAAATATGTTCTTTTACCAGCACTATTAAAAACCATGCGCCAAATAATACTTCCTATCACAAAAAAAAAGTATTGGATTCACTCCAAAAATTCGAAATTTAGATCTTCATGTTTTAGAGTACCCTGAACAAAAAAAACATGTTTTTGTTCATTGGCCTGTCTGTCTGTCTGTCTGCCTGTGTGTCTGTGTGTCTGTCTGTGAACAGAGTATCTCAAAAACGAAAAGAGGTTGAAACTTATTCTTCTTATCATAAAATTTCGGCTTAGACCGCGTAGTATTTGTATATGAACACCCAGCATTTTCTGGCTTAATGTGCCTTGCACCTTGTGAAGTCGAGCAAAAACCCGCGCGATGGCCATGCTCTTTGGTGGCTCGTGTTGTTTGAGTATCTTGAGAACGAGGATACTTAGGTAGGTTTGGCCGTTTTGCTGTTTGTGCATCCATATTCACTAACGTTTAGCAAGACATTGCAGCTTGCATCATCAGAGTAAAAGTCGACTCTAAGGAGAATAATTCGAGTAACCGCGAAAGCCTCAAACAGTACATAACAGGTTGAAACTTATATAAATATATAAGTTTTATGTACTATCTAGATACGACAGCAAGCTTTTGAAGAAAATCGTATAATCGGAAGTATGGTGTTTAATCGTGTAATTTTTCAGTTTTTTTCTATTTGTTCAAAAATGGCTTTAACGTTTTTTTCAAACTTTTTTTTCTTTTTTAGTCGCGGCATCAATTGCTAAGATTGCTAAGAACCGGTATTTAGAACACCCTGTATTAAAATATCCCGTTTTGATAAAACATTAGTATTTTTTATCCTAAATGGCGACCGCCTCAATTTTCAGAGAAAAAATATTCAAAAGTGGGGAAAATGTGACGTTGATGTTGACAAAAAAGAACTGAGTTGAAAACGATAATAGTTATTTACGTGGCAAGCTTAGTAAATTAGCCTTTATGGGCGAGCCGGATATTTGCAGGGAGAGCGACGTAGGAGCGAGCCCTGTAATCCGGTGAGCCCCAATAAAGGCTAATTGCAAGTGAGCCGCGTACAACGTTTTATTTCCTCTTGGGGAACACCCTAAAAATTAATATTAGTGATTAATGAAGGATGTGATTATTAGAAAACAAGGTGCTTGTAAAGTTGCGATGGCAGCATTTTACAGGCACCTGGCCTGTAAAGAATCTTTTACAGGTCAGTTCAGACGACAGCAACACTTTACAGTCACCTGGCCTGTAAAGACTCATTAGTAATTTAAAAGAAAAGTTAGAATTGAACGTAGAACTTAGCCATAAATACACTCTATGTTCTATTTAAAAAGGTAATACTTTTTGAGCCAATTTTTTTTTTGCACTCTGTATATGCCAAAATAATTTTAAAATGTACATCTTTCAATTCCATTAGAGAATCCTTCATAAAATTTTACATCGGAAAATAACTGAAAGCATAACTTTGGCGCACTAAATGGGCACACTGTATATAACTTTTGAGTTTTCACGATCCTTAAGGATCGTACAAGTTTGATATACGGTTGATAAACAATTGTAATTTTTTGGACTTTTAGTTTGATTTGAACCATTCTACGGCTTGAGTTTCGGCGACACTCTAACAGGTGGGATTCGATTTTGGACTTTTGACCTTTTTGCTTTTTGAAATTTGAATTTTGCATGATGTAGAATCTCTTGGTAAATGGTGTGGGTAGTCGAGGTCACTGCAACAAAGTGTAGACACTTTGAAGGCTATTAAAACCATGCATAGCAACAGTACTTTGTTAGTAACATATAAAACAGTAAAAGAATATGGTTTACCATGACTCCTCCCTCTCTCAATATTGAGAATCGTGACCCTATGACATTATCCTTATGTGTTGTTAATAACTTCTCTGATTTTATTCTTGTTCAACTGCTGTATGTACGGGTGTATGTGATGGTCTTCCCGCCATTATTTTAATTTCATCAGACAATGTAGTTGGTGATCGTCCTATTCCTCTTTTTGACCAGGCATCCTATGTCCTATGTCCTATGTCCAATTAATATCATTATCATTTTAGCAGATTTATATGAGGAGCAATAAACATTTAACATGGTTTCCAGTGGTCTTATTACTTCTCGTCTAGCATATTTTATAACAATAAAAAGTATTTATTGGGTCAATAAACTTTTCTGAAAGGATGCACAACCCCAGGTCTTACAAATTATCACACACATTTAACCTTTTACCCGTGTTAATAAAGCTATTCGGAACATTACTCTAGAGATTATAGTCGTAACTGCTCTTCACCCTCCAATCATACAAACATTTGCTTTAAATATTAATACTGGTCATGAAAATCTCTGTAATTTTATTAATAGAGCTTATGCTACAGCATTGCGATGAAAATGGATATTTGTTATTCAACATACTAAAACATCGTATTACAGTGAAACAACATGGTGCCTCATATAATTGTAATTATGTGTTGAAGTAAACCTTTTTTCTAGAATGATTTCTCACGTCATTTCTTGTTTTATTTTTTTATCGCACCTCGATTATAATTTAATTCTACCAGACTGCTCTAAAATATCTGTCAAAAATGTAAAGGTATATTGCAAAAGCCAAAAAACAATTGGCGCGCTGCTAAGAACGCTTGTCCTGAGAAGCCTCTGTGCGGAGATACGAGCCTTCAAACAAGCATTCAATTTAAAACGGGAGATCGTAATATAAGGTGGAATCCCCCACCCCAAGTAATTAAAACTTACTTGCTCGGAGGCGCAATTGTTAATTATTTTAGTCCTTTCAGACAAACAACAGCGTTTTTGCTTAGTTGATATTCGAAAGTTATGAGTAGAACAAGGCTAGCTATCCCCTCCACTTTTAATTGATTCGCGGATTCGCGGTTTAATTCGCGGTTTAATTCGCGGTTTTCGCGGTTTTATTTGCGGATTGACCCAATTAATTTCGCGGTTTGATCTAATTAATTTCGCGGTTTGATCTAATTAATTTCGCGGTTTGATCTAATTAATTTCGCGGATTGATCTAATTAATTTTCACATGTGCTACTGAATAAATTACGCAATAGCTTCCGATTAAATTACGCGCGGCGGCCATCTTGGATTTCTGGCGGGAATATTTGAAATTTGAATTTTTTCCGATTTTTTTTCTAAGTTTAATTTGTTGGATTTGAATTTCCCGGGGCGTCGGCCATCTTGGTGCGCGCGCACTTCTCACGGCGGTTGTTTTTAATTTTCGCGGAAATATTTGAAATTCAAACTGGTGGATCTATTTCGCTCTTCGAAGCTGCTGTCTCTCTCTTGCATTCACTCGTGGAAATATTTAAATTTAAAAAATCTATTTGCGGCGGACCCGAGTGGGAATCGAACCCTAGTTTTCTGGTTAACAGCATTAGGACCTTACCGCTACGCTATCGAGGCGTCTTGGAAATATAGGATTTGAACAGTATGCCCCTTCGCTGTTCGGTCGTTACATTTACATATTCAAAACAAACTATTTTTTCGAATATATAAAATATAAGAACGGAATTGTGCCGTCTAGGGCCTTAGAAACTTGTTAATAATTTTAAAAAATTGACTTTGTAACTAGTTTTGCTAGAAATAATTGTTTTTATAATTTGCAATATAGCCATTGTCCCAAGTTTCTGGTTAATTTCCATTCGCGCAGTGGTTAATTTCCATTCGACCGCAGAAAATTTGAAAAGCTATATGAAATAATTACTTTATTTTTATAATTAAAACAGCGAAATCCACGAATAAATCAGCGAACTTATTTTATATAGCGAAATCACTGCATTACTTTATTCAAAACGCATTATAATATTACGCAATAGCTTCTGGTTAAATTACGCGATTTTTTCTAAGTTCCCTTTTTAAAACAGGTCGAGACTGGTCGCTCTTTGTTCAATCTTGGTAACGTATTTGCTTTGTCCGTCGGAGGCTGCACTGTAAAACACAGGTACCGACATGCTCCGGCTCGAGAGTGGGGTGACTCTGACGTAATGTTTTTCGTACCTTCATAAAAGTGGCTGCGGACTCAATAGCGCATCGAATTGCTTCACTCCTAGTCGTCGTGTCAACACCACAAGTTTTACCTAAGATGGATCCTCGAAGTGTTAATAAGTGCCAAGAAAAACCAGGCCCCTACACCAGGAGACCGGCAGCAGAAAAAACAAGTAAGAAAACGCATCTTTTAAATAAAAAACAACACGGTGCACCGCCACAGCCTCCAGCCATGAACGTGGAGGGCAAGGGGTATTCACCACGTCTAGATGCCACCGAGGAGAACCTGCGGGTGTTCATTGAGGAGACGATGCCTTCCTATGACGTAAAACCGATCGTGACGCCTGAAATCCGCCAAACCCGACGGGAAAAGAAACGGTTATTATGCGACCTCACTGTGCCTTTAAACAATAGCGCCAGCAAGGTTGTTCATTTGGGACTGGATCCTTATAAACAATTTTCGCCTGTTGCAAGAATTCTGAAGACCGACATTGGAGCAGGTGTTTCATTCACAGCCGAGTCGTTCATGACTTTTGTGGAAGCGCTACCGAACATGTTTGTGATGGCCAAGCAGGGGACTTTCAGATGTGAATTAACTGAGCACACGGTGGAGTACGTGAACAATGATACCTGCAGGATTATTACAAAGGACCCCGAAAACAAGTTTACTCTTTACGTAACGTATGAAACACTATCAAATTTATTGCCGATGTACAACTTGATGGTTGTGAAAATAAATGACTTGAAACGTGTAAAGTGCAATTTCCAAAATTTTGGTGAAGTGATCGTTGACAAAGTAATACATGCAGAAAATTTGTGTCTTGATGATTCAACCATTTTTAATACTCTGCGCTGGACTTTCGCTAACGATATTTTAATGTGGGAACTTGTGTTCAAATTTAAAATGTATGTTATTATAGAACTGCAGAAGTTGATTGATGCAGATGAGCGCATGAAACCGTACATGTCCTAGTTTATATGAAATATTGTATGAAAATGTAAATAAAGAATGTTTTAAACTGTATTTCTTTTTAATTATGCGGCGAGTGTTAGTTTATACATGCGGTAGGTTGGCCGAGTGGTTAAGGCGTCAGACTTAAGATCTGATCTCGAAAGAGGTCGTGGGTTCGATTCCCGCACTTACCATATTTTTAATGTATTTATTATGAGCGTGTTGATTTTTTTAAGTTAGTTTATTCACGACGGTCCTACTGTAATAATCGCCCACTGCATAAAAATGGAACATCAGTTTTCACATCCGTTTTCTGCTATCATAGCAGGCCCCTCAGGATCGGGCAAATCGTTTTTTGTAATAAATTTCTTGAAAAATATGAAAAAACTCTGCACTGTAAATTTCGCTAAAGTTATTTGGTGTTATGGCGAGTGGCAAAAATTGTACGAAGATTTAAAATCTTTAGTCGAATTTCAACAAGGTCTGCCAGACATGACATCTTTTGAGGGGTCCGAACCCAAACTTCTAATAATCGACGATTTAATGAGGGAAACAAATAGCTCAGTCGTAGACATATTCACCAAGGGGAGCCATCACCACAATCTCAGTGTTTTTTTTATTACGCAAAACATTTTTCACCAAGGAAAAGGACAGCGGGATATTTCCCTAAATGCCCATTACATTATTCTTTTCAAAAATCCGCGAGATAGAGCTCAAATAAAGCACTTAACCAGACAAATATGTCCCGAAAATCCTCGATTCCTTCAAGAAGCATACGAGGACGCAACAGCTAGGCCACACGGGTATTTGTTATTCGACTTAAAGCAAAGTACACCTGATATAGCGAGGTATAGAACATCGATTTTTCGCCAAGATGGGGCGTGCTATATTTATATGCCGAAAAAGGGGTATAAAAGCTCGTACACTAACCAGTTTACTCTCATTCACTAGTGATGTCTCGATCAGTAATTAGAAATTCGGAGTTGTTGCGTGCTCTACATAAACTCGGACCAAAGGAGCGAAACGCATTATTAAAAGCCGTAGGCGATAAAAAAATTCATTGTATCTGCGAGTGCGTGCATAATACCTTAAAAGGAAAAATACCTTTATCGCTTAATCAAAAATCAACGATCTCGAAGCATAAAGCTGTTCTTAGGAGTTTAGTCAAGCCTGGAGAGTCTATAAAAAAGAAGCGTCAAATACTAATACAGAAGGGTGGCGCTTTCCTACCACTAATATTAGCTCCATTAATTACTGGTGTATTGAGCTCTATTTTCAAATAAGATGGAAAATACCCGAAAAATGATGATTGTACCGCCTGAATTCATGCATCGCTTTAAGGATACAGAGAAATCAGAGCAAAATATATTATCGCAGCTTGACGACGAAATGCAAAAGGTTTTATCGTCTAAATTAACCGATTACGATAAATGGCTACAGTACAATCAGGTTTTACAAAGGTACCTTCATTTTGCGGATCAAACGAGGCAATCAAACAAGATACCTATAGAATGGAACAACAGGGGTATTTCAGACGCATATATTTTATCGACGCTCCCTAATACTTTTAAGAAAAACGGTGAAGCCTTTTTACAGCTTCTAAGAACGTCGGATGAAGTGGAGTGGGACGGCAAGGGCACAGTCAGCATAAAAGGTGAAATTTTACCGTCCTCCAACATTATTGATTTAATGCATGATGTTCTAAGACCTAAGAAAACTACAAATCCGCCAGGCCGACACAAGTTCCTCGATTACATTAAAGAGAACAATGTACCTCAAGTGCTATTTGGGGATCCTAAACGTCAAAATGTACCAGACGTAAGTAAATCAGATGTGGAGAGTGACGTCGATCCTAAATCAAAGTTAATAGCGCCTGCAACAACGTCCAAGCAAGAGGGTTCAACGCGAAAAACACCGAAAACAACGCAAAGATCGATATCGAAAATAAAGGGTATTTCTGGCTGGGAGCGTCTTAAACTTTAACATAGGAGAATGAATTTGGACGCCATCTATTATGACGTTGCTCACCCTTCAGGCTTCGCCGGCGCAAACTCGTTAATTTCTTCCGTGAAAAATAATCGTCCCAGTGGTGAAGTAAAGGAATGGCTAAAGAAACAGGACGCCTATACTATTCACAAAACTGCAAGAAAAAAATTCCCTAGAAACAAATACATTGTTAGCAACATTTTCGAATTATGGCAAGCTGATCTCTGCGACATGCGCAGTTTAGCCTCACACAACGACGGATATAATTTTATTCTAACCGTAATTGATGTGTTTAGTAAAATGGCCTGGGCGAGGCCTCTTAAATCTAAAACGGCTACTTCAGTAATAAACGCATTTCGTGAAATATTTGCTGAAGCCGGTAACACGCCCATAAATTTACAAACCGATAAAGGCAAAGAATTTGTTGCTAGAGCCGTACAGAATTTTTTCAAACAACACGATATCACGTTTTATGTGACGCAAAACCCCGATGTTAAAGCATCAGTCATTGAGCGTTTCAATAGAACATTAAAAACCAGAATGTGGCGCTATTTCACATACTCTAATTCATACAAATACATAGACGTATTACAAAATTTACTGACTTCGTATAACAACCGCTATCATTCAAGCATCAAGATGGCACCCTCCGCAGTAAATGATGGTAATATACTGGAAGTGTGGAACAATCTGTACAGAAAGGGGATGGGAGTCGACAGGAAGCCTAAATATAAAGTGAACCAACATGTAAGAATTAGTAGAACGAAGGACGCATTCGAGAAAGGATATGAAACTAATTGGAGCGGCGAAGTGTTTATAATTAAAAAAGTGATTCTTAGAAAACCACCTGTGTACGAAATAGTTGATTTAAGCAACGATACGATAGAGGGCGTCTTTTATGAAGAGGAATTACAGCCAGTGACTTTGGATGATAACGCTTTGTTTAAAGTCGAACAAGTGTTAAAAGAAAGAGGACACGGTCAGCGCAAAGAGTACTTTGTAAAGTGGCGAAATTATAACGACAAGTTCAACTCTTGGATTCCTGCAGCTAATCTTCAGCAACTATGAATACAGATGAAGAATTTTATCTAACATTACTTAGCAATAGTTCTATGAGCTATTTTCCAAATAACACCACAGCACAATTCATAACGCAGCTCCCTAAACGAATAAGGTTACCGGGGCAATGGGTTACAGGTATTGCTGAAGTGCAATATCCATGCTCCTTTTTGGCCGTGACAGATACAGAAAATCTAGTCTATTATCGCACAGAAATACCTAAAGTGCAAGCCGGAGAAGAAACGTATGCTGAGTTGAAAAAAGTATTGCAAAACGCTAATTCATATTTTAAAAGTGATAGAGAGCAAATTTACTATGGTAGCGATGGATGGCACGTAATCTGTATTCAGCCCGGCAATTATGAAAACATTGAACATATTACAGCCGAAATTAACAATCACAGGTTATTAGAAAAGTTGCTGAATTTTCAATATAATAGAGTAACAAAACGCGTGTCTCTTGAAATTAAAACGTCGTCATTGAAAATGCTAGGATTTTCACAACGTCTGGCCTTACAACTTGGTTATAAACCTGATATAAATATAGCTGAAGCACCTGTACCAAGCCACCCCGCAAATATCTGGGTTGGTTTACCATCACAAATGTTTATTTACTGCGATATTGTGGAACCACAGCTTGTAGGAGATGTCTTGGCTCCGCTTCTTCGCATTGTTAACGTGACCTCTGATAATTATAATTACGGTTGCCACAAAGACGCCATATTTTCGCCGACTCATTATATAAATGTCATGAAGAGGGAATTTGAGAATATCGAGATAAATATAAGGACCGAAACGTCGGGTGTGATGCCATTCGAGTTTGGAACGTTGAGTTTAAAACTACACTTTAAGAGGATACAGTAGCTGCTATGGATTGTCCTTATCAACAATACTACACCAATCAGGCAGGTCAAGGCGTTGGAGCTATCTACAGAGGAGCAGCCTACCAGAGAGGTCATGGGATCGGAAGCTTTTTAGGCGGAATATTTCGTAGTATCCTGCCTCTTTTTAAAACCGGTGCTAAAGTTGTTGGAAAGGAAGCTTTAAGGACAGGCGCTAACATTTTAGGAGATGTTAGTGAAAGTCGACCGCTAAAAGAAGCGTTCCATAACCGTGTACAGGAGGCTGGAAAGAATCTCAAACGTAAAGCCGATAGAAAAATTGATACTCTAATGGAAGGATCGGGATATAAAAGGCAACGCACTCTGAATTACAATCAGTCTACAAGAAAAATCGCTAGGAAGAAGCTGAGCAAACCCAACTACACCGATATCTTCACCAGCAAGTAGTTTTCACAATGGCGTTTTTGCATGCGCAGTCTTGTGAGTGTGTTAAATCAGAGTTAGATTTATTCGCTCTGCCCGCAACTCAAACCAGTATCGAAAATGGACAATGGATTTTTTACAAACCGCTTTCCTCGCTTAATGACGATGCACCGATTGAATTTATTGTGCCTGGAAACGGTAACGATTATATCGATTTAAGTCAGACCATGTTATACATTACTGTTAAAATTGTTAAACAAGATGATACACCATTAACCGACAAAGAGGTTGTAGGCCCTGTTAATAATTGGATGCACTCTATGTTTAATCAAGTTGAGGTGTATTTGAATCAGAAGCTTGTGAGCCCGCCAAACAATACATACGCATACCGTTCATACATTGAAACTCTGCTGAATTACGGCAATGGTGCTAAATCAACCCATTTAACATGCACACTATGGTACAACGACACAGCCAATAACATGGATGACATCACTACGCATAATGAAGGATTTGTAAAGCGGAAATTTTTTACTGCTGCAAGTAAGCAAGTCGAAATGATGGGACATGTGCATTCCGATTTATTCAATCAAGAAAAATTTCTTATAAACGGAGTTGAAATGAAAGTCAAATTTATCAGATCCCGAGATTCGTTCAATTTAATGGCAGACGAAGGATCTACATTCAAAGTGAAAATTAGTGATGCCAGCTTACTAGTGAGAAAAATGAAAATAAACCCATCTATTTTACTAGCGCATACCAAAGCTTTGGCGACTGCGCCTGCTAAATACCCCATTACAAGATCCGATGTTAAAGTGTTAACTATTCCGGCTGGTGTGCAAAGAAAATCTTTAGATAATATTTTTCTGGGGCAATTACCAAAACGATGCATTGTAGGTTTTGTATCGAATAGAGCATTTAACGGCCATTATGCAGCAAACCCTTTCAATTTTAATAACTACAAAATCAATTATTTCTCCCTATACATCGACGGTCAACAAATTCCTTCAAAACCTCTACAGCCTGATTTTTCTAAGAATGGCATGTACGTTCAAGCATATCACACACTATTCTCGGGTAGCGGTATACACTTCCTCAATGAAGGCAACGCTATAAAACGTGAAGATTACCCTTATGGCTACTGTCTATTTGCTTTTGATTTAACCCCCGATCTGGCTGCAAATGCAACAACACACTGGAACCTTCTTAAAAATGGCGCTCTACGTTTAGAGGTGGGTTTTCAAAACGCGTTAGAAGAAACTATTAATTGTCTAGTTTATGCAGAGTTCGATAACGTCGTAGAAATTGACAAACACAGAAATGTGCTGGTGGATTTTAGTAGTTAAAAACCAACAACAGTTTTTTAAAATTTAGTCATGCTCAAACATTTCGTCAGTATGGACAGTGCCTTCGTAGATCTGCAAGGGTTCCGTGGTGATAAGAAACAGTTTATTCCGAAAGAAGTGGCTGTTATTTCAGCAGATGGCAACCAGTTAGCAATTTTCGTTTTAAAACCTCCTGCAAAATATGACACTCTGCCCTATTTCGTTAAAAAAGGCATAAACTATCTGGAGCAAAGACATCACGGTCTAACCTGGGATTCTGGTTCTATACATTTTGATGAATTTGAAGCAGAGCTAGCACGAGTTCTCAAAAAATTTGAAAAAGTGTACGTTAAGGGCCAAGAAAAGAAGGAGGTTCTAAGTTTTCTGAATAAAATCGTCGTAAATTTGGAGGATCTCGAGTGCCCGTCTTTAAAAGTTTTGCGAAAAACTACTGCTGCCGTACGTTGCCTCAATCACAACATCCGTTCGCCTGTATGTGCATTGGAAAACATACTAATTTTATCCGACTGGTGGCGCAATGAATACACTGGAAGTTCAGAAAATATTGCAAACAATCCCGAGTCTGTTGAATGTGAAACGCTATGTTTTTGCTTCTGATCAACTCCCTACAAGAATTGCAAGACCTGTGGCAATCATCGTCAACACAGATCCAGCAAACCGACCTGGACAACATTGGAATGCAGTGTATATAGACCAATATGGATATGGGGAATACTTTGATTCATACGGCCGCCCTCCAAGCGGTTATCATTTAAAATTTTTACAACAAAATTCAATCAGCTGGTCTCATAATCCAAAAATTTTGCAAGATTTTAGCTCTAACGTTTGCGGCATATACTGTTTAATGTATTTATATTTTAAAATGAATGGTGCATGTATGATAAGCTTTGTAAACCTGTTCACTGATAATTTAGTTTCTAATGACACATATGTAAAAGCACTATATATCCAATACTTTACCTTAATAAACTTGTTTAATGTTATTTAGAAAAAACACAAATAGTTTGTAATTAAACATATTTTTATTACACACAAAATATTTAATAAATGTATTTACAATATTCGGTTGTTTTATTTACAAAAATTAACAGCCTCTTAAACCTAGCATGCAAAATAAAACTAACATGCAAATAAAACTAACATGCAATTAAAATCTAACATGCAGTTAAAGTTAGCGCAAATTGAACCATGTGACAATAAGTGCAATATTTAATGTACGTTTTGCGACAGTCGTGGTTAGTTTTCTAAAATGATTGAAATTAAATATTATGAAACCAATTGCCACAAAGCGGGTCTTATGAAATGTGAACACTAACCACACGTCGAAAATACGTACGAACAAATAAGCAATTACATGTAAACATAATGCATAAATCAAAAATTAGTTTAAATACTTTTGTTTTACAAAAATATGTGGCTACAAGTGCAATAAGTTGTTGCATAAAAACATCATAAAAGTTAAAAAAGACAATACAAAATATAAAATATTGTTATAAAAACAGTTGATTATAAAAATAACGAAACTATACGCAATATAGGCACTCATAAAAGTTAAAAAAAAAAGACAATACAAAATATAAAATATTGTTATAAAAACAGTTGATTATAAAAAGAACGAAACTGTACGCAATATAAACACTAGTCTGCTTTAAACCCATAAGGTAATGTGTCATAACTATCTTCAACACGCCTACGTTTAGTGTACTGAACCCTATAAATTTTCTTTTCGGGCTTAGATATGACTTGATACATCCCTGTACGAGCAATTTTCCGGTCGGTCTCTACATACGTCGCGGCGGCATTGTCAAGAACCATGCTCTTAAGGGTATCAAAATTTACTTTTTCTGCATTTTTGTAGTTTAAAGTTATGCCTTTTACTTTACATACAAATTCGTAAGCGTTTTTATTGGTCGAGAAAACCTTAAATGCATAGTTTTTAGGCCCGCCGCTAACAAATTCCGTAATAAAGCTACCTGGCCCATATTCCCTCATCTCGTCCGTCATATCCCCCAAAAAATCGCCCACAGGAGGTACCCATTCACCAGGCTTTTGGGTCAGCAATATGGAATCGGTATCAAAATACAAAACGCGCTCCCCTAATTGTTCCAAGTATTTATATAATTCAAGTCTTGCATTGGCCGTGGTGTATGCAGCCAATACAACATTGACCGTTTTGAGCGAAACTATTCCCTCCTCAGGTCTATCCCAGATTACGACTATCACCTCCTCATCGACTATCATGATTGAATGAACCTGTATTGAAGGATCAGTTAGCATTTTAAAAAAGTCATAGGAATCTGAAAGAATGCTTGTCTGCATCAAATTCTCCCTTTGCCCAAATTTGCCCCAGAATGCATTTAAATTTAATTTTGAACTGTAACGCATGCCAGAATTCAAACAAATTTTATCCTTTTCTAAGGTTACGCCTTCTCGTTCTAAATATTCGGCTAAATATTGATCCTTGGCGTTTTCGTTGCTACACCAAGCAGGCCACCCACTACATTCTTGTTTTGATTTTAAAAAATTATCGACATATCCCGAAAATAGACCGCCTGTTTTAGTGGCCCTGTTATATTGCACAATATCGTACGCCCATATTTCATGAAACTCGAGCACACGGTATCCCAGTTGAACAGCTTTTTTTAGTTCATCGGACACATATGTACCGGTAAACTTGCGCGAATCCTCTGCATGGATGCAGTCACCAGGGAAGCTGGTTTCGGCACATAACCTGCATAACACAAACATTAATTTGCCATGCATTCGGAGGGGTAAAACTGGATGATAAAGATTTTGAGGCGGCAATACAGTGCATTTAATTAATCCATCGATTGAATCGAGAGGAAACTGTCTACACTCCGCATCACCAACGTATACTTTAGGATGGCCTACAGGATACTTGCCATATTTATTAACGAAAGGATAAAGACTACAAACATCGAAATATTTTATCTGCTCGTTTTCCTGGCATCTATAATGAAGTTTTACAGCATTAGTACGCCCCCCAAAAAAACTATCTCGCGGATTTAACGGGGTATTTCTAATAATGTCGTGATTGTTTAAAAAATTAGCTGCATTATGATTATATTTCAAAAATAAATTAAATTCGCATTCCCACATTTCTACAAGCGTATAACCAGCCCTTCTAATTCTCGAGGCAGATGCTTCTGTTGCCTCACGACGAACAAACATTGTATCATTTTTCACGTTTGCTAAATCGACGGTTTGGTCAGGGTAGCATTGCTCACAGCCATGGAAATAGCAACCGTGAAAATTATAAACAGTGTTCGTTTCTGCACAAAAACCATCTACCAAAAGACCTTCAGGCAATCGAACTTCTCTATTATTACCGGCATGTTGAATGGCGATACCTTGCTCGTGTCCTACCCATAAAAGCCATTTAATTGCAATCGTCGACTGCCTGTCAGCTAATCTGTATCCCCCCGGTGGAATAATTGCTATAGTGTTTTCTGTTAAAAAATTTCGTCTGTAAACTAAACTGCAACAGCCAGCTATTGTACTGCACTCTCTAAAAGGATCTACTCCATTTTCTTTGTTATAACGTGTCCAAAACTGTATACAAGCCTTGCGCAATATATCGACATCTTGAATACAGTATTTGACTATTGCTTCTTGCATGTCAAATACTACATTCTGTGCAATTTCCGAATTATACCACGCAAGGAAAGTTGTTCGATCCATAGGAGACATTTCATCGGCCATATAGTAATGAGTTGGGGGCAATACTCCAATATAATTTTGATTCTCTAACTTGTTAAATAAATGGGGAAAGTATCCTTTTGTAGCTTCAAAATTAAATGTTTTGGGCAGCTTAGCTAATGCTACAGGCAAAAAATTTAAAGAGTCTATAAATTTAACATTGGGGCAGGTGATGCACATTAATTTTGTACCGGTGGCAATAATTTTCGGGGCCCACTTTTTCTGATGCTTTACAATATGCTGCATAATAAAAGAGCCATCATACCCCTTCATATTATGCGCCAGTGCACAAACGTTAGCGATATTGGATAATTTAGAAATATATTCTAGCAAACTTTGAACGGGATTATTTTTAAACACATGTTGACGAGGACCGCAAATTCTGCAAGACTGCTCGATATCACCAAGATTAATACAAGAATTGCATACATTTTGCGCGACACATAAATTTGGCTCATGCAAAAAAACATTAGGTTCACCTTCCAAAGCCGTCTCCTGTCTTGCCTCAAAATCATAAAAAACGAAAATAAACTTTTTAGGCAATTTAGGACTCTTTTTCTTTGCCATATAACATAAATGGCGGGTTGGCATTTCTTTCGCGCAGGTATGGCAATATTTTACACCACACGTATGACCTTTCTTGTTGTTTTGCCAGTATGTCATGAGACATACTCCACACCTTTTTAAAATGCTACATAAAGACTTTACATGTTCGTCAAAACATTCCCGCCCACGAAAATCCCTATTACAATTATTACAAACGATTGCATCCAAAAATAGGTTACAGGGCGGTTTTGAATGACAACATGGGCAAATATAAGGGCAATTTTTGTGTCTCTGCTTACTATTGGTGCGGGTTAAACAAAATTCGCAGAAAAAAGCGGTTGCAAAGGCCGAAGTTAAACTGGTTATTACATTGTAATGTTGATCCTCCAATAACAAATTTAATATTTTTCTAGTGGATTCCCTAGGCCCCTCGTAATATTTACTGGCGCCAATACGCGAGTTATAAACGACAATGGTGTAATTAGCTAGATACAACTGGAATTGTTCCAAGTGCTCGCGTGTTGCTCCATTGATTAGATTAACACCGACATTTTCACAAAGGTCATACGATTTCTGTGTCAGGATTGGATGACCTGCTTTGAAGGAGCGCAGATCTGGGTCATTATCTACCCAAGCTTTGGACAGAATAAGAGCTCGGGCAAGACAGTAATTATCATCATTCCTTACAGTTAATATACCATGTTTCCTTCGAGAAAATTCCTCAAAACTAACGCCAGTCATTCTGGTACGTGATTTTCCATACCCAACAGGCAAAGTAACACGGTTTACATGCAAGGTCATTTTATCTTGAGCAAAAAACTTGGCGTTAGATTGAAGTATTTTCTCCAAGGTCGACATTACAACACCGGCGTTGAGCTGGTCAACACGGCGGAAAGAAATGCCTATAGGCTTATCGGCAAAATTATCGTTCCTTAAAACTAAACCTATCTTATCAGAAGGTGCTGCTCCCCTGGTGATATGCGTGATGATCTCATCGAATGCATTCTGTAAATAAGGGTTTCAATAAGTTAAAACGTCTAGCTCACCATATTTCAAAATATTAACTGAGTATATAACGTTGCAAATGTTTGAAATAATTAAACTATCAATTTCAAATCTGTAAAACAGCGCTATACAGCCATGAATTTAGAACATGTGACTAAAAAATAAACTATAAATCCATTTAAAATCAATAAATAACTTGCGGCGTAAATTTAGAGTGGTTGTTTTCAATATACAATATTTTATACTTACATTAAGCCATATGACAGGGTTGCTCGTCGCAGCCTCTATCTCATTGAATTTGAAGGTCAAGGTGAGAGCTTCAGTGTTGAACTTCTTTATCATCTTGCGACCTTCGTCCATCAACGTAATATACTGAAGTCTTTTCGCCGACGAGGGTTTTGCATGAACCAACATGTCCGCAGAGGTCGATGGCTTTGGGTTATTCATTTGCTGTAAATTAAAAAAGAAGTATGTTAGAAACACTTCACCGTAAAATTACTTGTGTGGCCCAAACGGGTTTTTATTTTAGCTTGCATAAATCAAAATTTTCTAATGGCCGATTTAAATATAAAAATGACGGTTATACTTACATTTGTCGATGAAATGACCAGGGACGATTGACGCGTATCTTCGTCCAAACAACGTTTATTAGAACCAGTAGACGTAGATGCCCCATCCTGTAATTTGTGATTTATATGAGTATTATTTAAGTAACAACACCTATGTGATGATTTGAAACGGATAACGGCAAATGAGTTTTAAACTAATAGGTTTTAGAATTGTTACTGCAAAATGTAGGAAACTTTCGCACATTTAAAAAATAGTTCGGCAAAACTTACATGTGCTAACATTTCGCCAATTGCAGAAGTCCTTGGGGTAGGTCGTTGCTTCCCTGCATGGACGGTCTCCAACATGGCGGACGTACTCGATGGCCCTGGATTATTCATTTGCTGTAAATTAAAAAAGAAGTATGTTACAATCACTTCACCGTAAAATTACTTGTATGGCCCCAAACGGGTTTTATTTTAGTTTCATGAATCAAAATTTTCTAATGGCTGATTTAAATATAAAAATGACTGGTGTACTTACATTTTCCGATGAAATGACCAGGGGCGATTGACGCGTATCTTCGTCCAAGCCACGTTTAACAGAAGGCCCCGTCGACGTCGATGCTCCATCCTGTAATTTGTGATTTATATTAGCTTTTTTAATTAACGGGGCTATGTGCTATTTTAAATCGACTAACGACAAATGAGTTTTAAACTAATAGGTTTTCAGAATTGTTGTTGTAAAAGGTTGGAAACTTTCACACATTTAATAATTTTCTAAAAATAGGAAATATATTTTTACTTACCGATAGGGAGGCAAACGACTGCTTGGCCCGAATTCTTCCGACGGCTTGACACAACTCGAAATAAGTATGAAAATACGATGGTTCCAGAAGTACGCCCTCGTTAGTTAGTTTATGTTGAATTATTTTAAAGGCTAGTAAAACAAATTCCTCATTTGTATATAGCCCGTTCTTGAAATAATCAAGAATTTGGTAGGCGGTTAACTCTGATGTGTTCATCGTTGCAGATGAAAAAGCAATTCACACACTGTATCACTTACACTCACGCTTTCAAAAGATAGCTGGCACTTGCACTACGATGCGTCTTCAGGTGAGGAATGTGGCGGAATGAACGAGGTATGCTCGTCTTGTAGTGATTTAGGCAGGAGAAAGCGGTTCGCGAAAGCGCTGGAGGGCAAACCGTTACGTTTCACTGCACCAAACAAAGGAGCCTCGCGTCACCAAGGTTGTTTAAATGAACAAAACACATGTCTCGACCTGATTTAAAAGTTTACAACGGTCAAATTTATGAATCAGCTTTCGCTATATAAAATGAAGTAATTATAGCGGATTCGCTGCTTTATTCGCGGATTTCGCTGTTTTAATTATAAAAATAAAGTAATTATTTCATATAGCTTTTCAAATTATGCGCGGTTGAATGGAAATTAACCACTGAGGGAATGGAAATTAACCAGAAACTGGGGACAACGACTATATTGCAAATTATAAAATTATTATTAGTAGCAAAGCTGTTGCATATATAATTTTTTTAAAAATTGTGTCTGCCTGTAAACACAATATGTTAAACATTCTCCATTCTCATAATATAAATTTTTGAAAAATAGTTTGTTTCAACTCGAACGGTGTGACGGCACAGCTGCGAAATGGCATCTTGTTCATTTCCTATATTTCCAAGTCGCCTCGATAGCACAACGGTAAGGTGCTAAGACTGTTAACCAGAAAACTAGGGTTCGATTCCCACTCGGGTCCGCCGCAAATAGATTTTTTAAATTTAAATATTTCCACGAGTGAATGCAAGAGAGAGAGAGAGAGAGAGAGCGATATAGATCTATCAGTTTGAATTTCAAATATTTCCACGAAAATTAAAAACAACCGCCGTGAGAAGTGCGCGCGCACCAAGATGGCCGACACACCGCGAAATTCAAATCCAACAAATTAAACTTAGAAAAATCGGAAAAAATTCAAATTTCAAATATTCCCGCCAGAAATCCAAGATGGCCGCCGAAGTCCGACGCGTAATGCCAGAAGCAAATTAAAAAATCTAATGCGTAATTTAATCAGTAGCACATATGTAAATTAATTAGATCAAACCGCGAAATTAATTAGATCAAACCGCGAAATTAATTAGGTCAATCCGCGAAATTAATTAGGTCAATCCGCGAATAAAACCGCGAATTAAACCGCGAATCCGCGAATCAAATAAAAAGTGGAGGGGGTTTCTGTCCTCCTTCTACTTA
>OW679195.1:150238490-150413280 GCA_940337035.1 Agriotes lineatus | reverse complement strand
CGCGCCGGTGCGGGCAGAAGAGTTCACCCTGTTCTAAGCAGTTCTAGAACTGCTGAATACAAGGTAGAACGCCGCTATTGGGAAGTGAACTGAAGGCGGAGCTTAGTTACATGGCCGCTCTAAGTAGGTACGATTCTTAAAGCCTATGCATTTCCCTACTTAAGCGCTGATTTTAAATGTTTTTTAGTATTTATTTAAATAATTTTAGGGGCATAATATTGGGATATTTTAAGCTTTCATGGTATGCACTTTAATTAAAGATGTGTAAACGGGATTTTAATAGGGCTGTTTTACCATAAATAAATAATTTAATCAGTAGTGCGTAAATATACCAATGCTACATTTAACAGATTTCTAGTATTTTCTTAAATAATTTTACGGGCCTAATATTGAGAAATTATAAGTCTTCATGATATGCATTTTAATTAAAGATGTTTAAATGGGACTTTAATAGAGCTGTTTTGATAGAAATAAATAATTTCACCAGCCGTGAGTACATCAATTTGCTATTAAGTCATGCTGCATTTCTATTTCTAGTTTCTATTTCTAGTAGGTAAGTATTTCTTACACACAGCAACTATTCGGGAATTTTAAGTCTTATGGAATGTAGTTAAAGATGTTCTAATGATACTTTAATAGTCACGTATTAGTCATCAATAGTACAAATAAATAAGTTCGTTACACGCGCAGAAGTCAGTCAAACGGTTGATTGTAAGTAAAGTGTCGTGAATATTTGCAATTATGCACAAGCAACATTTTCTTCTAGAAATTATATTGAAGGGGAACAATTAATTAATTCTGGACATGTTATTTATTGTGGGTGCCAAAGTCAAGAAAATGTTAAAACAAGTGTCGTTGCTCTTTGCCTACAAACTTCGGCGTTAAACTTGTTTTGCGTTTACTTCTTGTGTTATTGGTTTTGCATTATACATTTTAATTTATATCATTACGATAATAAGTATTGTGCTCACCAGGAAGAATATAATCTTCTTTTTTAAAATGCAGAGAACAAACATGCATACTTTCTGTAACTTTTTTCACCATTGTAAGTAAACGAATCCATTCCTTTCGCCGATCTGCTTTCTGATTATTCATTTTTACAAATTCTCCTTCTTTAGGAAACTTATGGAACCGCACAGTTGTATCGCGTTTTGATAGTGATTTACAACCATACACGCAACAAAACCGTTTCGATTTATTTGGTACAGGAGAAAATCTAGCTCCCTCACGTTCACGAACCATTTTTACGTTAAAGATATTCCGTTATTAAAAATATAAACAATAAATTAATAAATATAAACAAGACACTGAACTTCAGCAAGAACAAACCTATTAAAAACAAGAAGAAGCAAGGTAAATAAATGTAGGCATGTACCACCGTATTACAGCTGCGCTCGAAAATAAAAGTAAAAGAATTTAAATAGTGATTAGCGGGGTAGTTGTAGGTCTGAGTCAGAGGAGAAAGTTGCCAGAATAAATATTCCCTAGTATAAAGACGTTTCTCGCATTAGTAACTTTGTAATAAGCCAACAAAAGTTAGCATAAACCATTTAGCTCAATGCGAGTGTAAATTTCGACCTCATTGATACAGTTCAAAATTCTACCGCATGGTGGCGTAGCGCTTGGATTCAGTTGCCAATAGCCTACCAGCGGAGTGACATACGAGACTTCAACTTGTTTCCAAGATCATAGGTCATTTCATGGCTTTTTCCCTCGAATACTTTAATGGTATCCGGGTCAAAAGAGAAAAAAATGGCCAAGACAGACCAGATAGAGAGACTGGTTGAAGAAAGATGCAGATCCGTCGCCCTAGCCTCGAGAGTTACCTCTTCCCGTACTCACAAGCGTGAGCCCTTAAGTAACTTTGAAGAACGTCTTCTCTCTCCGTGCAGCCCTGTCCGCGGAAGGTGCTGAACCCTCCGACCCTCCGGTCAAGCCGGATTGGGCATTCCCTATCCGCCACCTGGTGACGCGCTCGGTTGGTCTTAAAAGTGTTCCCGCCGGAGACAGTTAGTGTCGGGCCACACATAGCGTTTTAGCGGGACCCGCAAAAACGCATCCCGGCGACGGCAACAACAGATTACAGTATTTTTAATGCGTGCGTCCACACAAGTACGTTTTATCAGGTCCCGCCAATTTTCGACCGGAACTGACCGCAGCATGATGCAGTTGAGCGGGAAAAACGTAGCCGGCAAATGTTATCAAAACACATTGAATTATATTGAGACGTCCACACCTTGCAGTTTTGCGGCAGCGTTCGACAGGTTCATAAGTTCATTTTCCATAGTAAATTTGTTTTTTTTTGCATAGTGCTCACGAAAGTCGTCTTTTTAAACGAAAAATCGTAAAGAAAGTATCACTTTTTTAACTAGTTTATTGAAATTTTGAATTGTCAATTTGACGGTTGTAAATTCCGAAGTCCTTTTCGACTAAATTTGGAGTTTACAAGAGATCACTATGCAAAAATCTTCGTGTATAACACGTTTTGAAAGTCCTTTTTTTCGCTTATGTGCTTGATTAACTCGGGCTTTGCCCTCGTTATCAAACTGCAAATTCATGAAAAAAAGTGTGACCTTCAAAAGTACTACAAATATCTATTACAGAGTAGTTATGTTTGATACTGACAAATTTATTCAATATGTTCAAAATAACCCTTCCATTTGGGAAATGGGATCTAAAGATTATATGGACAGAAATGTGAAAATACAAAGCTGGAATAGTGTTGGTGAGGGCATGTATGAAGACTGGGATGCGCTAAGAGATAATGAAAAAGAAGAAAAAGGTAAGGTACATATTTTTATTAAACATTTACTATATATATTACATGGTATTAACTGTTTATATGAATTACTTGCAAAATACAAATTTTAAATTATAATATTTTGACATTTATACTGCTTGGTACTGAAAAGGTACAGATCCAGGCCCCATACAATAATTGGCAAAATGGTCCCTCACTTGTACTCCTTCGGATCGCGTTCCTGTACCGCGTGCTTCTATGTCATCTAACGAATAGGTTTCTGAATCTTCAAAATTAATTCCATCTCTCTGTCGTACATAATTATGCAATACGCAACATGCTTTTACAATGTCATCTGTAAATTCTGGTTCTACTTGAATAGATGTGTGTAATACCTGCCATTTATTTACTAACAACCCAAACGCACATTCAACGGTTCGTCTGGCTCTCGATAATCTATAATTAAAAATTCTACGAGCTTCAGTCAAATTTCGCCCTGGGTATGGGCGTAATAAATTGGTGTGAAGTGCAAATGCTTCATCACCGACCAGAACGTATGGCTGAGGAGAACAATTCATATTTGGCAAACAAGCTGGCTCTGGTAAATTCAGTTGTGTCGAATACAATTTTTTCCCAAAAGCAGACTCTTTAAACACATTTGAATCTCCTTCCTTACCGTAAGCTCCTACATCAATTGCAATAAAGCGAAGATTTGCATCTGCTATTGCTAGTAATACAACAGAGAAAAATTTCTTGTAATTAAAATATAGTGAACCAGAATTCTTTGGGTTTTTGCATCTAATGTGTTTGCCGTCTACAGCTCCAATACAATTAGGAAAGTTGGTTTTCAAATAAAATAGATCAGCTATTTCCTTCCATTGCTCCGTTTTGGGCTCAGGCATCTCAATTGGTTGAAGAACTGCCCACAAAACTTGGCACGTCTCTTTTACTATTTCAGCTATTGTACTTTTACCAATTCGAAAATCAAACTCCAGTGCCGTAAAGCATGTTCCAGTTGACAAGTACCTTTAAAATGAAAGTGAAAAAATATAAGTCCCTAATTAAAAAGCAAACCTATATGCTCTTTGGTACTACTATATATTTTTCTCCAATATGTTATTAATTTTTATCTCGTTTTAGTGAAAGATATGAAGAAAAAGTGGAGGCATATAAGAGACAGTTATGCAAAATTCCTAACTCACGGCAAAAGTGGTGATGCTGCAAAGAAGAAGAAATACGTTTATTCAGATTCCCTAACATTTTTGCAACACACAATTAAAAAACGAAAGTGAGTTAAGTGTGTGACTATATTTTAATTTAAATGCCTTATTTTAATATTTAGCTTTATATAATATTGTTAAAATGCGTTGTTCTAGAACAACAAGCAATTTTGATGATAACGATGCGGTAGACAATCCAGTACAAGACGATAATAAAAGTGAAACGATTGAAGGTGATATTGAGGAGGAAGAAGACACTGCTGGGCAGTCAACCACTCCTAATAACAATTTATTGCCCTCTGTTCGTCGCAAAACAGGAAGCGGTAAAAAGGGTGTAACTCCGTTTCAAAATAGATTATTAACTTATCTGGAAGTTCAGGCATCTCGTAATGATACTGAAGATGCCGATAAGGCATTTTTATTATCATTACTACCGGATTACAAAAAATTGACATATGATCAAAAAACTGATTTTCGGCTTCATACACTGCAATTTTTTAAAAATATTTCTCAATCTAAGAATTTAATGCAACAACGAACATTGTCCTATCCTGCATATAGAAATGATTTTGTGCAACCACATACACCACAACCCAATCATATAACACGACCATATAATTACATGACATTTCCCGGAAACGCCCCATACACACAATCATTTGAAGCGCATTCGTCTTTAGACATGATTTCTGGCTGTTCACCTTCACCATCAGTATCATCGGAACATTCCTATCAATCAGAATCCAATAATTAAAAATATGTGTAAATACATCAACTCAAATAGTGTTATCTTTATACATATGTTTTGTACATATTTGTTAAAAATGCTTGTTGTGTTTGAGTTATTTTTATGTTTCATAAATAAATATCATGTTAGAATTAGTCTTACTTTAATATCCTTTGCATTGTATTTACTTATTTACTGTTATTTTATGTACTCCTTTAAAGCATGTGCGACGAGTTTAAAATCACGACGCACTAGCGGAGTGCTTTTAACGTCGTTAGTGCTTTAATGGCTCTTATACACATGTATCATACGCTATGTTTTCTACGATCGTATCAGAAATATAAAAACTTAGTTCGGTGACACTTTTTGCGTCACATTGTGTTATATATTCTAGGTTATGTTGACATTCAAACTTACGGCAAAGTGTGTTTTAATTTAGTATTAAAACACGCCTCCAATGGCAACGTGCAATAAGACGTATTTCTGGCGCTAATATTAAGAGTGCTACAAACGTCGCTTTTGACACTAAAAACAATTCAAAAAGTTGTCATTTTGACACGATCGTAGAAAAAATTACTTTTTTTAACGATTTTGCGTTAAGATAAGTGATACGTTCTTCAAGATTTTTTGTTTAAAAACGGCGACTTTCGTGATAACTATGCAAAAAATATATTTACCTTATTGTCACGGTTAGTCTCTCCTCAGGAGTAATTGGATTACGCCATCGAGTATATTGTTTAGTTAAAGGACCTCGTACGTTTTCCAAAAGCTCATCAAATGATGATACACTCATGCGAAAGTATTTAAAAAACTTTTCTGGATATTTTCTGAGTTTCTCATAAAAATTAGTAAAGCGGTTTGATGTTTCACGATAACGGTTAAGAGGATGAACCCAGTATCTTCTCTGTACGGACTCACTTAAAAATCCAACTGCTTCTGATACACAGACTACATCCAGAATTGCTTTATCCATATCAAAAGTTCGAGCTTCAGCTCTTGACATGAACGCTACGACGTAAAGTTGTCAACTGATCATGACTAATATGCGTTTTGGCGGCAATTGTGTGGCTTGATAGAAACTGTGCGGTGAAACGGCATGCGTTTTTGCGGGTCCCGCTAAAACGCTATGTGTGGCCCGACACTTAAAGCCTAGGATAACCTAACCTAACTTAAGCTAAACTAACTGAAAGTACCCTACCTAACCTAAGATAAAGCAACTTTACCTAACCAGCTATTGCCTACACATTACCCTTTTGCTGTGACGTAACAATATTCTCTCTTTATTTTAATATAAGGAACTATAGGAAACAAAAAATATGCAATTTTTGGTCAAGTCCGCTTTACTTTATAATACTGACAATATCAAATTTGTCCAAAATGACAGTAAAATAACGCTCAATAACAAGCAAGCGAGCAAGCCTAAAATCTTATTTTAAGCGTTACGAACTTCTTTGACGAGGAGAAACGTCGTATTACATAGGTCAAGAATGTCTTGGTTTGAATAATGTGCTATTTAAAGCATTACACATATTAGAGGATAGGTATATGTCAAATGTTTTATAAAGTCTACTACCTGCGGTCTAAATGATCTTTTTGAATTTCGATGCAATATAAGACATAAGTTTTAAACGCTATGTTTTGTTATTTTCGACGTCACAGAAAAAGGGTAATATATAGACTTTAGTATTAATTCTCACTGATAATATGCAGGTAATTCTACTTTTGCCTAGTCAAAACTAGTATTGACGAAAGTAATTTGGTAGACAAATTTGGGTTTTTGCAAAATTTGGAGGTGAATTATGACATATGAATTTTGATAGAGGATAATGTGATCATAGGCAGTCAAATGAGCTAGAATATAGTTTATGCACTTTATATGAGTTAGACAGAAATAGTCACCTTGATTCTGCGAATACTAGATGTTAGGCGCATATTAGTCTATTTCTCGCTAATGCGTACAAAGCCCATAAACCGTATTCCAGCTTTTGTATGATTACCTTATTCATCACCAATCTGTATATGTCGTACCTACTCGGTGTACTTGTTCAGTTTATGAAATGGACATCCAACTCATGAACTGGAATCAGATCGTGTAGTTTTATTTTCACAATTTGGATATTTTCTCTGTTCATTTAATGAAATGGAGAACGCATTTCTTCACTTTCTCAGAGAAAATTTGATATGACAATCATTCTCTGATGAACTGTAGCAATACCTACATACACTTCGGTTAACATCGTAAACGATTCACTAATAACATAATTAAGTGAATAGTTATCCATCGGTATCCAGTTGATCACATGACTCATGATAGTCATGATTGGCATTTCGGTAAAAAAAATAAATAAATTGCTTTGAGATGACCTGCTATTCATCAATTTCAATATACTGACACAGAATAATAATAACCAGAAGGATATCTCGTATTACCTGACCGCCGGCCCCTCATAGCCTTGAGACGTTTCTACCCTGAAACGGCCAGTGTAGGTAGCGGCTTTGGGGAGAGCCCATGGAATACAAAGGTTCGAGGTCACCCGTTGTCGGCGTCGACATCAATGCGGTTGTGTGGAAGATATCCTTCTGGTTATTATTATTCTGTGATACTGACCTATGTATAGATTAAAACAAAAAATAAATGCAAACCAAGCGCTTTTACTGCTAAAGTAACACAACATTTCGAGAAAATGTGGGCAGTTCTTCTGGTCAACTGTACACAGGCATTGCTACAGTTCCTGAAGTGGAACATTGTCATTTTCAGATTGGGAAATTTTCGAAGATTTCATTTTTCAGTTCAGAAACTTGACCAAAAGGTGTTCAAAAATTTAAAAACCAACCAAATTACACAGTCTAGTTCCAGTTCATGGATTGGATGTTTATTTCATCAATTAGACAATTAAACTAAGTGGGTGTTACATATTACCTTGTTATATTCTGAAATTATAAGCATCACATATTTGGTATTTTTAAAACTTTTGCGTAGACTCTCACAGCCTGAAGTAGGCACAGTTCTGGTAAGTGGTCATTTCGCTTAGAGAATCGTACTTTAGCATTGTTTCCTAGTTGTAACTTTTCTAGGTTATCCGTAGTTAATGTAGAGGTTGTTGAAGGGGATCTGGGTAATACCAGGCGGCGTAAGGGAGAAATTCAGCGTTTAGGGTCGTTCTAACTATTCTGGTAGAGAACATTATTGGTGGAGCTTTGTTTGGAGCAGTTCATGGCCAAACGGGAACCCTACTTGGATTATCCATTCTATTGACCTTCTTGTGACGTAGAGCAAGTATTTTCGGCTATTATAAGTTCAGCTACCGTTACGACGTAGGAATTATTTCTATCCACTTAAATTCAGGATTCACTATTTCTTACTTGTAGAAATTCAGGGTTCACCATTGTGTTATTGTATAATCAAGCTCTTTAATCAATTTAATACGTTAATTCCCAAGAGTTGATTCTGTGGAAAGCTAAATATTATTACTAAAAATTATATTAATCGACTTTTGTTTTTATATATTTCATATTTTTAGTAGATGAAATGATGTGCAAAAAAGTTAGACTTTTTTATCTCAGAAAAGACCGAGACAACTTCATTGAGAACATCATTGAATAAGTTTACAGATAATAACAATGTTTTACTTTAGAAATCCTCCAAGCTTGATTTTCATTCGTAAGTGGTTCTATTACTTGCGCCTAAGTAAAGATTATTTAGCTTAATCTGCTACCGCACTTCTGAGCTTAAACCAAAGCTTTTACAAATTTATTAACCACTAAAAAGATACTTTCGCTAACCTCTATAAAGTATATGCATATTAGCTGCCGTTATAGCATTTGCTGCTGAGGATGAGAGAATATTTTAATGTTGGGAGTGAAAGTGAAAACGCCGATTTAAAAAATGTTTCGAAGCTGATGCAGAGAACATTGTTGTTAGACTATCTAACATCGAATATAGAAATAAAAGTACTTAATATTTTTCCCTCGATTTGAATTAGAACAGGTCCTAACCAGATTATTAAAGTTGGCAACACCTCTTCTCATGCTTGTTTTTTTCTTTGTTGCTAATGTCAAATTCAAATTCCAGTGTCAACTTGACTTGAAGCTTGAAAAAACCAAGTATTTAATACCCGTTCCGGATCATTATCACGTCCTGCTCTAATTCCTTTTTTCGGTGGCACTATTTTTTTCATAAAATTCTATCTAAATTTATTTAAGCAGCCTAGGATATTCCAAAAAATAATACGCAGCATTTATAGGAGAGGTATGAAAAAAAGATCTCAAACCTTATTAGATAAAAACATTACAATTAGGCAATCATCCGTATTCCTTTGTTTCTGAGAAATGCATTCTGAATATTAAAAGCTGCCATTTGAACCGGAAATCTATTTGCGTGAAACTGAATTCACTCACTGCCCAAATATGCGCCATCAGCAAATGTTCCAGTTTCTCCTATTACTAATAAATAATTTATGTGCTATAAAAATTGTTCCTTTAGCGTATACTAACTTTATATTGCTGCGAACTGGGTAGCTTTAAACCACAATGTTTTGTTTTATGACAATATCAAAACTTTATCTTACGGTTTGGTCTTTCGCTCTCTTGATTTTCCAGATGTAAGCATAAACAAAGTATAATAAAAATGCAACCGAAATGAAGCATAAACTAAAACTGTATTCGCGAGGTCTAAGACACCTGGTTCGTAAATTTTGCAACGCACTGGTGCCAACTTATGGCTATAAGATTTTATTCTTTACTACTCGGCTGTGTAAGCCCCTAAAAGCTAAAATAATGAAGCAACATTACCTTAATTAAACGTCAATATCATTTTATAGCAAAGTTAGGCAAAGTAACCGTAATAATGAAATTAATGAGATGCGGAACTTGAAATTTCTTAATTAACACCGTAGATGGTAGATGCTAACAGGAGAAAAAAGATGGTAGTAAATACCAGTAAATATTTATTATCGTAAATTTACAATACAATACTTCACTACCATTATTTGACTACTTTCAAGTTTTTTACAAAGATGTTCAAAAATATCCTTAATTTTATTTATATACGAGACAGCTGAAAATCTAATAACCAAATCAGAGGCATTCTAAGTGACAAAATGTGTGGTACAGTTACTTAGTGGCAACAGTTTCTAGATCTACTTGTGACGTAATAATCAAAGTTCCTTCTCGATATGCTAGTACTATTGGTTATTCCTATAAGTAGAAATCAAATGGGCCACGCCACAGGACCATCCCGGCCGATCAACTACTGAATGTATTAAAGTGCGTTAAAAAAATCGTCATGTCGTTACTCATTTTATGGATTGCGTATGTACACAACCTCACTTTGATAATTGACAACTCAAGTGACCAGGCGCGTTGAATTCTTGGGAGAGCTATGTAATAATTTGCGTATACATAACCTCACTTTGATAACTGACAACTCAAGTGACTCAGCGCGTTGAATTCTGGGTAGAGCGATGTAATATGCACCGACATGCCGTCGTAAGACAAAATCTAGTTCAAGGCCCTCTCGATAACCTAGTTTTTTAACGCACGTTATTTAAATGGCTTCTGGCCTTTTGACCAAAGTATGATGGTGCGCCGTCATGCATATATCACATGTCCCGGGCGACATTTAAGGGCACATCGTCTAATAGATCGCCCAAATCGTTTTGTAAAATACCGTTCCGCATTTAAGCAGATAATCCGGTGAAACAAAAGGACTAATCAAAGACATAAAACTAGTTAGAAAATGGGTCATGCTTGTCGGTTTTCCAATTCCCACGTGTGAAAGTTGGTCATCTTTGCGAGTAAATATCGGTGGCCAAGGTTTTCAGTGAAAGGTATTCTTCGTCATCTTGCCGATTTATCAGCCACTCGCAAAATCTCACCTTGTCAGGATGATTGGCACGTTGTCGGGTTTCGAACGCCTTGAAAATGGTAGCGGTGATATAAATCGTTATTAATCATCCTCCGTATCGTACTTCTGGCAGTTCTTTTACTGCTGCTGCTATTTCCTTCGTACCAATGGGTTATTTTCCACTATCTTCAAAATTGGCCGTTGTCTCTCGGCGTTTGGACGATATTCCGATCGTTTGCGGATCAGGATGACCACCAATTTGGAAATCTATCTGTGTACATTCTTGTAGCAACCGCTGCGACCCATAGATAGTCACCATATCCGCCATTTTCTTAGTTAAAAAGCGACGAGCCATTGCCTTCGAGCAACTTACACAAAACGCAAAACTTGTGAATTGAACTCTCCCAAGAAGAGTGACAAAAATGTATATCCAGTTCAGTTGCCAAATTTTGTTTTATTTATAAAATCTTTCAGTTTAAAAAAAATCTTAAAACAGCAGCCACTAATATAAATTGGCAAATACATATAATAAAAATTCAAATTAACAGAAAAATTACTTATTGTAAAGTTCATCGTCCCGACCTAGCACAGAGTCAGCTTACTAGTACTGATTTATTTGTGAGAAATGAACATTTCCTCATTATTGTGAAGAATGATATACAAAAGTTTATGATATAGTGCAGATGCATAAGTAAATATTTCCTAGTCTGTGGGATTTTGAATAAAGCAATAACATGACTATGTGGGATGGATAACACATAAACCATACCACACGTATTACCAGGTGTTTTTCCTGCTTCAATGGCAGACGGTCTATATTTTCAAGATGGCCTCCGGAAGTGACCCTAATATTTTTTCCCTGTAAATCGTTTGTGGTTGGTTCTAAATAAATTTTACTAATGACCTATTTTATTCCAAATACAATAGGGAATCAAAAAGGTTCTTACATTTCTTTAATACATGTTACCATTTCTAAGATATAATCATAAGAACAGCAGTAACTTTGGATCTTGGCCTTTACAAGCCTTTTTTAAAATTAACTAACAAAAATTGGATTCTTAGACCAGGTGAGCTAGATATTATAATGGCAATGCTCCGAGCTACTGGTTCTTTTATAGATAGCACAGAATTGGAAGCTACATTATCAGCAGTTTGTGACGAGACTGTTGTGTCCAACATTCTATTAGGAAAGTGTGTAAGGAGAGCTGTAGATACACACACACATCTAAGACTTGGTCTTTTCAAATGGGTTGGTGATGAGTTTTATGAAGAGCATGCTAAAATCAAAGACATGGAATAACGGATGTGGAAGCTACTTACAGCTTTAGTTGAGAAAGAAGCACAAAAAATACAATCGATTTGTAACGACACTTTGCAATTTTGATACACTGGCGAAATTAAAAGCATTAGAGGTCAAAGAATCACAAAAGACCTTAGCCTAGAGACAAAAACGTATTCTCTGTACTATTTTACGGGATGGAAACATGGACACTGAAGAAAGCAGATGTGAAAAAGTTAGAAGCGTTGAGTTATGGCTATATAGAAGAATATTAAAAATATCATGGACCCAACGTGTACCTAACCTAGAAGTGATGAGAAGAATGAAAAAAGAAAAGAAAGTTATTTTCACTATTAAAAAAAGGAAAATACAGTATCTCGGACACTTAATGAGAGGCGATAGATACCATCTGCTCCAGATAATACTGCAAGAAAAGATTCAAGGGAGGAGAAGCGTGGGAAGAAGAAGACATTCGTGGATGAAGAACTTAAGAGAATGGTTCAACTGTACTACTAGCCAACTATTCAGATCAGCAGCATCGAAGATACGAATAGCGATGATGATTGCCAACCTTCGCAACGGAGACGGCACCTAAAGAAGAAGAAGAAGAATCACAAGAAAAGCCAACTTTGAAAGTTGGATTCACAGTGCTTTTATTTATTAGGTCGGAACTGCTGATTGGCAGTTATATCTTGAATCATTAGAAGAGTTTGCACTTGGTCACATCAAGCATGTAAGTATGACAACATGGTAGTTAGCTAACATGAAACTGCTTGAAACCAAACACCCTGACTTGTAGACGGAGTTTTCCAGAGAAAATCTGGTTGTTAGCAAAACAAATATACCTTTTTGTACTTAAGGTACTGGCGAGGCTCTTGAACGAGAGAACAGAAAAATAAAAGTACTAGTGGGTGTGGTTAATATCACTCAAAGAAAACAGACTCTAACACATTTTTTTAAACTTCCCCCTGAATTGTCAAGGTTGTCAGCCGAAGGAAAAGAAATGTTAGGGATTACAAATAGCAAACCGTCGAAACATCATCACACCACCGCCAAAAGGATGATCCGCAACAGATGTATAATTATATCACATCATCCACTAACCCTGTAACTTATAATGAAACAGAACTCATTAACATTTCAACGAAAGTAGTTTTTGATGAAACATCCAAGATGGCATATCGAAAATGACAGAAAAGGTACTGGTGTTGTATGATAACTTTAAAGAATTCAATCAGAAAAATGTAACCTTTGGGCACTAATGAAAAAAAGAAAAACTGAAACTGTGTAAAAGTGCACACAAAGTGGTCAAAACAAAACTATCAGACACTGTAATATAACTGAAGGCAGATCGTTGATTCTTCACGCGTTTACTAATTGTTTCAGGAAGTAGAACTGACATTCACTTGCAAGAATGCATTAGTAAATATAAATTTTCGGCAGTACCTCCTTCATTGTTCAGCTTAGATGGTACAATGATTTTATCTTCAAACAAAAGCGATTTGATGAAAATTATTAAACCGCAACAACATTTACACCTAATCAGCTCGACTCAGTTTTCGTCACATGGTACATATGAAAGGTCACCCCTGCCGGAACAAATAATGCCGCCACCTGATTCATATTCAGCACTTATTCTTGACGGAATGGCAGAGTTGCAAGCCCTGCATAAACCTGCCTATGTGAAGACAATTGAATTTAATCGGAATATAGAACTTTACTTGCTGAATTACAACAAAACTCATTTAGTATTTGATACTTATTTGGAAGATTCACTCAAGAACTCGAAAAGGAGCTGGAAAAGCAATGTCTGTTGACAGACTTTGCCAATATTCAACAAGTAGCAATGAGATCTCTTTCATCTCATTGTAAAACCAAGGATTCTTTAACAGCATATCTCGCAAATAAAGCTATATTGCATACACAGAGGATTAAACAAAAACTGATAGTTAATTGAAGAAATGGGGCAAGGTCATTGAGTGGAAATGACGTTAGAAAACTTCAAATAACGGAGAAGCAGATACAAAAACTATTTTACACTCATTGTACATTCCACGTCATTCTACTACCCAGCACATGTATTCACCAGATGCTGGTTGCAACTTTTCCTAAAAGACAACATGTATGTCACAGGAGTTGGTGCTAGTAGACGATTTATTGATATCAATCTTGTTTATTTCAGAATAGGGCCGACAAAAGTGAAGGCATTGTTAGCTCTTCATGTACTTTCGGGCTATGATAATACTGGGTCCTTCAAGAATTAAGGCAAACTATATTTTTGGAAAGCTTTCCAGGCAATAAGGAAAGGTTCTTGATGCTTGGCATTACTTGGATCTCAAGAAAAAGTTGAACCAGAAAATGTGCAAGGTGAAAATCTAACCCCCCCCCCCCCCCCCCGCCCCCAAGATCTTCCTTAATACCATATATCTTAAGGGTACATTACCAAGTGTTGGAGTAGCGCAGTACCGATGAACAACACCCAAACCTCCCTGAACCATCAAAATTTGGATGGGGGAAGTCTAGAAACCAGTATTCCCCTATAATGAGTTCAATGCACCAGAATGGTTACTACATCTTGTAGGTTATGGTCGTGGGAAAGGACAGTGTGCTGTAAGTTGCAAGTGTAAAGCACAACATTTAACGTGCACAGAAATGTATAAGTGTGGTGGCGATGAAGAGCTCTGCGATAACAGTGACAGAGAACTCTTTGCCACAGAGGATGGTCTGTGACACTTTAAAGATATTTACGTATTATATATACAACTAGCAGTCCAGTGACACAAATGTCTCATTTAAAAAAACAAAAAAGACCGTTTTTCAAATAGAACGCGTATTAAATAAAAACTGTACCCAGACCTGGAAGGTGTCAAAGTGGTTGCCTAACCGATCGACGTTTGAAGGCGCAGAGGGCATCGGAACATTCTGGAAGCTGTCAAAGTGGTTGCCTAACCAATCGACGTTTTAAGACGCAGAGGGTCGCAGCTCCGTTTGGCTGCTGAAACAGTTTTTATTTAATACCCGTTCTATTTGAAAAACGGCCTTTTTTGTGATTTATTGAAAACCGGAAGTGTCACGTGACTGAAATTCGGTTCCTGACCTGACATGACCATTCCAAACATATAACTTTCATAACTTTTTTCTCTATCTCTTACGGTTTGGCTGCTGAAACAGCGTCCCCGACGGACCAGCGTCCCTGACAGACAAAACGGCGTCCCAGACAGACAAAACTGCGTCCCGGACAGACACGTCTATTAGATAAAGGATATATACAATATATATAAAATAATAAGATACAAGTTATATAAATAATATTGTGTTTCCTGGGTAAATCAAATGAAGTATTATTATCATTGTTACCAAGCAGCAGCACGTTATGAAATGTTTAGAGAACGAACAATTACGTATATCTCAGAAAAGGTAACAGATATCAAAACAATTTCAATAACCTTTTTGGATCCCTATTTTATTGTGAACAAAAAAGGCTATTGGCTAGAACTAACCACAAACGAGTTACATTAGGGTCACTTCCGGCGGCCATCTTGAAAATATAGACCGTCTGCCATGGAATCAGAAAAGACATCTGGTAATACGTAATTGTATGGTTCATGAGCTATCCATCTCAAATATTAATGCTACTCCTTCAATAAAAATCCCACAGGATTACATATGCCCTGCACTAATAGGAGAATTTGAAAAATATTATGCTAGAAAATCAACGAAATCTAATTTAGCTTCAGAGCATTAATGTTTATAAAGTAAGTTGAATGACTGATTTGGAACAGCAATTTTACACTTTATTTACCTAATAGAGATAGTAAAACCTGCAACCCAAGTCATAATATCAACAGTAAGTTGATTACTAATATGATTTTAATAAAATTTAGATCATGGGAATGAAATATAGACATGAATATTTTACGTTAAACAAATTGGCGACAGACCTAAAGAAACACCGTATTATTCGGTGCATTTGGATAAACCTTCTGCATGTTATTTAAAAAAAACCTAATAGAAGAATGATTGACTAATAACTAATAACTTTAGGAGCTTATTAAACAGTTTAGATAAATGGTGCCACATTTACAACATTTTGAAAGTACATGGACTTGAGGTTATTAGGCCCCCTTGTATCATTGCCAATATAGTAATTCAATTGAAATCATATGGGGGTTTTCTAAAACCTACTACAACAAATACATAAATTCTAAACCGTTGCTTAAGCATCATCAGGATTACCCGGCCAATATAATCACATAATACTTAGGCCTCCTTCAGATGTTTCCAAATTCTTCTATCTTGATCAATTGTAACCCAGTTTGTTAAAATCTTATTGTCTAAGAATATGGTTGCTAATTTGTAAGTCTTTCATGTGGCAAAATTTTTTAACCATTGTGTAAAAACTAATTTTGGATTACTGGCGAACACGAGCAATCTTCCGGTGAAAAATATTTCACCATTTATTATTTCTGATTCTCATCTGGAACTCCTTAGTCTCTGCAAAATTCTAAGTAGGACTTTGACTATATGACCATAGCAGTTGATGTCTAAGGCACCTGATACTCCGCATGCCTAGACCTTGTCCATAACAAAAAAAAAACAGAAACCCTTGTATTAGCAAAAACTAAATAAACCCAATTCATCCCTACTCTAAAAGTAATACATCAAGCCTGAAATGGAGTTCAACTATAAATACAGAACAAATAGCGTCTTACCTCTTTTTATGTTGTATCTTATTGCGTAATGTTTTATAAAGGTTTCCAAATTTTTATACTTAAATCGGTCCTTCATAACTTTCAGGCAAATTTCGAATTAAATATAACTTTTAAATGCGGTTGAAGTGGCAAGTGAAATGATTATTATTACTATTACTGGCACCGATTGAACAATTTTTTGGTGGGGTTCTAATACTATTCACGATATTTCATACGTATTTGACCGTACTAAAAACTGAAAATTAGAAAACGAGCGTTTCCAGCGTTTATTTAACGTAGTAAATCTTGTTATGAATCGTATTAGTAAATGAGATTTCTACATTATAATCCTATACAAAATAGTTGGCATACACACAGATCATAGCTGCAGTGTAGCCTAAATTGAGACATTAATCCCTCTTTGTGCCTACGACAAAGTCGTGTGCATTAGAATGTGCTTGCAAACATTTACAACGAGCTTAAGTCTCACTGTCAGATGTATTTTACTGGAGCGCAACGCATTTAAGCCTGATATGTCAAACCGCTTATAAAATATGCATCAAGAGAGATGGTGGCTCAAATTAAATTGCGGCATCAAAGAAGCTGGCTCGATGGAAACATGGCAACCCTGAAATCTCCTTAAGAAATATGGACGTATCACTAGAATTCCTGTACAAGATGTCGTGGTTAGAAACTATAATTGCATGTCAAATGGCGACCAACAAGTTTTATGGATTTGTCACTTATAGTATATACCAGGAGAATGATGAAATGTTGTCGTTATTCCAAAAAGGTGCAAGTTCTATTTTATAATTAATAATTAACAATTTCCAAAATTTGATACTAATAGAGGTAGAAGACTTGTGTAGAACGATTTATTGAAAATATTTATTTACAAAACAGTAGATGATCTATACACTAAATCTAAAGAAATAATTTTAAAGAAATTTATCTACATGTCTTGATGAAAATGTTTTATTGCAGTTACATTGGCCACGGACAGAAGCGTACACGTTCACTAGCCGCAGTTAAGATCTAAGGCGTGATTCTAAAATATCAATAATATAATAACTTTCACCGTTCAATTCTTTTAAGGCTTCCCACCAATATTTAGGTATTACAGCTGCCGTCGGTTTTCTGAAGGTCGCCGCAACTTTTTCCAAAAACTAATAACACGAACATCGTCATGACTAAATGACTGAAATAACTAAAAAACACTCAAAATTTAAAAAAAAAGCGACTCAAATATTCTTTTTTATGGTGTTTGTAAACTTTTATGAACTTTCACTAAAAATGTTGGAAATTTAAAAACCAATTTTTATTTTATAAGTTAAAGAATGGGACAAAAGCTACGCACTCTTGTGCAAACTACGGCGATCACTGTTAAATTATTATCTAAAATCGTATTTGATGTATTTACTAAAAGACATATGTTTAATCGAATATCATGACGCTTAAAATTGATGGAAATGCGTCTAACGGTGAAATACCTTACACTCTTTCCAACAAGTGGAATTTGTAATTTGCTGAGGCAGACATGACGAGCAATGCAGCACTTTAAACTAGATCATAAACAGCACCCGACAATAAAGTTTTATTGTTGTCAACCGCTATTGGCGTATTTCAGGCATGCAACATAATACTGGTGCTTCGCTGGTCCATAAAATATGAATCGAGAACTTGGAATAAATTTTCTGGAGTGTGCATATTATTAAATATTTGTTGCCTATCTACATTTAAATAATTTAAATTAAAGAATAATGTATGTATAATAGATTCATGACATTGTCTATTTTAGTGAAATATAAATTGCCTATTAGCTTTTTTAAACTTTGCATCTTTCAACAAAATATACAAGTATCAGCTAAATAAATGAAAGCATACGATTTAGTTTCTTAATTACGCAGTCACGCATTGTTTATATCTTAAACCTTTAGAAGTTAGATTATTAAATAATTTATAGGAGTGCAATTTAAAAATTTTACGTTGTAAGGCAGACATAAACATAAAATTGTAGCCCTAAAAACAATGGGTGAAAATGTACGAAACCTGCGCACTAGGAAAATAACCTTGGACGTTGCCGGAATGGCCTAGAAAGTTCGACAGAGAACCAGGAGTCCTTTTCGGGACCCAAAAACTTTGACCAAATATTGAATATCAGCAAGCGTTCAGAAGAAATCAAAGCCAACGAAAATATTGAGGGCGATAATGCTAGTAAAGGCATTTTCGGAGTCCGACGTAATTCAAATAACGCAAGCGGCACCCCAGAAATTTAAGCACTTTAGCTGCCGGTCTTATAAAGGTCACTAATCTGACGTTAACTTTAATTCGCTGTTAAAATAAACAAAAGCGTATCAAAACGTCAGTGCTTATGACATTTTATTCATTAGTAAACAAATTTTGATGCGCTTTTGTTTATTTTAACAGCGAATTAAAATTAACGTCAGATTAGTGGCCTTTATAAGACTGGCTGTAGGAGTTTGATCGTCCGGAACAACCGAAGCGTATTTACAACCGTAATGTTTCCGTTGCCAGCTATAGCATCACGATGTCAAAAAAACTCCAGCTCGCTTGATGTCTCTCAACCCGCTGTTTCTACTGCAGACGGGTGTTGCTTGCCTCTCGCTTAACGCAAAACCACCCCTTCCAATGGTCTACAATCAGTGGTGTGCGCTTGAAATTATATGCTGGGGAAAATGAATGTAATAAGCATTTGTATTATAGGTTGGAAATGCTTAATATTTCAGTTACAATTTCTATTTATAGTACAGTATCCTTTATCTAATAGACTGTTTTGTCTGTCCGGGACGCTGTTTCAGCAGCCAAACCATAAGAGATAGAGAAAAAAGTCAGGTCAGGAACCGAATTTCAGTCACGTGACATTTCCGGTTTTCGAGAAATCACTTGATTTCTCGAAAACCGGAAGTGTCAGTACGCTGTTTCAGCAGCCAAACGGAGCTGCGACCCTTTGCGCCTTAAAACCTCGATCGCTTAGGCAACCACTTTGACAGGTTCCAGAATGTTCCGATGCGGCGTACCACTTTGACACCTTCCAGGTCTGGGTGCAGTTTTTATTTAATATGCGTTCTATTTGAAAAACGGTCTTTTTTGTTTTTTAAATGAGAAATTTGTCTCACTTGGTTGCTAGTAATATTCTAATTTAATTTTGGCAAGTCAAATCTTGCTGAGGATATGGTTAATAATTATAAACTAACTATAATAGTTCTTGGAAAATAGTATCACTCTTACAGCCTTTCCAACCATGCTTTGAAAATAGTGATTTCAAAGTTTTCGATATTAAGTACGTTACTAATTCAAAGTATTTCAGTCAGTAATGGAAAATAATTAATGATTTCTAAATACTCGTTGGTCTCTACAATTGGCTTATAAGATGATCACAGTTGGTTTGAACTGGAAATATGAAAGGTGATGGTAAATCATCAAACATACACTGGCAGTTCATTACGTATTGTAAAATCCTTTAAAGAATACTGCTGTGGCTCTCCATTTTATCTATAGTTAGTAAAGTTCGAGAATTTCATTCCATGCAGAAACATGGCATGGGACAAGGCGCGTCAGGGTCGCCGAAATATCTCTTCCCGAAACCCAGTCAATCTGGCACACGTTAACGGCGTACTGGGTGATGTGGTTCGACGACTGCCTTACTTTCCCTTTTTCCACAACTGTGATTTCGGTACCCAATTTTTGTTGTTGCCAGATGTGGGGATTGAACCCCGTACACTGGCACTGCAGTCTGAGCTCCCTAACTGCTTAGCCACGCTGGCGATATCTATATTCATCCTAAATAAGAATTAGCGACAAACGTGATAATAACAGATCCGAAATTCAAAAAGAAGTTTTAAACTCAAACACATACCCAGACAACTTAATAAAGACTCAAAAACCATTGTGTTGTGTCGTTCAGTATTTGTAAGAAAGGTATTTTAGATCTTTATGAAGAATTATGAGGAGGATTTGCTTTGATATCCTCAGAACAAGTGATTGCTGACTAGCAGACTTGTCTAGACTTCTCGTAAAAGCAGTTCTCACTCCTTCAATATTTTCGCGCACCGTTTTTCGGCTTCCAGTTTTCTTCACACTTTACACAGAACCATTTTACGCCATTGGCCCATGAAAAAACAATTTTACAAGTTAGTGCATAACCCCTATTGTTGCAAAATAGTCGCCGAAATACACGTATAACTTGTTCTGTTGACCGAGTTCGGTAGGTTTTCACGAACACGCATTTCTAGAGTGTATAATCCATGGTAGATTTATTTAGTGCATCAAATTTGTTAAAAATTTGTTTTTTAATTTTTTTCAGACAAACAGCAGGAAAAGTTATAAAGGGTGTCCAAATTTGAGGTTGGATTTTAATTGGTTGTTAAAACGCCTAAATAATTTGAAAATAATTATAAGATATTTTATTGAGAACTTAAAGCATATACGTAACGATTAAACATGGAAGATAATATCCGATAAATGCTCTCCGCGGCTCGTCTGACATGAAACCATTCTTATTTTCAAATCTTCAACGACATTTAAACTTAAATGAGGGTCTATCTCACCAATTACGAGTGTAATTTCGGTCTTTATGTGTGTAATTGTCTATTGGCATAGAGTTTGCTTTTCACATAACCCCAAAGGAAAAAGTCCAAAGGCGTCAATTCGCAAGATCTTGACGGCCAATTGATGTCACCATGTCGAGAGATAAGTCTACCTCTGAACTTTTATTGCAGTAAAGTTATTGTTTCACGCGCTGTGTGACATGTGGCACTATCTTGTTGAAACCACATGTCACGCAAGTCCATAGCGCAAACTTTTCTTGCAGTTTCTGCGAAACTGTTCCCATATGTCTAGTAAGTTTTTACAATAAATATGCGTTCGTGAACCGTGAACCGCTCTATAACTTAAATAACTTAAATGGCAATGTGTCAAAATGAAAACTATAAAATATTAGCGCTGTATGTTTGACAGAAAGCAAATACCGCGAAATTCAAAATTCAACCTCAAATTTGGACACCCGTTATATTCCCGGCTAACTGTGGAAATTGCTGACGAGGCATACGCAGAATCAAAGCAACCACAAAAGGCCGAGAATTCCACTTTACTTGCGCGTTACACATACTATTATTTCTCCGATCGAAATAAAGGCAAATTATCTTACTTTAAGTCTTTTCCGGTCTAGGCCGGAAAAATATTTCTCGGCCTAGACCGAAAGCGTCTTCCCGTACTGTTATTTTTGTGATCTTGGCAACGAGTACATTTGCGTACTGTTATTGTTTGTTGTTTAGCGACACATAAATATAATGGAATCACGCATTTCGCCACCCGAAACGCGTCGGAAAAGTATAATTTTCCGTCCGACTGCAGAAAAACTGATTTGTGACATTCGGTTACTTAATACATGTACATTAACCTTTCATCCCATATAATTACCAAGAGTTTCATATAGTTCGTTACTGGATAATTTTGCGCCTTTCTCGTTAGGCAACCATTTTATATGACAAGTACAACATAACCTTTCCGTATGACAAGTCTAGTGAATTCATTAATACGGGTCCTTTTTGGTTACCATCACAAATTGTTAGGGAATTTTTTACGCCATTAGCTTTTTTCTATATACCTGATTAATCGTTATAGGAAAAACATAGATTATGGGGTTTTTTATAAACAGTGTAACAAATGACACAGAAAATGTTCTAAGGAAATATGCTAGAAGTAAGTGGCCTCTTTTTTGGTTTCTGTGCCGAATGTTAATGATGCGTTTGTGACTGATGTTTTGAGGGATATCGGCCACATCCTAGAATGATTACACTCATCACTTATAAACCCAAACGCCACCTAAAGGGTGAGTCAATTTCATGACTAAGCGTTAAAAAATGGGATTATTATAAAGTTAGGGTTAGACTTTAAACTCCTATAAACTTTCAACAAATCAAGCCAACAGCAAAAAGTAAACAAAATCTGATTTCTTAAATAATGTGATTGTTTGTGTCTGGAAAACAAAAGTGTCGTCACAACAACTATTGACACAGGTGTCAAAACCAGATCATCCCAACTACAGAATTATTTTTAAAATAAAACTTACGTAAACGTAAAATTTAAACAAATCGCAGTCGGTTGGTCACCAAAAAGTCGACACGAAATCGTTCAAGAAAGTTTTCTTTACAAGAAGTCACCGTTTGGTGTGATTTCACACCTTATTTCCGTATTTCTTCAAAAACAAATACAGAATGGAGAAGAGGTATCTGGAACTGTTAATGATGAACCATATTTGGAAAAAGATTATGTAATTTCACACTTGCAAAATAGTCCAGAGAAATTAGACAAAATAAAAGCAAAACTTCGGAAAAATTCCCGGAAAGCTGGATTTTGGTATGAGCCTTGATATTGTGGTTCTAAACAAAATGTCAAAAGTCCTCATCGATCCGAGTGCCGCTAAAAATTTTAAGGGGGGGCAAAGGTCACCAAAAACGGTATTTCGTGAATATCTCGTTAACGGTCAGTTTTACATAAAAAATATTAGTTATATATTTGTACCTTATCAAATTTCTAACAATAAAGATATTATGACTTTTATTCGTAAAAGTAACCGTTTTGAAGATAATTCGATTTACAGAACTGAAACGTGTACTCTTTTCCACACCATCTTCGAGGTAGTGTACAAGGTGCGTTTTTTTTCATGTGGTGTCCCCATAAGGCATATTCCACGTTTATTTTTGTTTGAAAAATGTTTATTAAAAAAAATATTATGAACTTGTTCATTAATCAATTTTGGATTCAAAACAGGAGTTATTAATATTCATCTTCAGACTCTATTTCAATCGGTATGCTTTCCTCTTCATTATCTTCTTCTTCTTCTTCTTCTTGTTCTTCTGCTGTCTTCTCTATTTCCATAGATTCAGTTAGGAAACGTGATGGATCTACATCTTCAGTGGAGTCGCAAGTATCGACGTCATTTATATCGGGTGTTACATTTAAGCAAGACTGACGAGATAAAGTTTTTTTTTTCGGATTTTGTTCACAACGTTGTTTATAGTGTAGTCATAGTGACGCTCTCCAAAGCACTCTACATTTATCAGTCTACCCAATCCTCTACCTTAAAATAATTCCAAGTTTCTTAAAATGTCTTAAATAATTTGTTATATACGTTTGAAAAAAAATACTATATGTTATTCGAAATAAAAGTATCTTTATGTGGCTCGGCTGTAAAACAGTCCAGCCACGCCAAATAAAGTATAATTTTTGCTTCTAATAACATAATATACTATTATGCTACTACACGAATAGCCAGCAGATGTCCCTTGAGGTTTTATGACAACGGAGGGGAACTTTTCAGAGCACATTCCTTCTCTATCCAGACTACAGTGTACTATATATGTGTTTCTTTCTATTTTTATGGGCTCTGAAACAAGGAAATTCTGGAATATTTCAAGTCGCAACTCCAATGAGATATACATGCCATTGAGGAGTGCATCTATTCGTTACAACTCTGTAAATCGAATTATCTCCAAAACGGTTACTTTTACGAAAAAAAGTCATGATATCTTTATTGTTACAAATTTCATAAGCTACAAATTTTAATTAAATATGTTTTCTGTAAAACTGACCGTTAACGAGATATTCACGAAATACCGTTTTTGGTGACCTTTGCCCCCCCTTTAGCGACACTCGGATCGATGAGGACTTTTGAGATTTTGTTTAGAACCACAATATCAAGGCTCATACCAAAATCCAGCTTTCCGGGAATTTTTCCGAAGAGCAATGTCTAATTTCTCTGGACTAAAACGAGCACGAAGTAGGTAATTGAAGACATGATTTTTATGCAGGATGGAGAACTCCCACACATTTACCGACCAGTTAAAAACTTATTAACTGATGTTTTTCAAGATCGAGTTTTAAGCTGACATTTTGTAAATTCATGGCCACCAAGATTACTTCTTAACCTAACGTATTACCATTGTCTAAATATAATTAGACAATGGTATTACTAACTGTCGCGCCAGCGTGGCTCGGTGGTTAGAGCATTGGACTGCGCTGAAGTCAGTTCAAATCCCAGATCGATGCCTGGCGGGCGGCCTACCCAGTCGCTTTAAATAATTGGGAACCTGCGTTCGAAAAAATAAGGGGTAATAATGCGGTTGTCTAATGCGTGATGCTCACCACATCACCACGTGTCATGAATTTGACACGCGACAGCCGGGTGTGATAGCGAGGATACGGAAGCTCTGACCTTCTGCCTTGCAGGCCAAGCTCCTTCATGGGGTGTTAGTGCCTCACCATTATTATTATTACTAACTGTAGGGTTATTTAAAACAATTGGTGTTTAGAACACGACAAACAACGCTGCAACAATTAAAAGACGGTATTCGGGATCAAATTGGTGCAATTGTACAATTTAGAGGAATGGTTGGTAATCATAGACCAACAAAATCATATTGTCATATTGAACATTAGACTTAAAAAAATCCCAATATTTAAGCAATTAAACTTCCTTTATTAGCTTAATTTGTTAATAATATGTAAGTTAATATATTGTTATGATACACTACGTGTTGGTTTTGGCAAAATTTTGAATGTATAAAAAGAAATTGGAATGTTAATACAATTTATTTTGACCCATCCTAAAGGTTGAGAATGTTTACAAAAAATTTATTAATTAAATCTAAATTTGAGCAAAATATTCATGAAATGATTTTGAACGGTTACAGGTGTTTTGGAATATAAAAGGGATAATTAATAGATGGTAATATCAGGAATGACAAATGCAGATTCTGCTAAGAATTTAATTTTATTAAAGTAGGTAAAGATCAAATAATATTTGAAATCTATGGTAGTTGGGTAAATGTTGTTCCAATAATAATAATAATAATAAGAAAAATAACAAATCGAGAAACGTGTTATTTAGAATTTTGTTCATAATAAAAAAGTGGAATTTTAACCCTGTTTTAATTAAAAAAACGTTTGGATAATGTAAAAGGGGCAATAACTAAATCTATAAAGTGTAAAGAGAAGCGAAATATTAAACAAGTAAGAGTACAGAAAACGTTACAGAAGATAGTACATGGTAAAACTAAATGAATATTAGAATCGTTCGCTACAAGAGAAGAATTGAAGATTTATATAGAAATAGATTTATTTTGAAGCATACAATTTGACAAGTGATTACATTAGTTTGGGTGTTGTTGATATTTGAGATCGTGGAAACATCAAGGAAAAAAGAGGATCCAGTCTAAAGGTGACAGCTGCATAGTGTAGTGCTGTTTTTGAAGAGTGCCAATTCCAGTAGGTAACAGGTACGAGAGAAGATCGAGGCACAGTGTATACTGGTAGCTGGTGGGTGATAGGCATATATATAATACACATATATTGCTGGTAGGGCCTGGAAACTTCAGAAAACATTACGGCGCGGACATAGTCTCACTTAGAGTATAACGCGTCTCGTGCGCATGCGTGAGAATTCGAACTCCGCCTTTAGAAGCGAATTTTAAACTTGACCACTTCCCCATTGGCCGGACGACGCCGCCGCGCTTGCACACAGCTCACTATTATACATTGAAGAGTTGGTTGTCTGTCTCACTTCCTTGGTGAGTTTCCCACTCATAGCCGCTAGCAATATAGTAAGTATTAGATATATGGTGATAGGGATTCATCGGTTGTGGTCAACAGGAGTGAGCTGTTTGTTGGTGAGCGGTGCGTTACAGCAGGAATACAGACGGGGCCAAGCTGCGCATAGTAAGTGGATTGCTGTATTGGAGGTAGATACAATGTGGGTGTTTCTTTAGGGATACCAACTTTAAAGCAAGTAAAGACATTTTAAAAATAATAACTTACCGTTTTATATAAGTTGTAATGTACAATTCTTAGAATTGGACATTCGTCATTTTTATTTAAAAATAATTTGTTGACAATTGATTGACATTATAAGTGACAATTAAGTTAAATGCATAGTTGAGAAAATATTTGAAAGTCAAACTTCTCAGAGATAAGCAACTAGATAATTGAACTAAAACCCTGAAAGAGTCTCAAGTTCTATCATTGTTATAATTTGAAATTTGTGCATAAATGAAAAGTTAGAATTCGATTAAAAATAAACTTAGCCAGTACAATATATTCCTTACTTTACGTAAACTCGATATTTAAAAAATATTTCCATGCCGCTTCATCTAAGTTCTTTTACCTTTTCATCCATTTTTTTCTGGTTCGTATTACTTTTCCGGCAAGTTGAGTAGCCAGAAATTCTTACTTCGTCGTATTTGTGAATTTATTATGGGCGCCGAACCTGTTGCACGTTCACATGTTAGGTTAAGTTTCCAGCTGGTTGTCTGAGAATCCAGCTTGATGCGCTGTGTTTTGGATGAGACGTTCATATTGCAAAAATGCACCTGTATAAAACAATATTCCTCCCCACACTACTCTATGGATCAGAATTCTGGTCAATGCTGGATAAACACCGATCCAAAATAACAGCAATGGAAATGAAATACCTGCGAAAAGTGCTGGGCAAGACAAGAAGGGATAGAATAAGAAACAGAAGCTTAAGAGATGATTTAGACCAACAACCAGCAAACAGTGAAATAAAAATGAAATAACTGAAGTGGTACGGACACCTCATGCTTATGGATAACACAAGATACCCCAAGAAAATCTATCAAATGAAAGCAGATGGAAGAAGAATCATAGGTAGATCCCTAGTCCAATGGGAAGACAACATCTATAGGAGATAGACGGAGAACCCAGCGGCCTAGGGCATAAATGGGAAATAGATAAAGAAGAAGAAGAAGAAGTTAATATTGATGGTTATCCTTAACTTGCACTAAGTCATTACTTAACGTCTTATAATTTTTTTACTTTCTCCCATACGGTAGTAAAGAGAAAGTATTGTAATCGTCAAAAAAATCGACTTCGAGATTTTGACGAATCTTGACGTTTTAGACCTCCTAGAGTCCGAAAAAACCATTTTTCGAATTATGTCTGTGTGTGTGTATGTGCGTGTGTGTGTGTGTGTAAACACGATAACTTAAAAACGAAATAAACTAGACCCTTGAAATTATGTACATAGTCATTATTCAAAATTTGTAGATTCCTATCAAATTTTGAACGAAATCGGTTAACCGGAAGTGGCACTTTACCTAAACAGGTAGCGGTACCTATTCAAGTAAAGTACCAGTTTGCTTCGAGATATTTGAACAAAATTTTGTACATATATTTCTTATGTAGAAAAACTACCAGATATTACATTTCAGCATGATCGGTTAACCGGAAGTGGCATTTTACCTAAACAGGTAGCGGTATCCATTCAAGTAAAATACCAGTTTGCTTCAAGGTATTTGCGAGAAAGTCTAGGGGAGCACACTCCCGACTTTTTATCCTGTTAATGTCTGCGCTACCGAATAGAATAGCTTAAATATTTTACAGTCCGACTTGCTTTAACAACTATTTTAATAGTGTACTAAAACTGATTTTATAACCGACGTTTAATGATACTTAACTTATTAAATGTGATCGTTTTTATTGGATACTAGCGGACCCGACAGACGTTGTCCTGCCCGCTGCTTGCTATTAGCGGACCCGACAGACGTCCTGCCCGGTGCCTGCTATTAGCGGACCCGACAGACGTTGTCCTGCCCGCTGCCTGCTATTAGCGGGTTCAGCAAACGTTTTTTCGATATTCGAATTTTCGATTTTTTTCATTTTGAAACATATTGGGGGGTGGTGGGGGGGGGGTGAAATTTTGGGGTTATATGTTCTGATATGCGAGAAATCTTTTAAAAATTAAAACAAAGAAATTCGTCAAAAATTTAAAAAAAATCCTAGAACCCGATTGCAGCGCCACCTACCAAGTCCAATTGTAAATCTAAACCATCCAGGGACCCACTCAAACACACACACAAAATTTCATCAAAATCGGTCCAGCCGTTTAGGAGGAGTTCAGTGACATACACACGTACAGAAGAATTATATATATATAGATATGGCTTTGTGTTCTCTGTAGTTTTTGTGTTCTCTGTAGTTTTTGTGTTCTTAAACGATCAGCCTACTGCAGCCCAATTGCCTCGAGTGGCTCTATCTAGATATTTTAAGTCAGGAAGGTCCCTTTGAATATACTGAGAAGTAAACCCGAAGTCTGGCAAGCCTGTGGTGGTGGTTTTGGTCCCCTTGCGTCCTTGAAAGATGGAAAAAAATAATAAGAAAAAAGTATAATAACAAGTCTGGCTCTTTGCTATGTTAAAGGTAATCATATCTTATGTAAGTAAAAAGATTGACAGACGCTTTCGAGGGTGGTAAGTTTACCCCAGATTCACAAAAAGCTGCATAATAAACTTAACCATTTACTGTAAAATATCGAGAGATCCAAAAAACTGATCCTCAGCGGGCTATGGAAATTCAAACGTGTGAATAATAAGTTGGTGACACTGTAAGTCTGTCAAATTCGAGGTTACCAGGTTAGATTTTGCGTCAGTCTGTGTCAAAACTGGTTAGGTTTTCCGTCAGTTTTGACACAGACTGACGCAAAATCTAACCTTCTAACCTCAAATTTGACATAGACTTACAGTTTTACCAACATATTATTCCTAGGTTTTATGTCAGTTTTGACACATTATTTTTTTCCGTCCTTCAAGGACGTAAGGGGGCTAAAACCACCACCGCGAGCTTGCCAGACTACGAGTTCCTTTCTTAGTATATTCAAAGGGACCTTCCATAACAGTTACAGACTTGTTAAAAATACTCTAAGAAATCCGTTGCTGGCTCTTGGACTAGAGTATATGCTGTTAGAAAATCAAAATGAGCAGTCCATATGGGAAACGGTGTACCTGTACCTATCAGGCCAATAAAGCATTGTTTTGAAGTGAGGGGAGGATTCTAATATTATATCTGATATTGATTCATGTTTTTTTTTGCTAAAATCAGCCAAATATACTTATTGAAAAAACAAACGCTATAGAAGAAAACAATAAAACCTGCTGTAGTGATCATTATAGTCCCACTGGAAAATAATGGCTGAAGGCAAAGGAGATCCCTGTAATGCGTGTAACACTTACAACATGTAATAGAAGTAGTACATAACTCTTGAACGCAAAGCTCAACACGTGTTAATTAATGTAGTTGCCACACATAAATAAATAGACAAAATTAAAGAAAAGGTTTAGCTTCGGAGATAGATAAACAAATCAATTTTAAAGCAAAATTAAACTCGTCAGGTTATGACGAAGTTATTTCGTACCCGCAGGAATCTGCTGCTATAGATTACATCAAACTATGCATGAAGAAATATTCCGATTTCAGTTGCCTAAAATTGTTTGTCATTGTTGAAGAGATGTAGTATGTGAACAATAACGGGATTAATTTATGCAATTCCCACAAGAATCTGTTACAGCAATAGAAGAGCATTACCAAATGCAATAACATTACTTTAATTTCTTGCTGAAGTTCCAATGTTTTGCTTATCTAAGTTTTGTTGTAGACTTGTAGAGCACTTGCTATTTAGCAGAACAAACTAGTGTAAAGATAAGCAATTCTAAGTTGGAGAAAATGTTTGGCTTTCACAGTATTTCAGTGTTATAGTTCTATTACTGCTGAAAGGCAAATATATTGTTCAAGTAAAGTTTCAGATTAACTAATTGTTGATGTTTACTCTTCTACAAAATAACATAGTACAAGAAAAGTTGACAAACATATTTATCTTTTACAAGTTTGAAAAGCTGTTAATAATAAATACGTTTAAACACTCTTTGTAAATTTGTAATAATTAGTATTCTTTCTCTTCAAACAGAAAGGAAGTAATAAAGGATATTTATAATTCAATTGCTCCTTGAAATGTTTAATGTACCTACAGCTAGTGGGTTACAGCTACAGCATTTAACCACTACTTCATGTAACACTACGACATTTATACACCCTTTATACACGGACAATACAATAGACACACTACGTTGCAGAACGACTAATTTTAATATAAATTATCATCGAAAATCGTACGACACTCATTAATGACCAATAGAAAAATTAGTTTACGAGCCGTAACCAAGACAACAACAAAATTTCTTGGAAATTTTTTGTAGGTAGACATTACTTCTTTTTAGGGTTTGTGTCCTTACGATTTTCTTACCGAATCTGCATTCGAGCATTAATTCATATCCGGAAATTATTTTTCGTGCAGTCCAACAGCGTCCTAATTTTCCCTCGCGTCCCGCTCGGGCAAATTAATACGACGTTGTTGGAACGCACTCAAAAAATTTCCGGAAAGAATTAATGCTCTTATGAGATTACATGTGAAAATTCACTCCAAACTGCTTTATTGTTTTGCTTTCCGGGGAATTTTTGGAGGCGAGAGTGTTTTTTACCATATTTTTTTGTGATAAGTAAGGTGCACCCAGATGTGTTCCTTTTTTTTTAATTTGTGTAATTTACCAGATCAACATACAAATGCTATACATGGTAGGTATAATTATAATTATACAAAATAAACTGCTCAAGTACAGGTCTAAAGAGTAGCTTCAGCACTGCGAAAACATTAAGTATATGTAGCCCTTGACCATAGCTTTCGATTGATACCCCATATGACCCATGTTGCCATTGAAAAATAAAGTGACCTTTGACATAGGTCGCCAACGGTTGACCTTTCGCCAAAACCAAATAGCGCATGAAGGTGCTCGGGACCTTAGCAACAACTTTGCCCCCATTCAAAATTTCGATATCTGTAGCCGTTCGAAAGTTACAGGCGATCCAGACAGACACACAGACAGACAGACGGACGGACAAAACGTTCGCATAAGTACGCTGAAGCTACTAATAACAGTTAAGTAACATTAAGAGGCTATTACTCTATAAAAATTATAAAAGTTAATTACATATTATTTTTATTCACTGTCCGAAGATTCGCTAATCAAGGTTAAGTCTGTGGGTACCCGTCTTTTCAGTCTTCTTGTGGGAGGGGGAGTGTCGAGATTATGAATGATTGCACTCGGACATTTGTGTACGTTGTTGAAAAAGTTGGTAGCATTGGAAGTAATCAGATCCTTAATGCTGGGCATATGCAGTTCTTTGTGGAGTGCATTGTTACGTATAAACCATTCTGCGTTACAGATAATGCGGAATATTTTGTTTTGCATTACTTGCACTTTGTTTATATTTGTTTGGCTTTATGTTCCCCAAACTACGGAGCAGTACATGATTATGGGACGTATTAGAGATTTGTATAACAAAGCAGAGAATTTAATTTTTAATTTTGATTTTCGGTTTATTAGTGGGTAAAGAAGGTTCAGTGTTGTGTAGCATTCACTAAGTTTTTTATTTATATGAAGGCCCCATGTTAACTTTCTATCTAGGTATAATCCTAAGTACTTCACAGCATCATCCTTCGCGTTCCAAGGTATTCCGATTCCATTAACTCGCAATTCAGTTGGGTTGGGAGGGTGTCTTAATGTAAAGATTTTAGCCTCACATTTTGTTGAGTTCAACTGAATTCTCCACTTCTCACACCACTGGCAGTATACATTAGTTGCTGTTTGGAGATCACTAATGGCATTATGGATGTCGAAGTTCTGAGATGTGAGTGCGGTGTCATCCGCATACATTGCAAGTTCTACGTTATCAAAATGTGGTATGTCATGGGTAAAAATGTTGTACAACGTTGGTCCAAGAATCGAGCCTTGGGGAACTCCAGCTGAGATGTTTTTTAGATCTGAATAATGTGCGTTCACCCTTACTTTAAATGTTCTGGCTCTTAGAAATGAAGAAATGACTCGGGTAAGGTAATCGGGTAGATTCAGTTGTAATATTTTATAGAGCAGGCCTTCTTGCCAGACTTGTCAAAAGCCTGGGCGATGTCGATGTTCCTGAACGTCACTTTCTTTATTTCCTTATCGCCGTCTGAATTTCAAATTTGTTTTTAAGTTAGCCCTATTTGCCTATTAATATACAGTGCACAACTGCAACACATTGAATCTGAAAAAAACTGTTTACGAGGGTGTATATCACGATATCACCACCAAACGAAAACTGGATTCTATGTTCTAAAATAAAACAAAAATTTTTATAAGTACTTTTCTGAAACCCCAAACAGTGCTAAGATGAGGAGTAAAAATCATCGTTATAAAATGTAATCATGTAGGAGCAAGCAGCAACATTTACCCATTATAATACAAAACATTTAAGAGAGAAAAATATATTTAGATCAAACCTATTGCACATAATTACATCATAAAGTGGAACTTTAGACTGACGATGACGGTTTGAGTTCCACAGGAAATTACTGTAATTCAAAATCAAGTGCCTATTTGTGTCCGGTAATAATGTGGCAGCAGACAACGGTTGGTGTTCCTAATTAATCTGTTAACTACAAAGGCTTTCTATTTGTAACAAAGTTTAGATTAATCAATACACCTTCTACAGCCCTCTCGTCTCTCTAAAATCTGTCACTACAGTTAGTTTAGTCGTAACTTCTGCAAAACTCGCATTTAAAAACTAGTTTCGACACCTCACTCGTATTAAGCTGTTTAGGAAGCTAGTTGCGCTTAAATTAGTGAGTTTAAAATTAGTTCATGTGTTACAAGATTTACTGCTTTTTTTTAGAAAACGTAAAGCTTTCAATATTATTATAACACGTATGAAGAATTAAGCTTGATCTTTAACTGAGTCAGAATCTCTAAAAGAAAATAGAACGATAACAAACTCTATAATCTCCGCTAGTGGTACTACTGTAAAAGAAAAAATAAATATATCCAACAACTTAATGCTCAAAACATCGATTAACAGTTATGCTGTTAAGCTATCATTAACACTGCAGTTGTTAATTACTAAAATGCGCATAGTATTATAATCGGTACAACAGTAACACGTTATTTGAATGAATATGTTTGTACAGTTGTTCTACTTGAAATAAACCACTTGATGCAGCTAATTATTGATTAAATATAACGTTAGAGTCAATAATTAGTTCGAAATATAAGTAATAATTTTCCGAAAAGTTGTATATACTAAATTACTTCAATCAGTAAACAAAAATTTTGCTTTATTGAATTATTAGGATACTACCCTGCTATATTACATATACAATATTATTTTTAAACAGTTCTAAATTAACATAAAATTATAAGTTGGGAATAGCACTAAATAATAAAAGGACGAAGAAAAAACGACTTTTATTTTATTTGGTGTTATGATTAATTAAAAATAGTAAACATATTCTAAAAACATTAAGTTAAGGAACAAAGATACATATTTTGCATTATCTTGTCCAAAGGTATTTCTTTCAGACCATTTGGAGATGAACCGATGCACTTCAATTTTTATTTGCTTTATTATATTTGCTTACAGTTCACAGACACATATTGGAAAGCCGACGATATTACAAAAAACTCCGATCGGCCTATGGCTAGCTCTGCGTGAGGGGTGGGTCACCAAATCGCAACAGTTTGACCAAAAAATACCGCCGCTTTAAAGTGTGAAGTATTGGTAATTAGGTGTACAAATTGGAGCAGATGTCACTACAAAATTCCTGGCTAGTACGTTCTCCCCAGCACTTGCAGTTACTGTGAAGCAGCTCCCAGAAAAAGAAGCTAAAAGCGCCTTATTGGACTTACCTTGCAATGATTTAATCACAAAGGCAGACGCACTATATACTAAAGTATGCGTTACAAATACTGACTTGTGACCAAATTGCAAGAAGCGGCCTGTTGCCAAATTCGCGCGGTCGTGAGCGAACTTGGGCCGAATCCTGTTTGGATGTCGCATATGTGGGATGAGCCAAGCGGGTCGAAAAGAAAGCACCGCTTTGCAGGAAACGTCGGCTCATCACAGTGACAGCAGCACCCCTTCTTAACGCCAATCGAGAAATAGTGGCGGACCCCTTAGAACAATTTTGATGTTGCCACGATACATGAAAATGTATCAACAAAGTGAGACTTTAATATTACCAGAGCCAGTAGATATAGAGAGTACCGCCATTCTTTGATCCGTGAAAATGCCGCCATCGCCGCCATTTTTGTTCCCATCAGCAATGACTGATTGAGTTATGTCTAAATTTTTACTTGAAATTGGCAAGACTGTAAGTCTATGTCAAATTCGAGGTTATCAGGTTATGTTTTCCATCAGTTTGTGTCAAATAACAAACAAAACCTAACCTACTAACCTAGAATTTGACATAGACTTACAGTCTTGCCAATTTTAAGTAAAATTTCGGATTTTCAATAAATGTCACGTTGACGGAATTGTGTTACAAAACCTCAAAGTGACGCATATGACAAAGGAACAAACATGGCGGACGTGGCGGTACTCTCTATATCTACTGGCTCTGAATATTACTATAACTGCGATGATGCGACATAAAAATGTGGCTGTAATGCGGCTCCGATACACGATAGAAGCCATACGAAACTTCAATTAAAAACGTTTTTCGCTCTCAAAAGTTCCATAAGATAAACATTGCACGCTAGTGCATAGTAAAGAAATCTTTAAGTTACGAAACGTGAAAACTCCAGAAATCTGCAAAACCTCAAGAACTATAAATATGACGTTAGCAGTTTCTAACTTACACAAATTCATCTAACAATTTTTTTATAGAAATATATTTAGTCTCTAATTTGACGTAAGCAGTATACTTACGTTGCTTTTATGTGAAGACCAAATAGTACTAAGGTGGTACTAAAGACTAAGAATCATATACTCTTAAATTGGAAACATAATGTATATCAGATTTGCCATTGAAGAAGGAAGTAATCAAACAATACGCTTATGTTGCATTAAATAGTTATTTATATACCTAGAGCGAAAAATGATGCATTAGGCGTGAGTTCGAAAGTTTCGGGCCGAGCGAAGCGAGGTCCGAAAAAACTCGAACGAACGCCTAATGCATTTTTCGCTCGTGTTGCATACAAAATTTTTCCTACGACTGTAAAATTTTCGAAAATAGGTTTAAACTGGTGTTTTTTGCAATTTCTAAAATTTCCAGCGACGTGCAAATTTTTTCATCAGAATTGGATATTTTATCGCCCATTTCTTATTTTTCTCGACACTTAAACATCAACAATACACAAAATAAAGCACAAGTAACTTTAACACGTTGATCGCCATGAGAACCGGCATTTGCTTCTCAGATGAGACTTACCTTTAGGTACTGAGACCCGACTTGTGGGCTTCAGTCTTTTCTTACACATCATAGCCTGTGAATCGGCTTACAGTTCTCGCAATGCGTTACCGCTTATGGGGAATTGAAATGTGGTGCCTGGGGAGCCAGAAAAAATTTTGAGCCTACAAATTTTTTCTTTTTACACTGGAGAATCGGTCAATAAATTAAAAAAATGGTCTCATTTTCAAAATACAATTTTTGGGCCATAATTGCTTAAATTACATTTGTTCATTACTAGGCATACCTCTACTACCTATTTTGAACTTTATAAAGCAAATTACAGTTTGGGCTTGGGGGATAAAAATTTTGGGTTCCATTTGGGCGATCAACGTGTTAAATCGCGAAAAAAGGTTTAAATCAAATTCACAGTGACAGCTGTCAACTTTGACGTTTTCAAATAGCTGACCACTAGCCGACTTAGTATATAATCATGAAAGCTTATATAAAATTTATGTATATTGCTATGTATTACGATTCACGATTATATACTTACGTATGACGGCTGCCGCGATGAACTGATTCAAAACAATCCATTTTTGACGTACGTCAACAAGGCGGAAAGCTTGATTTTAGAAGCAGTCGTAGGAAAATATATATTTAAATGTCCTTATGCATCTTTTAGTCGAATCCGCTGAATTTTTGAACATTTCACATTTATATATCTTACAGTCTTTCAGAATTAACTTATATTATTTATCAAGAATTATCTTCTTTATCACTGGCCTTCGACTTGTATTTGCAAAGCTTTTAGTGTATTCAGAATTAAGCTCAAAGAGATATATGTACTTTCGAAATTGCAATTTCACAAGTAACATATCCATAATATGCTTATTACTAACTACACTTTTCTTCCAAGACTAAATCATCTATAAACCTATCAAATACGTATGCACTCTGAACAGTCAGCAAGATTTCGGAATTGATAGTATGTGGAGGTGTAGAAATGTATTGTTTTTATAAAAAATAGTATTGAAATAGTATTTCCTTACTTTACCTTCTATGGGTCTGAAGCGTAAGTTAATGTCTGAAACAACCAACATCTTTGGAAGGATACTAGTACACAAAAATCTCTAAAGGGTTTTACTAAGAATTTCCCATGTAAGTGGACGTTGTGACACTAAACATTTTGAAAAATAAAAGCAACTAGGGGTAAAAATATCTTAACGTGCCTAATAATACTGAAACAATAAAAGCAAACATTCGATTCGAACTCATCACCTGCGGAAGAGATTTGAACAGGAAGCAAACAGGCCGCGAGTAGCTTGCCCGTCATTCCCATCCTTCACAACGCACAACACACTTATTTGTTGCCCCTTTCTTCGCGATTACAATACTTCCTTCGTCTTTTAGACGAGAAAAATGAAAAGGGATTCTGATGTCCATTTATTAATTTCTTTCATGGAGAAGTCGCAAATTCAATCTACCGATATTTACTGTCCCACCTAATTTACTTTATAAATATAGACAGCATATTGCTCTTCCATACAGAACTTTGTATTTAGCAAACGTTTTTCGCTTAATTAATTCGATGAACAATTTACAACTTCGCAGCTTCCTTTAAGCTCTTCGGTGTGACTTCAGTAAAAGTTTTTAAATTCCTCTCTGAGCCGTTCCAATAGAAAATATTTTTTCAATTTCCCCTGAGATAGCCACCTTTTAGGCTTTTATGATCCAAAACAAACAACGCCAAATGTCATCATATCGGTCTTACACTCAGCAAATTTCCATATAAAATATGTAATATAATATCATCTAACTTTGCGAATCTAATATCATTTACTGACATTTCCCTGCCAACAGAGACTTCAGGTACTATATTAATGGATACTCTAATGCTAAATTCTCCAACTATAATTTACGTTTAGTCTCTTTATTAGCTGGAAAACCCAAACTTGATTGTAAACTCATCAAGGGTAGTGCTGAAGTTGAATAATTAATCTGATTCTGCCCTCATAGTATGTCAGAATTTCCAGCAGTACAAATTTGTACTGCAACTTCCTGAGTGGCTTAATCTAGTTGAACGATATTTTAAATATTTAGGGCACAGTCTAATTTTTAAGTAAAACTTGTTAGAAATATCCACCAATTTGAGATTTAATATTATTAGTATCTCAATAAACGTCTCCATAAAATAATAATTTTTTAATAAAGGTGTGTAAATATATTGAAGAATACGTAGAACGAAATTATTAAACCTGTTTAAGCTTTGACTATTTATAACTTTTTAAAACGATTTTGTTTGATTTATAAGTCTTGCTCGAATATATAATAATCGTTAATATGCTCGATATAATTAACATTTTTTAAACCAATGTACGCTAACTAAGATATGGCATAACAGGATATTTTCATAATTAAAACTTCAATCTCGGTTCAGTCGAATAAATGCAAATCAAAACTGCAAGGTGTAAACAAAAGATAGTAAAACAGGGTTGGCTTGTTGAACTAAGCTTTCCTTTAATATAAGGTTAAAAATAATTATTTTGAGTTGGATTGTAAAACTTTCACGCAAATCATTTAAACACAAAACTGGAATTAATCGACGCTGGTGATTAAGATGTTAGCGTCCCTTCCATCCCAAGGGACGGCGGACGGGTCCTAACTCCGACCGTTTCCGAGGTCGATGAGATTATTTAGGGAGACAAATAGTCTGAGAAAATGCCTTGTTTAGATATAAAACGAAAGCATGGTCTGTGCCGCTATAACTTCAGCATGAAGAACATATATGAATGCATTTTGGTAACAACTAAATGGTTCCTTTAATACAATTACCTCGAGTATCACACGAAAAGTAGGTTATAATAGTTAAATCGTGTACCAAGTTCAACATAAATTAAATATTTCGTTGTCGGAAGTAATAGAATATATCGTAGAAATATTTCGTAAAACGGAAAATCTTCACTGTATGCCACAACCAAACTAATCACTCATTTTTATTAAAAAAATATGTAATATTTTTTTATTATAATTTGAATCTTTGCATGAAGGATGTGCAATGTACATTGCTGGCAACAAGAAAGAAAACATCCATACTTGATCTCTATCGCCCAGAAAGGTTATGTGAGAAACATTCTGAGTTCTTTAATAATTAGGCATTCATTCCCAATGACGACCCATCAGTTTAACCTCTTTTTTCATCAAAATAATGGAAAAGTAGTGGAACACCGCATAAAATACGGTGCTCTAAAATCGCGTACAATGCACTATAAACAATTCGCCGACGAACTGGGAAAATATACAGTTGGTGCCTTACATTGATGAAAAGACCATTGCGAATAGAGAGATTTTCCATTTTATGTTTGTGGACATCTAAGGAGCATTCGATAGCTGTACATACGAAGCTATACAAAATGCAGCAAGAAAACATGGCATTGAGCCCACCCACAGTAGATTGGATCAAAACCATGTTATAAAGTAGAGTTTTAACCACATTAATAGTAACCGACAAGCTGAAAGTGACTGTCGTTAGAAGCTGCCCTCAAGGAGGGCGATCATCGCCTATTCTATGATTAGTGGTGGTTGATGACATCTTACATTGACTAAGCAACAGCTAGAAATAAACTACTTTAATGCCATTTCATCAGATGGTAAAGCTGTCCTTCAAGGTGTGGGGTATGGGTTCCAGGACGCATTGGAGTAGCAGATGAACTTGCCAGGAAAGGTGCTAATACTGCGTTTATCGGACCTGAACCTTTTTATGGAATTCCAAGCAGTTCACTCAAATACTTGAATAACTGCTAGCTCAACAAACCAAAACATAAATATTAAGAAAAAAAGTTAAAATATGCGAATTAATTCCTTGAAATAGTCACGCAACACAAATCCAATCGAGCATTACACCTAATCGGCCAGTAAAATTTAGTCCAAAAAGGGGCTGCTTTCCAAAAACGGGTGGAGTTCTGGAAACTGTTTTAATCACTCAATCAAGCCTCTGATATGAATAATCTGAGTTTGTCCCGATTTCCAAGTCGAGCTTCAGCCGTGATGTTAAAAAATGTTTCCGGTTTATCTCGAATTCCTCCGAAATTAAGCGTTTAATGAAAAATTTCATTATGACTCAAAATGTAGATAATTAAAATCTCCTTCGATTGAGTACCAATGCTTTGGCATTTGATCAAGTGGTCTTGTAGAAAATCTACGTCAAACAACGCCAATTTTTCACACTTTTAGAAAAACACTCTTTTCGGCTCTATAAAACGTACAATATCTATGAATAGACCAACTTTAACGCACAATATTGTACAACCAAAGTTGCAGAGCATCAAATTATATTTTCAGAAATTCCAAGAAGGTGTCAAAAAACCCAACCAGTAAGTAGATATTAACCTTTTTCAATTTACTGGCAATAGCATGGTTACTGATCAACGTCTGTTTGGTTTTCCATTCACTGGTTTTCCCAACATTCATTTTTTTCAGTTTCTTACCTAAATACAATCCCTCTACGGGACCTGGCCACAACGGCCAATGACCACAACGGCCAATCGCTATTTTGGCTGTTATGGCCATGACCACAACGGCCACCGTGACCATAACGGCCAAAAGCGCCCGCATAACCACAACGGCCAATTTGACCATATCGTCCAACTCGATAATTGACCATAACGGCCACCATGACCACAACGGCCAATTCGAAACTCCGCCTCATGCGCCATTTTGACCACAACGGCCACCGACGCCTATGTATTGGTGTCGCTGGCGACGTAGACCACAACGGCCAAAATGACCACAACGGCCAACCGTGGCGGGTGACCACAACGGCCAAAATGACCACAACAGCCAAAATTACCACAACGGCCAACCGTGGTGGGTTACACCGTGTTCCATTTTTATTATACGTAACTTCGGGACGTGATGTTGAAGTTCTATTTAATATTTCTAATTTTTACGATATATCGCACAATAGAAATAGAACTTTAAAAATATTTTGCATATTGTAGCTTTGAAATAACAGCTCTTTTTTCATCATTTTTCAAAAAATATGACGAATCAGTGGCGTGCAATCCCTTTACACCGCCCCTTTTACTAAAAAATAAATGTACGGCACTCGATTTTTCTAAATCTCGTAGCATTTTAGAATTCCTTTTTTAATTTTGGGCAAAAAGTATCTCTTTCGAATTTTTAAGTTACACGGCTTTGTTATCGAGTTATTTCGGATTTAATAAGAGTTGTTACTTAAAAAATGGCTAATAATAATTTTTTATTAAATTCGAAATATCTCTACAATAAGGACGTAACTTACAACTTCGAAGGAACTACTTTTACTTCAAACTTAAACAAGGAATTCTCTTTTGTTTAAAAACGTACCCATAGTCCGCAGGGAGTAATGGGCAAGTTATGATTTCGGTCTCAACTTCACTATTTTAATGAAAAATGCGGTTTAGAGTATTTTTCTATGCGAATCCAGCATTTTTAAGAAGATGTCTGTCTGTGGGTGCGTGCGTACGTACGTATTCCTATATCTCGGAAAAGGGTGATCCGATTTTGAAGAAATTTTAAATCGGCTCTAAGGAATTGTTTTAAATTTTTTTTATCGATAGTCACCGAGGGCTTGTTGCTAATTTTTCTAGTCGCATCTCCGAAATTTGTATGTGACTCCCTGTAGAAATTTTCAAAAAAGCTCAATTTAAGGCGTATCTCGGGAACCCTAAGGTCTTTTCAAATAATTTTAACGGCAAATGTAAGCCCTGAGATACCTAAAACACTCTAGGTTATGACAAAAATTCTACCTTAAAAAAAAATCAAATTTTGAAAAATCGCAAATCGGGTCTAACAAGTTTTTATTCCCAAACTTAAAAAAAAACGCCATTTATTGAAATAAGAAGGCACTAAATCAACTCTTGCACTTTTTGTTATAAGATAAGCATTGTGTGATTGGTATCAATTAGACCGCCGAAAAGTGTAGCTTTTAAAAAAGTATCCCACCACGGTACTATTTGAAAAAATGAATTTCTAGAAATCGATTTTTGCCAATTTTGATCGCTTATAATAGAATAAAAAACACTTCAGGACTATAGACTATAAAACAATTTTTCATTAACAACTGAACTCACTTATATTCATTTGGTACTAGTCACGGCACCTTAGACTTATAAATAAGTTTAAATATAAAATTGTTATTCTTCTCAAAATAGTGAAATTTTAACATGGATAGATTCTAAATGACCTGCAGAATACAAAAATGTAAACATTTTAGCATAACCCAAGAGTGCATCACATCAGTATGTAGCCAAGACATACAATAATTATAAAGAATAGTGCCCTTGGCCCTAAAAAATTGAAGTGACAACTCTGAATGCAATAAATTCAGCAAATTTTTTTGAGACTGAGGCTAAAGATTGAAATATGATCAATATTTTGTGTTTCCTGTGTGACTTGCCCATCTGTTGGCCCAAAGAACTTTTGGTATTCCTCAAATATGATTATGTTATGGATCAACAAAACTAGAATTCAATAATTTTCAAAAATAAGCTAAAGGGTCCTAGTATATATGCAGTATTCCAGTATTAACCAAGATCGCGGAAAATGGTTTTTTTTAAATAAAAATGCGTATTTATCAATTTACACCTTTTTTGCGGCCAGCTGTCAAAAACCTTTTTTTTATGGAAAAGTTGCGCTATGTATTAAAAAAGTACTGAATGAAGGAATTATACTATTATAGCTAGCAACATAAAGCAAGTACCAAAAATAACGATTTAAAACAATTTTTTATCAAATTAGGTTTTCTAAAACAGGCTTAAATACTGATCTATTTAAAAAAATTTGCAATAATTTAGGTATTGGACTTTAGAAAAAAACATTTCAAAATATTCTGTTAGAAATTATATTGAATCAAAGTAATTGGAAAAAAAATTCCGAAAGAAGTTACTAAACGTCTTTACCTATTTTTACATTTTCTAAGTTAAACTATTTCATTTTTTCTTTTTCAAAATATGTAGTGAGAGTATATTCCATGGTCCAATTTTAACTAGGAGGGTGAACTAATTATCCCAAAGTAGCTTTCTATTGGTGGATGGCATTAGTCATTAACTATATAAAGAGTTTACAGATTATATTTCAACAGTGTATCGATAATATTCTTATCGATATTATTCTCGTAACGGCGACTTTAACATTGTTTTGTTGTGACTTTTGAATTTTGGACATCTTTCAATTTTGAATATTCCACTTCAAATAACTAACTCGTAATAATGCAGGTAATTTTTTTATCGCGCGAAGTCCTATAAATACGACATAGTTTATCTCGTTTGTGTGGTGGCAAAGTGTTCGGCAAGAGCAACTTGTAATCAAACAGTTTATTTTAAAACTTGGCGACAAACACAATCATCTGGCGGATGCTACAAGGAGCAAGGAAGCCTTATGTCTGAAAAAGATACTGGTGGATGAAGCCAAACATACCAGCAACCAAATTCGATCGATTTTCGTTGGAAATAGCGCTAGGTAAGTAATAATGAAACGTTTTCTCCTGGTGTTTTTTTTTAAATATTTTCTTAGAAGATATTACTAAAACGTTTTATAACAAACTGGCCTGGTTGCCGATTTCTTTTTTTTGTAATCTCCCTTCTTTTAATTTTAAATTAAAATCATTATAATAGTATATATGTATATACACGCGGATTTTTTACGGCTGAAGCCGCTTTTCCGCACCCAGTCTCCATTCTTTTTTATTAAAACAATCCTCTTCTTTCAAATCTCGTGAAGTCATTGCATCTTCCACTTCATCTCTCCAGCTACGCCTTGGTCTTCTCCGTTTTCGTCTCTCGCTTGGTATCCATTTTAATATCTTTTTGGGCCATCTTATGTCTTCCATCCTATTGGTATGTCCTAACCATACTAACTGTCGTTTTTGTACCTCGTCCAAAATATCTTTTTCAACTCCCATTCTTTCCTTTATTTCGCTATTCCGTACTCGATCAGTTCTTGTTGTTCTACAGCTCCTACGTAGGTAATCCATTTCGGTCGACAATAACTTTTTTTTGTTTTTTCCGTTAATATCCCATGCTCCTGATCCATAGAGCATAACACTATTTACCATCGTTTTACATATTCTTAAATTTTGTTTCTCTCCTTAAGTTTCTATCCCATAGTATTGGATTTAAAGATCTGATAATAGCACGACTTCTATTTATTCTAATGTTTATTTCTTCATTGCTATTTCCGTGTGTATTGAATATTATAATAGTATATTATGTTATTAGGAGCAAAAGTTATACTTTATGTGGCGAGGCTGGACGGGTTATCTTCCGAGCTTGCGAGGCAGATAAGTGGTACAGCCGAGCCACATAAAGATACTTTTGCTCCGAATAACATATAGTATTTTTTCTTCAAATGTTTTTATAACAAATTATTTACAATCTTGTGAACAAAATTCGAAGAAAATTACTTGATCTCGTCAGCGGCAGATAATATTATCTGCCGCAGATAAAGTTGTGAGCGGCAGATAAAAACTTTAACTGCCGCTGACGAGCGCCAGATAAAGTCGTCAGCGGCAGATAATAACTGTCAGCGGCAGATAATATTATCTGCCGCTTGGCAATAAAGTGACAGTTTAGCATCATCAATCCAGCAGTATAATGCCATATTTTACTGCCGTTTGAAGAAAAAATTACTTATCTTAATTTTAGTATATTACATAATATATTAACGTCTAAACCGAATCTAGTTTGTTTCATTTCATTGCTGAAATTTGAATGTTTCTCAGTTAGGTGGTAACTAATTTAAAAATATTATTCAAAATTTTACTTTTGCCCAAAAAATTTAATTAAAGTCCATCTGTGCTAAACAACTCATGCGGGAAAAAGCAAAACCCTTGCCTTCACGTCTCAATAAGTTTCTTAAAGAACCCAAAAAATTGTAAAATTTTGTCAATACATTTTAAACCTTTTAACAAATTATTAGCCACGTTAGAAGCGATAATACTTAAAAAAGTGAAATAAAAGAGTAATTGCATACAACAAACACGTATAATGGGCGTAAATGAAATCTGGCCCAGCCTCCCCCCCATTTTTCTATTATTTATTAAGATAAACGAATAAAATTTGGTACAGGTAATACATGCATAAAACTAGATTATTTGGTGGTATTTTCCCTTTTTTAGCAATTTAGGTTTTGTTGGAAATAACCATAACTTTCTTATTTTAAATGCAACACTTTATATATTTTTACATTTTTGAAATCAGGATAAAAGTTTGCATACCATGGTGTACTTCAATTGCTTTTTGATAACTAAAAAGTTTAGTTTTGTTAAGCTTTGGGTCTAGAGTGCCATGGAGCGCATAAAACTTTAGTGTCAGCCGTTACCATACAATTGTTTATTATCGTTTGTAGTCCTTATTCGTCGATTCCGATATTGTCCAAACCCACTGAGTTGGAAGATTTATGAAAATTATTTAATAAATAAGGGAGTGGGCCTGATTTCATTTACACCCGGTGTAACAATATTTTAGAAAACGAAAAAATTCACTTAATTGAAACCCGAAAAAATTGGCGAAGAAAACTTCGCTGGACTTACCCATACCCTTAAAACCATGCATTACTGCTTCGATAAGTTCTACAGGGTGTTATATCAAAATTTTTGCGACCAAAAGAATTAGCAATTGCCCTTTGGCCACTAACTATAAGAAAAATCGTTAAAGTTTATTTTCAAATATAAATTTTTAAGCTAGAATTTTTGTAAAAAAAAGAAAAATCGATTTTGGTGTGGGTTTTCTATAAACTGGTCAAGTCAAATTATTATAGTTATTTAAGATGCAAGTTTAAAAAGTAATTCTTTATTGCACGAAAGGTTTAAAATACGAGCGAGGTCCGAGCGAGTTTTTTAAAATTTTTAATTTTTTTATTAATTTAAACGCAAACAGATAAAAAATGTATATCATACGTGGATAGAGGCTTGTTATAATACTCGTGTCATTACACGACTTGATCTACGACCTCGTCGGGCAACTTTCACACTCGTATCATAATAATATACCTTTATCCCACTAGTAATATCTATAAATAACTTTCGCACACAGTGTCGAACTGTCGATCGCCGGGGGCCCTGAGTTCCAAAGGGGCCTTAAACGACGAATTGTCCTCCAGTTATTTCTTCTTACTATTTTACATATATTTTGTAAATGTTTGTTTTTAGAAAAGACACTCTTAACAGTCTTAGGCGAGATAAAAAAACATAATAAAATAGTGCTAGTTGTAAATTAAAACCATAGTAACTGACTTTTCTTAAAATAAGAAATAGTAACTAAAGTGAATGAAAAAATATTAAGCGGTGCTCAAAAACAAAAACAGCAAAGGCAATCAAAACATTTTTTAACTGTTTATTCGGGGTTTTATTGATTTCAACTTTTTGTAATGGAAGGGGGTCCTCAAAAATTTTTCGCCGGGGGCACAAAATATAGTCAGACCGACACTGCTTTTTATCTCTCTTTTTCTATCACACACACACACACATACACCACACAAACACATACCCACACACACCCACGCACAATCTCCCGTTTAGTACGGTAGGCCTTTGTGGTCACCCGCCACGGTTGGCCGTTGTGGTCATTTTGGCCGTTGTGGTCTACATCGCCAAGGACGCTAATACATAGGCGTCGGTGGCCGTTGTGGTCAAAATGGCGCATGAGGCGGAGTTCCGAATTGGCCGTTATGGTCATGGTGGCCGTTATGGTCAAATTACGAGTTGGCCGATATGGTCAAATTGGCCGTTGTGGTTATGCGGCCGCTTTTGGCCGTTATGGTCACGGTGGCCGTTGTGGTCATGACCACAACAGCCAAAATAACGATTGGCCGTTGTGGTCATTGGCCGTTGTGGCCTAGACCCTCATCTACACTTTGTTATCGAAATAATAGTTTTGAAGACAATAAAATTAGCAGATTAACGTGTTATGTAGGACAAAAAATCGTTTTGAAGGGTGTGTGTAAAAAATGTACCTTTTTATTAGGAATAAAAACTCAATTATATTCAATTACATTAAATTCAGTTAAATTTGATTATGTAAAATTACATTAAGATTATATGACAAATAAAGTACATTCACGAAGAGTAAAAAAACTTCATGTTGAGTTATACAGTGAATGTATCATAACGCGCAATATGGCATTCCCGTTTCCATAAGGACTTGATTGTTACTATTGGTACGCCACGCCATGTGTAAATGCGTTTATTTTAAAATGCAATATATGAACCGTAATTTTATTGAAAAAGAAGTATCAGAAAGAACAACAGGGCATGTAATAACCCACATACTTGCTGTAAACTGAAGTCTATACTATTTGATCAACAGAATTTCTTCCCCCGTACAATATATTATGTTTTTACATACTCAGTAACGTTTCCATATTGCATTTTAAAATAAACGCATTTACACATATTGCGCGTGATAACAAACTCCCTGTATACCTACAATGTGTTTTTTTTTAAATTTACAGTGATTTTTTTTACACGTTTGGAGGGTAAAAGTCTCAATAACGTGAACTTAAATTCATCCATTTCTTCCTTATTCAAATCTTCGTCGAGGTCTCTTCTTCCTTCTTCCATGACGTCATCATAAGCTATGTCGTTGTCATCAGTACCGAGAATCGGGATTTCAGTTTGAGCATTGGTGCATGACTGGCCTTTGCACAGTTTACAAATGGTGGTACATTTGGAACATGTGCAGCATATGGTTTTCAGGAGTTCCTCGGGTGCTGCTTCTTTAGTAGTGGGAACTGACAGGAGGCCGGGTTTTGAAGTCTTCCAGCCCCATTGCAGTGAGTGCAGGGAGTTGCTTTTCCACGTTTGCATCTGCAAATACGTCCTCAGGGAATGCTGCCAAGCAGCTGCTTCTGTAGGAGGCAAAAAGGCGAGTTTGACTGATGTCTTTGTTAGAATTTTTCCAAATATTTCACGGCTTAGCACATTTAATGGCTTTGTTTCATCTTCAGAATACAGGGCTGCACTTCTGTCCCGCCCCATCAACCTCATCAGCAGTAACATTGAATTTGCCGACTAACTCTGCTGCTTTCTGCAGGTTGATGTATGTCTCCAATGCCTTGAGAAATTTCAGTTTTCCTTTACCGAAAAACGATGAAGTCGTATAGCAGCCACTGAAAGCATGTAATTAGAAATAATATGTTGTCTTTAGAAACTTGACAAAACTTGAAATGTAATAGCTGTAGATAACATCGTCTTATCTGCCTTTGCCTAGCTTCAGTAGAAAGATGTTGGGAAGCATTGGAGCTGAATCAGTCAAAATCACAAGAAGGTCGGTGTCCTCTCCAACGAAAACCGCACAGTCAGCGTGCTCAGCAACGTCAACGGCACTGGCCACAATTAAAGTATTGGCGTCCTCAGCAGCTCGCTTAACGTTCAGTGCTCAGCTTCAAGTCGTGGAATCAATAAAGAGATGAGGCGCTGTTTATTTTGTTTATTCGAAATTTACATTGTTTTATCAAACGTGACATTCGGTGCATTTTTTGGTGGCCTTGCGCAGCCGCTGATTTAGTACTCTTCTCACTTACCATATCAGGGTATCCATCAAACACAATCTTTGCCTTTTTGCCATACCAATGGTTGATGTAGTCTACATACTTGGTAATTATGGAAGAAATTGGTTCTCTTGCTTCCCATACCACTCTATGCAAGAGAAATCCTCCATCTACTCTGTCTTTTCAAAATCAATTGAGTCTTTAAGGGCATCAAACAACCTGTAAAACACAGATTTTTGTGTTTTTGGCATACCTATGTCAGCAAACATAGATGAAGGATGGGGGGCCAACTCATACTGAAAATATTACTCTTCATTGGACTTCGTATGGAACGCGATTCTGAGAAAAATCATTTCAGCGTTTATAGGAACGAGTTTGCCGTGGATTTTGATTTGAGATGTCATACATTTTAGAGGTAAGACTTGATTTTTCTTTGAAACTGTCAAACTTGCCCCCAATGATCTTTGAAATGCAGTTATTGCAAATTTTATCATCTTTGTGGCAATTAATCTTTTCATCGCCTATTATCCCAGTGCTAATGGATATTACAGGAAATGAAACATGTGACAAAACCCAGTCACACAACTTTTTGGCATCTGCATTATGTCTTTGTATTCTTGCATTTCCAGTATCCACATGCTACTCAGTAGTTGCAAATGAAACATCAAAAACTAGGTCTATGATGTCAACAGCTGTGGGCATCGAAGTAATCCAGCTTGCCAGTGTGTTATCTGCTAATCCTCTACCGTGCGTTAAGCCACCAGTACTCTTCATTGAACGAATCAAGGTTTGTTCAATTGTCATGTCAGACCAAATTCCTGCCCAAAATTTTTCTGACCTTCGGATTGTGAACCATCCCTTAATTACAAAAAGCTCATATTCTTAATGACTAGGTTTGGTTTCCAGTTCAATCATGTCTTGTAAGTATAAATGGCATAATTTTTCATAAAGGTAGTAACCACTGACATGAAAATATGGAAGCATATCCTTAACACATTGCAAATGCAACTGCCAATCTCCACTCCTCTCAGCTCGCACAAATTTCTTTGTAATAGTTACAGTTCTGAAATACGTGACCCACAATCGTGCTGTACCTCCATTGTTAGCAGCTTCTTCTATTTTTTGAGAAAATGTGTCGGCAACTGCTGTTAGCAAAGGCGCATCTACATCCCGATTGTCTGTGTCCAAATCATTGAGAATTGTCGTTCTTTGACGTAGCTTTTCTACAAGACCACTTAATCAAATTCCAAAGCAGGAATTCGAAAAAATCCGTAAAAAGTCCGAACATTTCGAAGTTTTTTAACATCACTGCTGAAGCTCCATTTGGAAATCGGGGCAAACTTAGATTATTCATACGAGAGCCCTACTTGAGTGATTAAAACAATTTCCAGAACTCCATCCGTTTTTGGAAGGCAGAACTCTAATTTGCCTGGCCTATAAGCAGAAATTACCTAAAAATATGTACCGTTGCTGCCAACTCAAAGTGCACGGCAGATTTTTAGTTTGTAATACGATATTCTAATCATAGACGTCGAGTTTTGACGTTTACGTTTGTCATCAACTGTCATAGAACTGAAAACTCGGAAAATTCCCAGACATTTGTCAGAAGCAGATAAAATGCGAGCTATTACAAAACTGGAAGAGAACTGGTCGCTGAGTCGAGTCGCAACAGATTTGCATGTGAGCAAAAGCTGCACTTTCAAAATTAAAAATTGTTGGCAGCAGAGACTTCTGCAAGAAAAGTTTTTTTAACACCAGAGAACAAAGAATGAAGAGTAAGTAGTTTTCTCAGGTGAAAAAGTATTTCAATCATTTACCAATTGACGATTAAGGGTGTGTAGACCACAAAATTCAAGATTTGAGGAGAAATATTATGTCTCTGTAAAAGTATGGGGATGGATCACTGCTCACGGATCTGGGGCATACTATAGAATTAATGGTTGACTGAATGCTGAAAATTATCGCAACATTTTGCAAAATGTGATGCTGCCATCTGTAAGAGAGGTCTTTCCTAAGCAATTTACTTTTCAACAGGCAAGATATTACCTAATTAATGAATTTTCTTTATTTTAACGTAATTGATAACATTATTTTCACAGGATAACTGTCCTGTGCATACAGCAGGGGTTATTCATTGATGGTTTGATGAGAGTAATATCAATTTATTACCATGGCCTGCAAGAAGTCCGGACTTGAACCCCATCGAAAATGGTTGGGGCTATTTAACTACAAAAATTTATACCAGGGATTTTGCACCAAACAAAACCGATGAATTATGGGAAAGAATAAGAAATGCTTTGAAGGAACTGAGAGAAGGATATAATATGGAAACATTGGTCAACTCTATGCGACACAAACTGCCAAGCGTAGTAGCAATTTAATACTGATACATATCTATTAAATACATAGTATAATATAGTTTGTTTACTTGTAAAACTTTGCTAAAATACAAACATTAAGAAAGTAATACCTATTCTTATAACCACAAGCAACGCCACTGGAGAAACCCCCATTTAATAAGTCGAAAAATCGCAAAAATAACCATAGTAACAAAAAACCGTGCACTTTGAGGTGTCCGTAACTGTACACAACTGTCAACTGAACAAGGCCGACTAAGGTATATTGCAGGTGAAAATCTATTTATTACCGCTAGCAGACCAAAGCGGTGCTCGCAACTAGCTGCAGTTACAGTGGCTATATAAGGACAGTGTGGTCAATTTTGGTCATGTTTGTGATTGGTTGCTTTAAAATCCGCCATTAAGAGTCGTTTTACGAAATCACACATAGTCACATAAAATTTCTTCGAAGTCCTTTATTATTGAAAGTAGCCCCAACATCAAGTGGAATGAAATAATCATCATAAAATTCTACAGTGTTCTGTCTAAGCGAATGCCGAATTTTCGTTTGCATAAGTAAATATCAACCAGTTAAAGTAAAATACTTTTTGCGAAAATTGCGCATTGCCCAAATCAAAAGCTATAATCTTATATATATTTCTAAAAGTCCTGACTGACTGACTCATCAACGCCCAGCCCAAACCCTTGGACCTAGAAAGCTGAAATTTTGCACAGAGGTTCCCTTTATGATGTATACAAGGAATAAGAAAGGATATTTCGAAATTCAACCCCTAAAGGGGTAAAATGGGGGTTCCAATTTTGTATGGAAAAATAATATTAAATAGACATTTCGACTTGAAACTTCGTAGGAGTACTCCTAAAAACAAATAAGCAAACACGTATTTCGTGATTTTCCGAAAATCAACCCCTTAGGGGGTGAAATGGGGTAAGTAAGCCTAAAAATCGATATGGGTGTCGTTATTGAGGTTTATTGGGACGTTGATTGCGAAAATGGCATTTATTTTTAAGTCCAAGACGGTGAACATGACATAAGGGAAGAAACGGGACGGGACGGGACTAGACTGGACGGAACGGGACGGACTGGACGGGACGGAACTGAGCGGGACGGGACTGGACGGGAAGGGAAGGGACGGAACGCGACGGGACGGGGCAAAGCGGGACGGGGCGGGGCGGGGCGGGACGGACGGGAGGGAAAGGGGCGGGACGGGACGGGAAGGGTCGAGACGGGGCGGGGCGGGGCGGAACATTATTTAATACACAAATAACGAACCTCGCGCGAACGAAGTCGCGGGTAAAAGCTAGTATACTATATAAATGTCGTAATGACAAAGATTATTGCATCAAATTAAAGAGAATTTATGGGTTATCTAACACTGAATATTATATTCCTCTAAATTAACTGGTGGTATAAATAGAACGGTTTGATTATGAATATAAAAAAAAATCAGTTTTTGTTGAGATTTTGTACGTAGTCTCTGTGTCGACCAATGCAAAATGTTGTAAATTCTCGTTTTTTATGTACAAAAACACAATAAAGAAGATAATAAAGGACACATTGACTTATATTCCGATATTAGGTTGCTCGTTAACGAGGATTTTTAATCGCTGACAGCGATTCTTTACGTTTCACGTCGTCTCTTGCCGTTTAATTCTGTTTAAGTAATATTATTGACATTATTGTAATAGTAATTTACGATACAAGTAACGTTATCAAGGTTTTTACATTACAAGAGAATAGTTTGAATGAACGAGCGACGTTAGGAGCGAGTTCTTTAAAATTCTCGAGTAATGTAGAAAGCGAATAACGTTACGTATATCGTAACACGGTTTATTTTATCCTAAAATACTAATCTTGAAAAAATAGGAAAAATGGTTATTAATGACACAACAGCGAGTGGTGGTATCACTAGTAAAATAAAAACTCAATACTGTATTGGTGGTAGCACTGTCATGTTATGTTAAATTTGAGATTTTCAGGTTAACTTTTGCGTCAGTTTGTGTCAAATAACAAACAAAACCTAACCTACTAACATCGAATTTGACATAGACTGACAATACATTTCAGTGCTGTCAACATGTGATTAATGCTAATAAAGTATCGTTATGTTATTTTTCTTAACAACACTAGTGTTGTTAAATGCATCTTAACGCAACTCGTTGCGAAGGAGATATTGTCATAATAACATAATAGGATAAAATAAAATTAATGTTACACTGCACCTTTGACCACCTCACATTGCACACATTTTCTCGATCGTGGGTATACACCGCTCTGTAAAGCATCGAGGAACTTCACATATGTCCAGTCCGTATAAAATGACGTTTATATCATAATTTAGCAGGGTGATGTTTGTCTTACAATTTAGCAGGCCGTGCACAGAACAATACCTAAGGGCGTGGCTGGTTGTTGTAGAGACGACTCTTAATGGCTGCCTTTTTTAAAATTGACCACACTGTCCTTATGTAGCCACTGTAGCTGCAATAAGATATGGATGTGGCCTTAAGCTGAAACGGTAGGTGTTTACTTAGAATAGTCAAATCACTAGAGACGTAGAAGCTAATTATTGTTGATTGTCAGACGCCACCATGGTGTTACAATTTTTTAGACAAGGGATGTATTTCTGAAAGCTCTTTTAAATACGTGTTCTGCACTGCGGTTCATAACTAAATATTAAACAGTAATTTAAAACCTTTACTCCAGCAACATTCATAACGCTCCAGCTGTGTGCCAGGACCGCACAACAATGGGTTTCGATTCTTCAAAAAGGGTTTAAAATTGCTCGTCGTGATAGCACGCGAACTCAACAGCTGTAGTCTGGAATACAAATTTCGTAATGGAAAACAATATTGATACACCTTCAGAGCGCTGAAGACGTTGCGGCGCTGCTACCGGGGTACGTCCCAAAATTTGGGTCATAACTGTAAGTTACTTGGTGAGACACATTCAACTATGAGCGGTAATTCCGAGGGATTGTTTAAAAGCCTGCCAAAAGTAGAACGATAAAGGCGGGCTTCCTCAAATTGAATTTGGGCTTCGGAAACAGGAGCAAACTAAAATAAATAGCTGCCATTCAAATATTTGACACAGCGTCGGCATCGATCTACACACTTACGACAGGGCGTCTTTCTAGCGCGACGTTGGGATGTCAGAAAGAATATTGCTGTTCAGAGCGTCGATAGATTCTTATATATCCAACGGAAAGTTGAAAAAGATAATAGATCTTGCCCTTTTTCTAACGAAGTGGCCATTTTTGACACTGTAGCACGTCATCGCTATCTGTTTGTAGTAAATCTAATTGCTTATTCACACTCCAATCAACTCTCGATGGTGTCCAGCCAACGCATAGGTGATCTGCCACGTTTACGTTTACCCTCCTGTATCCACCCAGGATTAACAGTGTCTACGTTAATATTGACTAAAGATAACTTAGTTCTTCTCTACATTAATTTAAAGCTGCGTTGAAACTTTAGTGTGATGTCTTTTCTCTTATGGAGTAAGAAGACGTGCAATTGAAAGTTTTCGATGAATTTTTTTATACAACCAATACTTCTTATTCTATCACATTCAGATGTAATCTTAACCTCCACTCGGCGACTCGTTTGGATAATGTCATGCACTTTTTTGGTATCATTTACAGAACTTCACGGTCGTGTTGGATACAACAATGACTTGTAGCCCCCTTGCGAATACTGTACACCACTCTTGACCGAGCCTTATGGGTTAGTGGTACAGCGTCTACTTAGCATTTGAAGGGTTCTGGGTTATATTCCTGTGGCCGTGTGCTCTGATTCACTTGTTAGGTGGTTTTCCTGGGCCAACAGAGTACTTTCTCTGAAGTGATGAATGGCGGGGCAGTATTTCTCCATCTTTTCTGGCTCCCTTCCGTTTCCACTCATCTCTCTCTCTCACACATTCTGCCTTTCCCATTTTTGGCTGAAGAGAAACGCAAGGTCGCTATAGCAGCCCGCGCCCAATAGGTAAATTGAAATACCTTGAACCTTTACCCCATAGTGCATAGAATACAAGGTGTAACGTTCCGCAGAATGGATGCATTGTGGGCGAAACCTCAAATTCAACCAATAAGAAATAGTCCACAAAGGGCACGAATGGTAGTATTGAAGTATACTGTTGAAGACGCTGTCTATGTCAAATTCGAGGTTAGGTTTTGCATCAGTTGGTGTCAGACTGACGGAAAACCTAACCTGCGAACCTCGAATTTGACATCGACTGACAGTGCCCGCAACAATATACAATCGCGGCCATGGTTACACCATGATCGGGGCCAGGATGGGTTTCCTGACTGCGCATCTCCGGAAACATTTCACCTTCTATTCTTTACACCATCCATGCTTTACCCTAAACCGCCCATACAGACGTGTATTTAAAAAACAGCCGAATTTACGTTTTTATTGACAAGAAACTGGATCACCAATCTCTGTGCAATAGAAGAAAGAACAAAAGGCATCCTACAATTGGTGTTTATTATAACTAAATTAGATATTAACGGGAATTACGGTTCATAACTGAACTATCCTTCTATTTATTTTAGAATTCAAGATTGCTAACAAGAAATTTTCAATAAATTATACACATAAATATATGTATAGGCCATTCAGTAAACACAAAAACGTATAAATTTCTTTGAAGTTGGCATATACGTAAAATTTGTCTGCTAGGGATTCTATATTTTGTTTTGCAAAGGTTTCCATACTTGCATAAAGCTGCCTTTGAATTGTAAATAACAATTAATAAATATCATTAATTCAGTGTCAAAGTACATACTATTCTGGAAATTCTTGCCTGAACTTTTATAAAATATAATAAAAATACTTATTGATAAATGCTACATCAATAGTATCCAACACAGTATTTGTTTAACATCCCTAAAAGTAGTTATGACAGATGCTAATTAAATGTCACACTCTTAACCTATTTGTTTTAGTAACTTCTTGCAAGTACATTCCCAGACAAAAGATGCATTTTGGAAGTACACTCATGAAGTTTTAGAAATCAAAGGCCACTTTGTGTTTTCTTGTTTAGTGAACAACTATATAGAATATCGTCAAATATTCACAATTTGCCTTTATTTCCTTGAATATTAAACTTAAAATTGATGCTAATCAACATTTATGTAGCATTTTCATATAACACCATTGCAATTGAAAACGCAGTCTGTTTATTTGGTTATGTAATAATATGTTTCTTTTTAAAATAAGGGACATACGCGATTTTCTTTGAGCCACCACCTTCGTTATATTGCATATGGTATTTCCCAAGAATTCTTGTTATCTATGATCACGTATGGCCAGAGATATTACACACTGGATTTTTCTTTCTGCCCACTAACATACGCGGTGGCTCAAAACCTAATTTTATAAGATTATCATTCATTCATAATCTATAGCCTCTTTTACCTTTCGTTGTAGAGGACCATTCAAGATTAAATAAACCCAAACTGTTGCCTTTTTTACAGTAAACAATACTACGGTGAATAACCTTCTATAAGTGTATCCTAGTACCCTTATCGTTAAGTTATATCATTTTCTCTTATCATAAATACACAAACCCTTAAATAATATGTGCGCTTCTATCCAAAAGCAAGCTATGCTTAAATTTTTATAATGCCTTAGAAGATTAACATAATTGAGTTGGTGCATAATTTACCCTTCCAATTACCGAACCAGGTTAAGAACGCCAAAAATCGATTAAGTTTTAACGGCTGGCCGAGCCCGTAAACCGATATCTGATGGAGCAGCCACGAGCTAACTCACTCGTTATTTAAGTAAACAGATAACGCCCCTTTCGAAACACACTATTAACTATTAACACCGTCTTGAAAATCTTCAGCTGATTTTAAACGTTCACTATCCTTTTGTTCTAGCAGACACACACACTTGTGTTCTTTGAAAGATCTCAACGTAATAAAAATGTTGTCGAAATGCAATCACCGTGTTTTATTTGCTAAATAATACAATTACAAAAAGCAACAGAAATCGAGAAACGGCGTTTTCTGCCACATCCACGTTCGTGTTTCCGACAGCCGTGCAAGCTTCGTACAACCGGATACCGGACGTTAGTGAAGACTACGTCCTGATTACATGCTTCTTCTACGACCCTCGCTCGGATTAAGAATCATTATCATGAGCCCCTAACCAAACATTAGAGCAATTTCGCGAAGACACCCCGAGTCGCCGTACAGAAGAGCGAAATTTTGGTGATTAGTATCAATCACGTAAACTCCGTGTCAACCCGGCTCGCCTGAAAGGGAATTTATCAAAACAGCCGAAGTTGATTAATCCTAAACGTGGAGTGCGTGTTTGGACCTTCCATTTAGAAACAAGGCCAGAATTATTAGCAAATGTAGCTTCAGAATTCTAGCATACAGTGCAACGTATCGAGCATAATCCAACCCACGCCTCTCGTAATTCTTAAAAAATATCGTAATCTTCGTCTGTGCACTTATTTAATGGTTAATCTGAATGGCAATGTAGAGAAGTTATGGAATTACTTTTTTACTGACACTTTAGAGGAAAATTAAGAAATTATTCAATTCATAAAGAACAACAAACTTTAACAGAAAATGTCTTAAAAGACAGCAAGAGGTAGAAGGTAAACTAAAAAATTATTGTTGCTAATCGTATTAACAGAGCATAATGTATATAACAGGCGTGTATCATAATTGATAAAAGAGAAGAAATTATGAATGAATAGAAAATTCACTAATCAGCCCTTGAGGTTTTAAAATTATATTTTAAGTGACTTCCTGAATAGATCAGTGTTGAAGCATATTACCGGCTAAGTAAAATATATTTTCCTCAATAAAACATTATTTGGGAACAAGTGTCGCACTTAGATACACACTATTACATAGAGAAATATGTTCTCAAGACAGGCACTTCTATGTAGTAGCAAATAAACTGGTAGACTTTACAGTAGTTCCAAAACTTATAAGTAACTATTTTAGATGGATAATTTTAGATGGATATTTTTACTAAATATCAACTCGATTGTATATAACATTATGCATTTGAACGGGAGCTTAATCAATATAATTTATCTACTACTTCTATTAATGCAGCTCTTACGGATAGTTAATGGTTTCCGTTGTCTTAATCTGACTCTTGTAGATCGTTCGGCTGCAATTACTTTCCTGCAAAGTCGTTAATAGTTTCCGTTGTTTTATTCTGGCTACCGGACTTCTACATTTCTATAACAAGCGACGTTTGAGACGTGTGCATTAATATAGTGTAATTTAATACCAAATTTTTAATATATTTTAAATTACGAGATTATGTTGGCACATTGGAAGGTCGACTAGCTGCAGTGAAAACGGCTGGTGTGTGATACAAATTGTCAATTAAAATTGCTAAGGGCGGTGAGGAGCCTTTAATGCGACCAACATACCAGATAGAAATAAGAACTCATAACTTGAACAGAACGCTAGATAATGTGAAATAAAATAACGTAAGTGCCAAATCAAGAGGGTTGCAGTAACTAACATAACATACTTTACGGTAACAAATAACTATACCGTGTGTCCACAGGAGGACGCACCATAGGGATAACCTAACAGAATAGAAAGATCTGCTAATGCTGTGATCGCTGGCACCCTAAAACGTTGGTTTCTGACTTCTGACTCGCCACTGTATGACACAATATTGTTATAAATGGTACAAGAAAAGGGACGGTGGTCACAACACTGGTTGATATTTATATTCTATTAGCATTATCTTATCTCTATGGTGCGTACTCCTGTGGACACACGGTATATTTCATCACAAACGGATCCAACCGGTTTGAACCGTTTATAATGCAGGGGGCACGCAATTTAAATATTATATCACAGATTCTCTAGGATAAACTGGACAGTTGAGTCATAAACACCCAAAATATATAGATGTGCACTTAGAAGCGCAATTAAATAAAGTGGAATAAGTAGATCGTTAAAAATTCACTAATGAATATCATTTTTATAAAGCTTCGTCAGAGTGATAATTAAAGGCGTTGATCCCTCTGTGCAACGGCCCAACGCCGAATTAAACGTATAAAAGCAAACCAAATTACAAATTTACGGCTAATGTAAAGCTCGAGAAGATTTTAAGGATCCCAGTCGAAAACGTTCGTACTTGCCCCAAAAATACAATATCGATAAAACAAAAGTAAACCTCAAAATTATTTGAAGAATGCCCATCAAGAAATGGTAGCTCTTCCTGTAACTCTGCTAATTAGGGCTAATGAACTTAATGAATTTCCTTCGGGTATCTTTCTCAGTCGGGGATAATTTAGTTCAGCCAGATATACCCTTGAATATTAGCAAGCAAACACTAGGATAACTTTAGACAGTTTAATTATAAGATTCAGTATTTACAAACATAGGTATTGTTCTTAGGAAATCAAATAAAATGTATTTTACAATGTGTTTAATTAATTTCCTTGCGCGCCGGCAACCCGTTTTGCATCTGTGTGTGGAAGGTCAGAATGGCCGCCTTCTGCAGGAATCGACGGGACGCCACTGGCCAGGGAGACGTTTTGCCCAAAGTAATTTGCAGGGGAGCCAACCTTCGGGCTCGAATGTCACGTCCGCCGTTGAAAACCGCGTGCAGCTGCAAGTTTAGGTTATTTCTAATGTATTGCGTTTTTCGCCTTACGACACCGGGCTATCGTTGTGAATCTCGGGGATACGGTGAAGTGGCAGTGCGAACTGCGGCCGGAGGAGAAGTCATCGGCGGCGTCTTCCACCTGGGGGCCCGCTTCGTGTCTTCGGCCCAAGATAGGTTAAGATCGTTGCGGCGCGGTCGCTCTCCGGTGTTACGATAGGAAGATGGTTGAAGCGGTGAGTACAAACCTGCAGTCAAACAGAAATTAAGTGCAATCTTACAGGGGCCTTCTAGGCCGAGCAAATAATGTGTTAGACGCTGGATTTATTTTGTGATACCAAATTGACGTATGAAACGGCCTGGTTGTTTAACCCTCGTTTCGAATACGTCTTCCAGGAAATTTTGGTATAATTATTTACTAGCGTCCTCCAGGAGATGTTTCAATAATTATTAGTTCGGGATATTCACAAGCGTTAAATTTAAACAGCGAAACGGTGTCCCATTCGTGGGCGTCGTTTCTTAAAGCTGTTTATTTGGGGAACGGGTTCAATTAAAGCTTAGCTAGGAACACGGTCTCCAAGACTCTAGGCTTCGGGTTCGATCGTAGCTACGGGAAAATACTAATGACAGGACGGGTAAAATTCTCTTTAAACGGTCGGATAGGATCAGGATTGGGGATGTTTTGGGGCTGGAAGGATACTGGAATGTATGCGGATGAATGTATGAATGAAGTCTGCGAAGGAAGTCCCCTTGGAACGGACGAGAAGCGGCTTTTATAGCTCTTCTTCGTGCTTCGTGCATCAAGCCACCACCTCGGCCATTCTAAGTGGGGGAGCAGCGCAATACGTGGAGCAGGGATCTCTTGATGACGTAGCCGGCTGCGCGTGCGAAAAATTCAAACTTGTAACGTAGAAATCGCTAGGCTGGAACGCGCGAATTGATTTTAATTCACAAAAACGCGTTTCGACTGGGCGAATCGTTACATTCCCACAAATTACAAATTAATGTTATAGCTACCTACACGACAAATAGCTGTTCCTCTATGAAGCTTAAATAGATCCCTGGGAATCGGCTCGTTACAAACGCTCGCAGTAGATAGTTGCTCGAATATCTTCTCAACAAATAAACATGAGACCTTCCGGAGTTATAATTATCGAAGCGCCAAAGGAATCAGGAGTCAATAAGTTGTCCAGCACTACAGGTAACGGTAGTGGCTGTAAACAAGTCAAAAGGTTCTATGTGGCTCACTGAAAGCCTCCAACTTCCCAAAAAAATACACAGCTGCCTAATCTGTCATCTTGGCTAGGAAAGAGTTTTTCTAACGTCGCTTCCAATGCACCTTTGAATGCAAAATCTTTAAAGTTTGAGCACAAGATGCGCCATAAAAAGCGACGGCTAGCTCGTATAAGCTCTTGCACAATTGATAAGCGAAAAGGGAAGACACCCGTATGCTTACCACGAACGCAACTGCAGCTCATTTAGACGACCTTTGACTGAAGCGAGAAACGCGATGTTGGAAATTGGAACTATAGGCGTTAAGTAATTTTTAGCTCATAACAAAGTATATTGTGTTACACTGCGAAACTCTATTCACTACTTGTACCAAGCCTAAGTTCCTTAAGTTTGACCGATTTTTGCCTCTCAAAGAATCCTTGAGACAGGCTGTTTTCAAGGTGTGGGAGGTGATTTTTAATGCTCTAACAACCTGGGACACACTTCCAGTAGTTTTGAAACTCGTCATTTGGAGGGTTTGTAGCAGTAATACTTCCACGCCGGCTAAGCGGGTTGGAAGAAGGTTGGGATGTGGGATAGGATTTATTTGTATGTGAGGTAAGGAAGTTGGTGAAGGGACATGGTTCTCTGCTTTTTATATGGGTAAGATAGAAACCAAGACTCGCGTAGACAGGGCCGCGTCCTTGAGGTAGACCTGTCCTCTACCAAGGTCGTAGTGGAGTGTCTACCCGCTACCTAAAATCGCATCACAACAAAACTAGACTCCTACGGACCAGTAGAGCAGGAAGGATTCCAGAAAGGTTTTGGTACTATCGATCACTTACAGATGATTAGAAAATTATTTGAAAACACAACTTAAAATAATCTCCCTGTTGTCCACGTGGCATTCATACATTACAATAAGACATTCGAACCTGAGAATTCTTGTCAGCAATAAACAATGCCATATACTCCGCCATTATTAGAAATATGTACGAACAAGCAACCTTTTATATTAAATTTGAAATAAATCTATTAACAGAAAAGATTCTCATCGGAGGTGTTCGACAGAGTGACACCATTTCACCTAAATTATTTACGCTAGCTCTACACCACTTAAGGTTTGCGGACGACATAGTGTTGATAAGCACTGACGTAGAAGAACTCAACACTATGATAAATGAACTGGATGAGGAATCTAGAAAAATAGGACTAAAGTATGAACCTTAGTAAAACCAAAATACTGAGTAATTCCTAGCAAGATGTTACCATTGGCAATATCTCCCTCGAGAAATCCGATCAATACATATACCATGGCCATACCATCACACTTGGTAAAGAAAATCAAATAGCCGAGATCAATTGTAAAATTCGCTCGTAATGGGTAGCTTTTGGAAAACTTAATTATGTAGTAAAAGATGGTTGGACCACCTAGCTCGACAAGAATCAAATTAATAGACACAGCGAATTACAAACTGAAAGTCACAAAAAACTAGGAGTGTCGGAAGACCGCAGAAACGGTGGAGCGATGACATTAAAGCAGTGGCTGCCGGAAAGAAGTGGATGAAGATTGCCAGAGATAGAAATGAGTGGAGGCTAATGGAGGGGGCTTCTGTTCACCAGTGGATCAAAATGGGCTGAAAAGAAAAGTAAAGAAGAAGAACAAACCTAAAGGCGTCCAATAGCTCAGCGCAATGGGTGAAGAGGCTAGCTCAAGATAGTCAAAATAATTAATTATACCTGGAAAGATACTGGAAAATACTGCTGTTATTTCTATAGGCGCCGCCTGCTGTATGTTTGCCGGTGATATAATGGGAAACTTCAATCACCGAAATAGCCGTAAATCTACACGCGATGTAAAGGGAGGTTGTTCTCAGGGCTTCGTGGGGAAGAATAGACAACGGCAATTTAAAAGCGATACGATCCAATAAGAAGTTCACTTCAAATATCTCCGAAGTAGGGATCGAAATGAAATTCCGTGGCACCCAAACGAGATGGGATCAAAATTTCAGATTGATAAGCTGAGTCCTTGAGAGCTGGATATATGTGGCAAAAATCGTAATTGTTTTCAAAATTGGAAAGATAAAGTTTTCCCAAACAGCTACATATAAGGAACGACAACGCAAACTCTTTACTTAACGATCGCTGGCCGAATATGTGCTGTCCCCGCGCTGAACCTGAGTCGAGAGGAGTTTCTTAGTCTGCTTGTCCTTCTTGACTCATTACCGGGTTACATAACAACGGTTTCAACGTTAATTTCCAAACAGACATAACATACCTTAGCAAGATAGGAAAAATGTTCATATTACTACCGTGTGCTGAATATAACACTAAAATCTTGAGTATTTTAGGTAGGTTGTTAAAAACTTATATTTTCCTTCTATGCCGTTGCTTTGGGTGACCATAGACATTTTTTAGCTTGAATAAAGGAAGAAGCTCCTGAAGATGGATAAGAGAAACGTTAAATGCAAACGTGATATAATTAGTCTGGCTGGTTTTCCCATTTATGTTCGATTTATAATTATTCTTATAAGCATTCAGGTATTTACAATAAGCTCTCCAGGGTTTGTAAAAAGTAGATTTTAGGCCTTTAAATATATTTCTGGTGATGTAAGGCTTTATATCAGCTTTACAATAACTTTATAATCAGTCAGTTTTAGTGTACCTGTATAATACAGTATTATACAGGTGCACTAGTCAGTTTCAGTTGACTCTGCCGTCTAGCGGTTCATTTGGGCAAAAGCAAATTAAGTATTATCTTTCTAAATTTAAAAACTAAAATTTCTAGACTAGAGTTATCATTTAAGTTATTTTATGATTTATTTTATCATTAGAATAGCTTTGAAGTACGTGTAATGTGTATTAGATTAATTTAAAATTTAATTTACTAGTGGCTAGTTAATGACGCTAACATGGAATCTAAAATTAAGTAATCTTCATTTATTGCAACTAATCCTAATACATTTTCAATTAGTTTTCAAACACGAATAATTGTATCGTATATGTTTTGTAAAATTTCAGCTCCAATAGGTTAACCGAAGAACAAATTCGTTTTATGGTTAAAATGTAGCGTTACTTTTCGCAATTTATACCACGTCAACTATTTTTAATATAAGTTTGATGTATGGGTAGAACCTGGTTAAATTTAAATTCAACTTTAAGAGCACTCAGGCGAGGTCTAGAAATAAACGGTAGCATTCGTTCGTGAAAGTTCTTAACATAGGAAAACCATTAACGCAACACTCAAGTTTTACAAAACTTAGCAGTCTATTTTAACGATTACTTAGTATGAAACTCCTAAAATAGATAAGTTATACCTGTCATTGTCAATGAACTCGTACAAAATCATTGTTAAGATGCCTTGTTTATTGGTTAATTTTGCACTAACAGCTGCGAGATTAAGAATAACATTGCGTGCTGTAACTAAAACGCTTTTCATGTGCACCGATTAAAACAAAACTGTTTCGCTTACATCCAGTGGCATTTGCATAATCGTGATGGAGTTGTGTTACTATCAACTAGTTTAGAATCTGTAAAAAAATTAATTGCTCTGCATATATTAATAAATACGAGGCACGTTTCTAAGGTAAAGGCCGATCGCTATTTGAAAGTTGTATTTAGTTGTTTTTTTATTTTCCTTTCCATCCTTTTAATGATAGTATAGTGTAAGTTACTAAAATGCATCGGATTGCATTTGCATGAAATTAAAATAAGTAGATATTATACCAGAGAAGCCGCGTAGCGCAGTTGGGAAAGCGCTAGGCTTGCATTAAGCAAGTCCTCGGTTCGAATCCCGCGGGGTCGGAATTTTTCCGCAGCCTTGGTTATTGGAATCAGGCTTGGTGAGACCATTCACAGTTGGGCACCAAATTAACTGTGCTCTACTCAGAACCACAGACCTAAGAAATAGAGTAACAAGGTCAACACATCACTAAGATACATACTGCACACAATGGTTGCTGCGCAAGCACAAAAGACGCGCTTCAACGTTGTAACCCGAATCCTGGGCAAGTTGATCATTGTACCGCCAGATGCAGGCGTATACAGCACCAGCCTCTACACCGCATGATAAATGAGGTTACAGATAATACATACATAGATATAATAGCTACTACAATAAGTCTGAATAGAAATATTGATTCGAACGAATAGCGTTTTTAACAAAATATGTGCAAAATTATACCCATTTCTTTTAACTTGGTTCTACGGAACTTTGTTTTATTATGTCTTTATATATCTAACAATGTAAGAATATCAGTAACGAAAAAATGAAAAATATGTCCACTTAGTAATAATTATATTATATTCTGATTTAATATGTTTAAAGTTACCTCAATTTTGATCTAAAGCAGGTTGTATGTCCACATGATTACTTCTAAAATTGTGGGTCGAATACTGTAAACAGTATTTTCTATATGGGGATCTTGGCAATGCTATTTATGGTACATAACCACCTCTTCCAGTGTATTACACACTATGCACACAATGTAAATAGATATTAACGATACAAGTTTGATTATGAGCATCTTAACGACACGAGTTTGATGCCAAAAACGAGGCGGTGAGCCGAGTTTTGCGGCAATCAAACGAGTCTCGTTAAGTGCCATAAGCAAACGTGTATTGTTCAATATTTTATCTTCATCAATAATTCTGGTTTAGTGTATTTCTTGATACAAAAAGAGTGCGGTAATATTCATTACCGCACTGAGTGCGGTAATATCTATCCATTACCGCACTGAGTGCGGTAATATCCATTACCGCACTGAGTGCGGTAATGAAGCTCTTAACGATACTAAAATTAATTTGGTTAAGAGTCTATAACAACACTGATGAAGATAAAATTATTAACATCTACTCAATAATAGAGTGACGGGCGATCAGCAGAAACGTTTAAGCGGTGTTAACTCAAGTAGACTGTCGTTTCAAGATTTTTTCTAAAAAAATATGTTCAAATATTGCGCGTAGTACAAACGTGTTGCTCTCTTGATATTGCAATTTTATTAACAAACGCTGAAATAGTGATATCATCTGTCCGAAGCCAGTGTATTTACACAGAACCACCAACAATTGTTGGGGATTCCATATTTGCGCATAAATAATTACAATTACAAAAATGTAAAGGAGAAATATTTATAAACACAGTATTTTTACTCGACATATTTATTTTGCTTCAATGGTGGATAGAGTGTGTGGCCATTATTATTGGGTTGACGTGAATCAGGTGTGTGTTGACCGAAGTGGTGTCAGAAGCTTGGAACATGCAGCAAACGAGGGAGCGTGGCTGTCCTTCGCATGACAAAATTTAAATGAATATAAATGAGAAGCAACTTCAACTCACAATATTTTTGGAAATAACACGGGAGTAAAATAAATTGGAAAACCGCATCCGTTCTATATTTATGCTGAGAGGATTTAGGGATTAACGGATTTCATATAACACCCACGTTGAAACTCTAGCCTGTAAATTTCTAATACAAAATGGTTGAATCCAATTGTTTTTAATTTTTACATGAGCAAAAGTTATTATGTGTGTTCCATCTTCCTTTTGAACTGCTAACTAGATTATAAAAAATTGCAGTTGCAAATAGGTACCTACTACTAGCAACTACGACGATTTTAAAATTTGAAATAAAGCTGGTACGTACAAATGTCATGAACAAGCAAGTGAAATACTACAAATCCTTAGACGGAAGGAAACAAATAGCCCGTGTTTACATCATAAATCAATTGATGTCTCCTATCTGAAGTCAGACGGTGGACTCTTGCCAGATTCGGGATAGTTGCGAGTATTTATGTGATGACCTAAATCCACCAAGTACTTTCTAACACTTTCAGAGTTTGGGCAGAGCAGTGTAAATGTCTGCACAAACTAAAACGTTCCAAAGAACAAGTTATCCATTTTTAATAAACTCATAAATAATAGTACAATACCTTTAGGCGAGTGAACACGTTGCTATTTGAATCCAACTATTCTAGTTAGTTATTTTTCATGGAATAAGATATTACCTAACTGTAATAAATTAGAACAGATAAAAAATAGCAGCCATAAAGACAGTAGCAGAAAATCAAATTCGAGTTTCTTATTACTTCATCTGGTACCAATACGTGTTTACTTTCATCTTTTATTGTAAACCATAATTTCAATGTTAAAAAAAAATCGCTTATTCGTATAGGTACGTATTGCAAACTTCTTTGCGTTGAATTGCCTTTCTAAAAAGTGCCTAGATTAAATAAAATATCAAGAAACTAGAAGACTATGAGGAACAGTATATTATTAAAGAAAATTATCGAACTTCACCATAAAAATAACAACGTATAGTGTCATACGAAATAAATATGGAAACAATGTGCTTGTACAATAATGAAAACAGAAAACAAAAAGGATATCTAAAATTACAGAAGCATATACTAAGCACAAAGCACAATACTGAAATTGCTACTAAAGTAAAAGCAAATAAAATACGGTACAAATACGCCATATAAGAATAACAGCAGCCATAACAGCAATAACAAATAAAATATCAGTGTTAAAAGCGATATTCATATAGAAGAAATAGCGAAAAACTTCTTCATTTTCTTTTTTCTTAGGATATTCGCCTGTTCATTTAACCAATCGAATTTTCACTCTATAAACTGTTTCTCCATGTTTTGTTAAAGTCCATGCACAGCGAATGGAGGACCATCGTTTACTAAACATGTTATTCAGCTATCAACCAGCCAGAGGAAGAGACCGAATAAAAGAATCCTGGACTCGAAAGAAATAGAAGAAGATAAAACAAAGGCACGTAACAATAGGGCAATGACTATATCAAGCCAGAAGTAGTTGTTAAAATCATGCTACAGGTAATCCTTTTCTGGAGCTCCGAAAACAACTTATAATAACCACATCTGCCTGCTAGACATTTATTATTCTTGAAACTATGAGGCACATATGCCCTAGCAAGTTATGGTTGGATCGGAAGTTCTTGATTCAGTACGTTATTTAAATAGATCTATTAGCAACCCCCCCCCCCCCCAAGCTGATTTCTTCCAATTCCAGTCCAAACTTACTGCTGTGTAACCAAACCTGCTGTGAGGAGCTTATCGACTAAGGTGTATTAGTAAGCCAATCATCCACTTTCTATACGATATATACAGCAACAGTAGATAGACGAATAAGATTTGAATGTGAATTTACAGGAAATATACTAGTTACATCAGGAATACCGCAGGGAAATAGTGTGAGCCTCTTATTATTTAACGTAAAATCATTATTAAAGTGAATTCAAGAGCATGATGATATGAAATAGAGAGAAGCAAAATACAATCGTTTGTTATACCGGGTCCGGCAATGAAGCGGGGGTGGAAGATATTTCTAAAACTACGCGAGTTACATGAATATTGCGTATATAAAAGTTATAGGTACAAAGGTGGTGCACATTACTAAAATAGTTTTGATTATACAAGTTGACTCAAAAACGTGTGGCGAATCAAACTTACTTTGTTTTAAATAGAATATCCTAAATTTGGGTAGCTTAAAAGTTTTGCATTGAAATACTCATCATTTTTATATAAAGTTGAATGGGTCTAACGTCAACTAACGGGTGGCCATAAATATCTGATATCACATTACCTTTGGAATCAACACCGCTTTATTAAAGTGTTGAATCCAACTAAACTAAATGTCATTAATGTCATCACACCTAAAATTCTTATCTGTCAAAAATTATTACAGATTGCAATAAGTAATCGAGTTAGAACAGGAGATTTTATAATTGAGTCGTAGGCTAAACTGCAGAATCCGGGGCACATTTCCCTCCTCTTATTGCATTTTATAACATTACATAGGTAACAATACTTATCATAATTGAAATATAAAGCTAACCAACATTTATAGTAGCTAATTCCATGGCTACCGGGACCTCAGATATTTATGGCCACCCGGTATTTTCGAGATATTAACGATTTTATGCAAAGAAATGCTGAACTTCAGGCGGCTGCTGTAAGGAACAGAAAACAATTTAATGTCGGAATACGTTACCAAAAAATTATGATTTTCGTGAACTACCGTTCAAATGTAAAATGATGGATCTGGGTATCAATGCACAAGGTGCTCAACATTTGCAAAGTTAATGATTCGATTTTTTTTCAAATAAAACGCCCTGTATATTTTTGTATTTTTGAAAAGCCCTTTTAAAGCTCTTTTGAACATAAAAAACAATTTAAGCCCTTTAATATGCTTTATTTAAAGAGATAAAAAAATAAACGCCGTTAAAATAATTATTTAAAACACTGGAGCTATCCAAAAATAAAACCCACAAAACCAGTGTTGTTACAAAGAATAATAAACACGAAAAGACGATAAATGCAGGAATAAATTAATTCCAAGGTCAAATAAAATCAGATTTAAAAAAACAAAAGCCAATACACCTAAATCCTATACGTAATTACATTAAATGTTCAGATAGTTCTCTTTTCCTGCTCTGTGTATTAAACTGCACAGAGAACTCATAACCAGGAAATATAATTATTTTGATTTATTTAAATGGAACACCCTGTATATCCCTGTATTTCTGAAGAGTACTTTTAATGAGCTCTCTTCTGACATTTCATTTCCTGTCCCTAAATTCAATCGCTTTTCAGATTTAATGTTATCCTGATTTTTTCATTTTTCCGTATGTGTTATTTTTAGTTTTGTGTAGTGGCTGAATTGTTGTTTTCTAAACTTGGTTATCTTTTGTTTGGAGAACGCAAGTGTTTTAAATCATTATTATAACGGCGTTTGTTTGTTATCCCCGGAAATATAGCATCTTAAGGTGCTTAAATTGTTTTTTAGGTTTAAACACGCATATTTCAAAAACAGTTGCATTTTCAGGTATGAAGTAAGATATCAAAAGAAATCTCATTAAAAGGACTTTTCAAAAATATAAAAACAGACAAGGCGTTTCATTGAAAAAAAGCGAGAGTATTAAATTTGCCAATGTTGAGCACCCTGTATCGTATTAATACCCAGATCCACCATTTTACACTTGAAAGGTAGTTCACGAAAATCATAATTTTTTGGTAACGTTTTCCTCCATTCAATTGTTTTCTGTTGCTTACAGCAGCCGCCTGAAGCATTTTTTGCATAAAATCGTTAATATCTCCAAAACAGTTGACGTTAGATTCATAAAAATGATGAGTATTTCAATGCAAAACTTTTAAGCTACCCAAATATAGGGTACTCCATTAAAAAAAGTAAGGTAATCGAATGCGCGTGTCACTAGAATGGAAGATAAAGACTGATACGCATAGTTAGAGATAGAATACCGAGAAGGTTAGGACTGCCAGAAAGATTTAGGAAACACAACAAGTCAATAGCTTAACATAAGAAGAAGCAAAAAAGGAACGCGAACATAACATTTGGTAAACTATAGAGGGCGTGTCAGCAAACATACAGAACCTTGCCGTTAAAAGAGAATGCAACAAGACTCCAAGAGGCTACTTTTTCAAAAACTGCCTTGAAAAATTAGAAATCCGTCTTCGAAAAGTACAATTACAGAAGCTAGGAAATAAAATTCATGTCGATCTTTCTATTTTTAGTTGATGATTCATTTCCAGATGTGGAAAAACATACCTTCGCTTTTTTACCAATACGAACGTACTTATCTGTTAGACATAAATATTCTTAGCACTTGTTGTATATCTGTATTATACAGCAATGATGATGCTGTTATTTGCATTGAAGATACAGCCATACGAAGTATCAAGTTCCTTAAGCATCGGCTACTGTGGCCATACGACCTGATCTCATGAAAACATGAACTTATACATCAACTGAAGCACAAAACAAGCAGAAATATTGAAACAACATAGATATATACTCATTTAGGGCTGTTCTTATTTCCGGACATTTAACATGGTATAAAACTAATAATAGACAAGATGTTCAGAATATCATATTAGAAAATTACTAACTGCCAGTTGAAAAATGTTGTATACACGATCGGCTAATACCATTTCAAGGTAGGTGTTCTTTCATAGAGTACATGCGCATGCCCTCCAAACTATATGAATATGGTCTAAAGCTTTGGTGGATTTACGATTCAGGGGCTCTTTATCCTTCAAAGAGTATTCTATACCTAGACAAGGGAGAAAGTAAGAGCTGATTTAGAAAACTTCGTTATGTATGCTCTTGTCAATGAATTAACACATTGCTACGGCTAAACGGCTACGAAAATGTAGGTTGATTTGTTTTGTAACTACAGCGCTAAATGGACGTCGGTTGTAATGTATCCATCTGGACCTTAGCAACGTCTAGTGGTTTGTAAGCACTTCTTGAATACAAACTATAGTAGAGTATTGGCAATTAGATTTTACCTGCAAGTAAATTTTTGTTTGACATTTGAGAGCTTAATGTAACTAGAGAATTTTGGAGTTGGTTTGTTGGGTTGAACGCCTGCATTTGTGGTGGCTGTGGACCCGTCGGAGTGTTCTGAATTGACAGTTCGCTTCTAAAAATTCAATACTGTTTGTATTCTTGAATCGATATGTAATTTCTCGTATTGCCTTGGCTTCTATTAGACGTTCGTTGTTAAGGTTTGGATTGGCTTGCTCCATTTAACCAAGTTAGGCGTAATATAACCGTCGCACCGGTTGCTTATTGACTGCCACGGAATCTCGATTATGTTAGGCACTTTATGTTGGTAACTTTTATAATAATTTAGTTTTGTTTATTCGTCGTGACTGCGCTTGCTATGAAAATAACATGGAAAAACTGCTTTACCGAGTTTTTTGTCGAGATTTGTCCTGTATCGCTTTGGCTGGCTGTGGAATTTAGATCTCAGGTAATGGTTTCGCTCTCATAATTATTTCTCCATTCGTATAGTTGAGTAGTTTGAATTTAGGGAAACGTCTGCAGTACGACGAATTTGATATAAGGCCAGTATTGTTTTGGAGTTAGTTGCTTATTCGAGTTAGCGAATCGACATACCATATTGATCACATTTTAAATACAACTCCTCAAAGTTAGCCGTGCGACGAGATAGCACTTGGGTCGTGAGGCTGATCATATTTGGGGACTATCTAACAATGGACCGACAATTGGCCGAAGTAGATGCATAACTGTCCTCCAAGGTTGTTTATTAATACGTAATATTATTACAGGGCCTTTACTGCTTGCCTTTTCTGCTGATTAACTGAAAGCCTTTGCTGTTTGCCTTTTATTTCCTGTTTTTTTTCTTTCTTTTACTTGGCAGTTTGTTGCTCGTTGCTGTGTTGTCTTTGGAGGCACGATTCTGCCTTCTACATTTTTTTGTCTTTATCGTCCTCCATTGCTGCAAATGGATTAATTTGATTGTGTCCCTACAGAACCAGAGCAACTTGGGATTTCGTCAATGCTGAAGACACCAGATAAGCGAATGCAGTTATATTGTAATTTGAATATAATTATTCGTGATCGTACTTCAAAGTGCACAAGTTAATCTTGAAAATGTACAATACTCTGATAATACTGACTCATAATGAGCAATTTTACACCACAAATTTATTGGTATTTCTAATGTGTATTGATCTGTTAATTAAGCATATGTAAACATAGGATTATCACGTCAGGGATAGGAGATTGGATTTTCCTCCACTCCTTTACCTTTAGATTTTATAGCTAAATTACACCATTACATTAAACAAAAATATTGACAAAAACTGCCAGTGTAAATACACCATTATGCATTATTTACTTAGTTACCCACTTCCATCTATTGAGATAAATATCACTTGGATTACGGCTCACTCACGTTTTTTTATTAGTGTAACTAACTATAGTTTATCTGAGGGCCTTCAACTGTTAAGGGTAATTTTATTAAATTCGTGGCGCCTTTTTAAATTAGTATATATATTATTGGAAATCCATCACTGCCTCCGTGGATTAGCTAGTGGGCCCCCGTTACATGCTAATGGGTATTATCAACTCGCTATTTGATTTACATTGACGTGCCGTACAAGTGTCGTTCGTTTTAATTAGTTGATTTCAATTTTCTATTGGGTATTGGGATATTCAGCGGTTAAAAAAGTTAGGGACTCTTCGTCGCGCCCGGTGAGAAACGAAGTAGTGAGACAGCAGTGCAATGTACACTGACTTGCAAAAAATCGCGTACACTTTAAAAATCAACTATATTTATTTAGGCCATAATTATTTGATACTGCTCTTGCCAACCCTTCCTACTCTAATCTAGAAACATTTTCTTGTTTTCGTCAATTTTGGGATTTAATGGTTTTGATACTGACAAAAAAAGACAAGATCGACTGAATACAACGCAATTGTTTTACAAAACCAGTGTACATGATGCCATTTGACAGGTATGCACTTACAGTAACCAAGATGCAAAATACGAGAATACCTAAAATAGCAGGTAACATAAACGATAAAACTAAAAATTACCAGGAAGACCACCTAGATGACAGAAAAAGTTGAAATTTCACATCCCAAAAATGGAAAATTGAAATTAAAAAAGACACATTATAGACCTGCAACAAAAGTAACATGAATAAAAGAAAAGGAACATGGAAACATAGATTGAAGTACAGTGTGCAATATCAAATCTGAAATGAGTATAAAACGATCAACCGTAGCTACATAGACGAAAAGAAAGTATTTTTCAAATAATTCGGAAACTGCAATAAAATGTATAGCTACACACGTGAATGTGTGCTAGTAAAAGGTGAAAAATATTCGTCGCCGATAGAAAAACTACAATAAAATACGCGTATCTATTGATATAAACAGATGTAGATTTTAGTGTTAAATTCCTACAAAATAACTACATGTCTTTACTTGCCGTTTACTACTATTGTCAAACATGCTTCCTCCATGATGCAAAGAAACAACACCAACATCAATATTTTTGTTTAATGCAAATCCAATAGTAACAGATGCCTGTAGTGTGTGAAAAATAATCAGTTACTAGTTTTATCGAACTTTTAACAATAATAATTCAAATAAATTAACAAACAATTTCCAATCTATTCTCCTCATGGTACCGCTGTTAATGTTCGAAAGCTCTTTAGCGCTGAGGATTCCAAGTTCGGGCACAGTATTCTCAGCTTGGCCAAAGATTTTTTGTTTTGTGCGAGTAGTGTTGCTCTCTTTTCCATTCTGCTGCAAACCTAGTAAAACTTGCCGAGTTTGTCGCTTTCTATGACCTAGTTTGGGTGTTTCATTTTGATCACCTTGTGCTACAAGGATGATTCTTGGTGGCCCTCACTCTTATGGTGAATTTTTTGAACAGGAGAAACATGTAGAATTAATTTGCTCTTCGTCGAGATGACGGATTAGGCGGTCGAGGTTACTGGAGTTTGCGTTTACCTGACTCAAATTTGAGGTAACTCTTTAACTAAGTTTTCGCTTCTACCTGCGCACATTTGTCGTAATTAAAAACTTGCTGCCGTCTTCAGCAATTACAACTATTTGAATATTTCGTTCCAAAACCGAACCGTCTCCTCTGCTGGGCGTCGAATATACCCACATAGGTAAAAATGTGTTAGAACCGTTTCATGAGTTTGGCGATTATAATGATACATTCGCTTCTGTAGTAAGTGGTGTGGAACAAAACGTTTGTTCTTTTTGAAGTCTCCTTTTTGGTATTTCTAAATCCGGACTTTTTTTATTCTTCTTCCTTACCTGCGTTTATTTTCTGTCTTATATATAATTAGCAATTCACTCAAAAATGCCTTACTTGTAAAACATGAACAAGAAATTGCCATCGTTAGATATTCAGCAAGAAGTTAGCAGATATGCGAATTTGACGCTAAAGAGTAAAACATTTGATAAATATTGCAGCATGTATATCTTGTATGTATAATCACACCAGTGGATCTAACCGTTTCTCTTTCGCTGTATCTTGGTTTGCAAGGATTAACTTTGGTTAAAGTGGTTTCAGAACCCCAAAAGTACAACTTCTGTGTGTTTACTGCTACCTACTATCGTTGAAATAATTAATTAAGTTAAGCTGCGTGAGTAGCATTTTACTAATAAAACCAGACGTTTGCTGGCTGTATAAATAAAAGTTATGTTGAAAGTCCTATCTGCTTCAGTTGCATAGAATAATCACCTAACTCTGGGGTCACCTACGTAATTGCTGATGCATCCTGAAGGTTTTATGTAACTTACATCACGTTCTAGTTAAATATTACAGCTGAGCTAAAACCTAATTACTACTACCGGAAGTGTTTTTGTGGTGCGCTTATCGGCAGAATAAGCTGTTACAGTCATTAGGTAGAGATGTATACGATAAGGGATTAACTGCTTAGTTGGAAATACGAGTTATACCGACCCCCACCAAATTAAATGCCAACAACAGCAGCTTCTGCCGTTTTCCTGGATAAAACAACAAAGTAGCTAATGCCACATTCAGCCACTTTATTAAACAAATATCGGGCATTATTGGCGTGGATATTTCTGAATCGATTAAATTCCGAGACGGCTAGTGGCGATATTGCACTCATAACGCAAATTTGAACTCGGAACGCTTCGAAAGGTAGTTATAAATTCTTCCCGTGTTGCTTCTGTTTGAGAAGCATAAATATTTGATGAGCTACGGATATATTTTCAACAAGTACAACTGACAAGGTAGTAAATTGCCAATTAGAATTGGTTTAAAAGTTTCTAACTTTCCCTATATGTGCTTGAATCCCACTTCAATTTTCCGCTTAAAATGGGGCCGCTCGTGACGGCACATCAAATAGAAAACCTCCTGTTAAAGTAATTTAATAAGCCCGGCTGCCTACCTAAATCTCCTTCCTGTAAATGAAATTTATATTTTTTTTTTGTGGGGAACGTATATTTTAAACTCACTAAAAACTGTTTAATTTAGATACAGATGTAATTTCCTGTATCATAACATCTCACGCACAAGAGCTCTTACAGCAAACATAACGATTGAAGTTATAATTATTGTAGGCCTGTTCGTTTGTATTAGAGAGAGAATATAACAATCTAGACGGAAACGCCGTTACACTAATAAAATATTGTTTTAAGGAAACTTTAAATACTTTTCTCAACTAGAGAGCTAAAGATAGAGAGCATGAAATAAGAACATTTATTATGTCTCAACAGAATAAACTTATTTAATTTCGAAGGCTTTCACGGCCATTGTCATTATGTAACGAACGATTCAGTAAGATTGGAAAACTCAACGTTTCGTCCAATTACATAAGGGGCTTCATTATAAAGTAAGCGAAAGAGCACAGTAACTCAACGTTTACACCAGGCCAGATGCGAAACCCTTTTGTAAGGGAAAGGATAGAAGAGTTTCGCCTCTGGCGTGGTTTACACGTTAAGATACTGTGCACTTTTGCTTACCTCGCGATGAAGCCCTTTATAAAAGACAGAGAACGAATACGCAGACAGATACATTGAACTACATCGAAAAAAGCGGTTGTGTGGTACGGCCACGTCAGACGATATAGTAGTAGCAGAAGGATAAATAAAGTCACGGATTGGAGCACTATAGGCAGAAGGACAAAAGGAAGATCAAGAAGATCAGGAAGATATGAAGTTGATGGGGAATTGTAAAAAAGAAGCATTGGTTATGGTGAATGGAACAACAAATCAGAATGGAGATTAAGTTTAAGGGAAGAAAAGTGGTGACAACTGTAAAATATAAGCCATTATATATAATAATGAAGCCGGGTAGCGCAGTTGGGAAAGCGCTAAGCTTGCATTAAGCAAGTCGTCGATTCGAATACCGCGGGGGTCGAAATTTTTCCGCAGCCTTGGCGATTGGAATCGGGCTCGGTGAGACCATTTACAGTTGGGCACCACATTAACTATGCTCTACTCAAAACCACAAACCTAAGAGATAGAGTAACAAGGGCAACACATTGCAAAGACATACACCTTTCTACGCAAGCACAAAAGGGGCGCTTCAACTTTGTAACCCGAATCCCGGGCAAGTTGAGCATTGCACCGTATAAAGCACCAGCCTCTACACCGCAAGGTAAAATAAGGTTACCACAATACCATGTATATATAAAAAGTATTCAATAATTTTGCCCCACAATAAAAGAAGGTAGTATGTAGTAAGATCTAGCGACTTTGCTGATCAAAAGCGAATGAAGGTTTTGCAGGTGGAACCAGTGGAATCATGTGCATTGGTAATTTGGCTACACGTTCTGGCACCATCTTGCTGAAAACAATAACATTTAGAACATTCTTCACGTTCAGTTTTAATGCAATGCTTTGAAATGTTACACTATTAGAACAATGTCAGTTCTGTTTAAAAGTCTTATCAAAAAATATTTGATGTTGTATATTTTGCGAAAACATTTGGTTGGCTGCTTTCAGTAGCAATCTTTCTTCATATAAACAAAAGTGGCCAAATTTTAAAATGTTAAAAACTAACACTAATTGCTAAGAAAAACATAATGGGACATTTCATAGTAAATGTGCTGACATTCCTATAGTATTTTTAGGAGAGGAGTATAGATGTAGTCTGGACTTGTTTATACTGCAATAATAAGAACAATACAGAGTTGATAAAAATATTTTATTTTTAACAGAAACTGACGCAAAAATATCTTTATAGGTTATGTTGTTCGCGACGTATCATGTTTGCGTCCATTCTGAGCGATATATTTATTAATTTTAGCACTTTATTGCAACGCTAAAGCAGTTGTTGTCTTGACAAAAGTTGTGTAGTTTTATGAGACCTTCCATATAATTTTGGGTTTATCGCAATTCATTGAGTGGTTTCAACAACAAATGTAAATTTGTAAAAATGATCGGGTTAGAAAATATATATATACTAAGAGGTAGTTAGATAACAGAACGTAAATTTCATTATTTTAAATATTACTGTTTTAAAATTCACGTAACCTTCATATTGTAGTCATATCATATCCATCCTCGATGCTTCACATAAAAAAGTGACTAACTTTTTCGTATATTAAGTATCGATTTCTTTTGAAAAATATTCTTTGTAAAATGAAAATCTTAAAACCTCAGCAGAAATGCGCACAATATGTACCAAATTTTATAAAACTATCTAAAACCACTGAACTGAAGAACGAACACACTATCGAGATGAGCTCATGATTGTTTTGTATTTCAATTTATAAGGCTTCTCTGACGCAATTTTTTTATCTTCCAGCGCCTGACATTTTGCACCTTCTTCCTTTGATTTAATGTGTAATACAGAAAACTTAAAGTTCTTAATGCCTTTTATTTCTAAAATTTTGTAGTAGGGCACAATTTTACATTCTGTTCAACTGTTGTTATTAATATTTTTCTATAATATTGTAATTGTATGATGCTTACAGCAATTCTGGTTGCATAACTAACTTACAAATTATAATGAAAGATTCAAATAGGCTCTGAGCCTGGTATTGTATTTATTGCAAGAATAGGAGTCACTATTAAACATTGATAATTACATAAAACATGATTATCAATAACTGTAATTAATTAACAGAGGTTAATAATTCAATATTACAATATCGTCAGAGTTGCGCTCTGCTTGTATTCAACTTTTGTGTTCAATATGACAAATGTAGGTAATTTTATGATGACTGGCAAATTATTTGTGTACCGTCATAACACGATAATGATATCGCTTAAGTACAACGGTGTTTCGAGGCTTTACAGAGGTTTAATGCAGCATTTGCAGTCATATCAGAATGCCAACAATCGATGAGGCGGCTAAAGGAATTATAAAGCATCGCAAGAAGGCACAGAATAATGCAAAGAGCATATCAAGGCAACCTGAGAATTAATGAAGACTACAAGAATGCGCTAGTGGTGTGAATCAGTGTTTGTTAGCTAAAAGTTAAAAAGTGCAACCAATTGTAGGGTTATAGTTTCCTGAATGACATTTACAGAAACAATTTTAAATTAAGATCAAAGATTGTACACTTACAGAAAAACAATTGCAAATCATGTTGCTATGGTGACCTAGAGTGTCGTTTGTTGCTTTTTGTTGGGAAGCCAAACTAAAAACCTGTATATCGTTTGGTTCCCCGATTTTGATAAATATTGCCGAAAAAAATATTTTGCCCAGTTGTTGCGTTTTATTTATTGCCTTTGTGCGGAGGGCGGCTGTGGTTAAATTGGCAGTATTCTGGAGTAAAGTTCCAGAATAAATTGGTCCTGGACCTTTATGTAATCGTCTTCGAAGCTTATATTCGACCAGTTCTGAAGGTGAGAGAAGCGGACAGCAAGGTGTAGGACCTGGGAGAGGATTGGTTCGTACACCAGAGACAGGCAGGAGCAGCTCAAACCGTTCCAGGAAGAAAATACAAGCTTGGCGTGCTTTTACGGAAACCGAAAGCAAGATAGGTGTGCATCAGAGGAAAAACAAATGCAAGTTGGGGTCATTTTGCGCTTGAAAAATCAATTCCAGGTTACCCGAACGTACTTGATTATTAGAAATGCATTGTTATAATTTACATGTGGTGAACTGATTGAATGTTGGTTAATGTGTGTTAAAAATACACTGAATTTTCCCTGTTTCTAACAGCTTTGTTTGGAGTTAATATGTTGGGGTTATATTCCACTCGTTAGAATCGAGCATTTCCCATACAATGGATAAATTTATCTAAAGTGAAACAACCTAACCCTGTAAATAAGAGTCTGAATTGCTAGCCGGGGCAAACGTTTAGTTGCAAGTGAATAAAATATAGAAGGCAACATACCTTTATTAAAGTAAAGCATAATTTTAATAATCATAGTTTTAATTATCCACAAGAGAGAGGCAATATAAAAATTCAAATTAAAGCTATGTTGTGTATGGGTGCTCAATTTTTATTTATTGAAAAATAAATATTGCAAATAATAATAAGCACTGTGTAAAGATAGGCAGATCAACATAATATGAGCAAATTAGGTACTTTACATGGCAAAAAAATCTTTATCCAATACTCAATAGTAATATGGCGTTTTACTAATTCGTTTTAAACAGGTAAACTTGGCTATTACTAGCTTGTTTACATCATAACCCACGTTACCCTTAACTCTGTCGGTTATAATAAATGATCCACATGTAACATATAAGTACTTAACTCACTCGCATGGTTTCTAAATACTTTAGCTCACTGTCAATTAATTTGTCACTTGCACTTTTTACAACTGTCACTAGGTACAATGCTTTTTTAGTATTTAGTGAGTTCTTGGATAAAATTTTATATGGCACGCATTATTACAAATACTGCACTCTAGAGAAAAACCCTCTCGCCCTGACGGTCTCGAAGGCTCAACTTTTCTCTCGTGGATTATTTGTAATATAACACACTTGTACCATATATAACTATTATTAATAGCTGTCATGATCATCTTGATTTTAAAAAGTCCAAAATATATGAATTTTTAAATCAAACAGAACTGAATTTCAAAATTGCAGTAAAAATACCTACAAATCTTTTATCGATCATACCTCTTCTAACGTCGATTCTGATAGACACTGTATACTGAGACTATGCGAGATAAAAATTAAATCATAAAAACCAAATGTATTTGTTCATTTAAAGGTAATATAATTACACAATATTCTTGTTCCATGAAACGCTAATTCTATTGCCTAGAACGGAAACAATCGCAAAACATATTTATAATTTCAAATATCCTGTAATATTTTATGAGGCGAAATATTTGTTTCTTTTCCAGAAAACATCGTTTTGATAATTTCCAATGCACATAAAAGCAGCAACTGCGATGATTTCCCAGTCGAAAACAAGCGTCTCCAAGCAATCAAACGTTCTAGAAGACCTCAAAAAAACGGGGGTTTTAATTGTTTTCATGTTTCCGACATTCCACCGGCGAAATAACAGATTGCAAAAAGCAAACGGTTTTTGTTTATTAAATTTTTCACCTTATCAGACGATTTTTCATATTATCTAATAGAATATTTTATCGCCTCCAACAATAAAATACTTCCAGAGGAATATAGCGGCAACAAAGATCGGTTTCACAGACTAAGCTGGGGATAAAGCAAACGCGATCGCTCCCCGAGATCTAAATGTTTAAAAGACACTCTAAATTTTTTGCTGGCTGAGCAAACTTGATGTGACATAAGAGGAAATTGTTTGAGAAAACTCGAATCGGAAATTATGTATTTTCCTAAGCCCACGTAAGTTAAGTTCTCGAAGCTAGTTTTTGTCGATGAGTAGTTACGATGCCACAGCGTCTTAGTTATTTGATAAGGTAGAGATTGTGCCTGGTTTGTATTATAATATTGTAGAAGAGTTAGAGCAGCGGTATCACATACGTACATCTATCTACTAAATTAGATGAAGTACTTCAATGACACGGGAAAGTTGGAAGTCGCCATTTGGAATGTATGTAAAATCAAGGTTATGCAAATAGGAATGAGTTCTCTGACAATTTCAAAATGCAGTTGTGCAAGTTTCTATATTTAAATAGAAAACATTTTTAAAAATCTAATAGGTTGTAGTTTTTACAAAGGAAATTATTTTAGATCTAGAAATTTACTGTATATATGCAAGTGGACAGTAATAGGTTTGTCCGAGGTGCGAAGAAAATGAGAAAAATGTATGAAGTTGAAAAGCGGACATATGCTGTTCTATAAAAGAACATAAAATAAAAAGGAAGTTGGGGTAGGATTACTAATTAACTAACAAGAAGAAGCAAACTCAATTACTCAGTACAAAGCCATATCACAAAATAATACAGAATGGCCTGTTGCCTTAAAATTCAGCTAGTTCTTTCGTTGCGCATGCGCGAGTTCTGGTGGTGTGCAGTCAGCTGTTTTCCATATTTTACACGTGTACTTGTAGGGGTCAATGACCCCTTATAAGAAGGTTATGTTTTTTGTGCAAATGGTTTTAAAATATTAATTTAATATGAGTGCACAAAAAAGATCTTTTGGTGGCACATGGTGTACTGTGCATTTTCATATAAATTGCATGGACTTTAAACGTACGGATTATTTCTGTTCAGTTTAAAATTTAGGAGCACAATTTTGAATTTACCGCCTCTGCACACCACTAGGATCATGGCGGACCATTTCAAGGTCACAAAAATTGAGTATGCTGACATCAAAAGCGCCGACACAGAGAAGCCATTCTGATTTAGGGTATTATTCTGTGGCCATATCGGAAAAAGTTATTTCAATATATATCAAAATAAATAGCAAAATTATTCAGGCATATATATATACAGGGTGTTATTTAAGTACGTGGCCAAACTTCAAGAGGTAATTCTTTGAATGATTCTAAGACGAAAAGTTTATGTAAACATAGGTCCGGTAATGCTTCGTTTTCAAGATACAGGGTGTCAAACTTTTTTTAAAAAATCATTTTTTCGTAAAAATTTTAATAATCCTTCAGCCGATTTTGTTGAAATTTGTCAGTGTTATTTATGGTAAAAGGGAGCTAATTTAGCCCTAACTAGATTAAAATTATTAAATTCAGTGGCGTCCCGGGGGGCACCTTAACCAATATTTTTGACAAAAAAATGTGCGCCACTGACTTCTTTAGAACTTTATATTCTTTTTCGCATTAAACAGCTAAAAATAAAACTTTGTTGTCTCTTTATTTTTTTTCGTATCTTGCTTCGTTTTTGAGAAAAAAAATAAAAATCACTTTATTGCATGTCCCTGGGACAACATAATACAAAATTAAAACTACCAAACTATCAAAAACTGGGGTGTACCTGTTATTTTTTTTCCATATCAATAGTCTATTTTAGTCTTAGAAGTTGTTATAAAAATTAATGCTAGCTAAAAAATATTTTTTGTGTTTTATTAATTATTAAAAAATGTTTTTTTGCTGTCCATAGACATGCAATAAAGTTATTTTTATTTTTTTTCTCGAAAACGGAGCAAGATACGAAAAAAAAACTAAAGAGACAAAAACGTTGTATTTTTAGCTGCTTAATGCGAAAAAGAAATAGGTTTTAAAAAGTCAGTGGCGCCCATTTTTTTGTCAAAGATATTGGTTAAGGTGCCCACCGGGACGCCACTGAACTTAATAATTTTAAGGGTTCAATTAACCCCTTTCTACCATAAATAACACTGACAAATTTCAACAAAATCGGCTGAAGGATTAGTAAAATCTTTACGAAAAAATTATTTTTTAAAAAAAGTTTGACACCCTGTATCTTGTAAACAAAGCATTACCGGGCCTATGTTTATATAAACTTTTCGTCTTAGAATCACTCAAAGAATTACCTCTTGAAATTTGGCCACGTACTTAAATAACACCCTGTATATCCTACATTAAACTATAAAGAAGAGGAAATAGAAAAATTCTATGAAAACAACAAAACAAAATGGACAACAATAATGCAGGACTTCAATGCAAAAGTAGAAGTACAAGAAATTCCAAATGAACACGGAATAGAACCATTTGGACGAGGAAGAGAAATATTAAGAGAGAAGTATTAGTAAACTACGCCAATGGAAACAACATATATCTAATAAATACGTACTTCAAAAAGCCGAATAAGAAGAGATAGACATGGCAAAGTCCTAATAAAAATCAAGAAACGAGATTGACTATTTTATTTGTAGTAATAAAAATATAATAATCCACACGACAGTGTTAAACACAATAAACGTAGAAAGTGACCATCGACTATTAAAAGCGAAAGTGCATATCAACCCACAGAACGAAAGAAGAAAATAGATACTACATACAAGAGGAATAATAAATTCAGAAAACATAATCAACCAAAGAACACGAAATGAGCCAATCGTAGGGGAGCGCATGCAATACATAGAAGATCGATTAGAAATGGAAGACCTACCAGTAAAAATGGGCGAGGGAAAACGCTAAATAACAAAATTAATAAATGAAGAAGATATAAAAAATTACAGAAGGTGAAGAGCTGAAAGAGACTATAAAAATATATTACCGAACACTATCGAAACAAAAAAGCACCTCCACCAGGAAGAGAAGAAAAATATCGGAATAAAATAAAAAAATATTGAGTCTGAGGAAATGGCTGAAATCACAGCTTGTGAAATAAAAAACACCTTAAAATGCCAAACAAGAGAGCGCCAGCACAAAAAAGAATAGCAGTTGGGATGATAAAATACGGTGGCAATTTCATTGTAAGACATGTGCAAGAAATCTACAATAAGTGCCTAATGGAATCCAGAATACCAGATGCCTGGTTAAATGCCCCAGTAGTCCTAGTATTTAAGGAAGAGAATATAAACAAATTAGAGAATTATAGGCTTATAAATTTGTTGTTGGTGCTGTAGAAGTTGTTTACAACACAAAGATTGACAGATAAGCTCGATAATTACCAGCCAAAAAAACAAGCTGGGTTTAGACTGAGATATAGAACGGTGGGCTATTTGCAAAGAATGCATATGTTACTAAAAAAGGCAAATAAATGTAATATACAACTATAGGTGGAAATTAAATACTGCAAAAATGCATTTAGCTCAATAGAGATACGGGCAGTCCTAAACGGCTTAAGTAGTTGCGGAACAGAATAGATAAACAAGACTCACCCTCCCGCAAACTATTCATAGTAGCCTTAGAACGCTAGACTGGGAAGAAAGAGGAGTAACAATAGATGATGAAAAACTAAACCACTTAGGATACACCGATAACATAATACTGATAGCAAAAATGCAAAATAGGTTAGAGGAAATGGTACAAGAACTCAACGAAAAATCAAAACAGATAGGATTAAAAACAAGCCTAAACCAAATACTTAACAAATATAATAGAAAAAGTAGATACATTTGTATATCTAAATCAAAAATTATTAGAAGTGTCAAAGAGCTACCTGACAGTCGATCTAGATAGAAGATTGTCATCGGCGTGGTTAGCATTCGGACGGTTACATGGAGTATTTAAAGCTGGTATACTAAACACCTTAAAAGTTCAAACCTTCGACCTATATGTGTTGCCAGTGCTAACTTATGGCATGGAGAGATGGGCCCTAAACAAAAACATTACCCATAAGCTTCAGTTCCCACGAAGGGCAAAAAAGAAAAGAATACTGAACATCGAATTACGAGACCGAATACCTAATACCGAAACACGAAAATATAAGGTAACTAGCAGATGTAATAAAACATCTGTGCACATTAAGATGGAAATTGGACGGGCATATAGGAAGCATGAAGGATAATAGATGGACACGAAGTATTGTCAAATGGAGGTCACGAGAAAACAACAGAAGTAGAGGAAGACCACAGACCAGGTGGACAGATGACATAAGAAAAACACACAATAGGGATGCTTACATCCGACGATAGATGGATTGAGCTTTAAAAATATCATTGTCGAATCGTGTGAGAAGAGTGATACTAACTGACATTCTTTTAAATGAGATTCCTTGTTTTCTTTTCAAGATATCAACACGTGCATATGTTAGTTCTGAAATTTTCAGAAATTGTTTAGGAGTTATGAATTTTTAGTGAGTGGATGTTCCATCGACAGAATGCTCGACTCCCATGCGGCCGTCCCGAGGTAGATTCCCGGCGACTGTAGAAGGATTTTAAAAATCGTACACTCCCCGGCTACCACGCTAAACACCTGCTGTTGTCGTTAACCCCTAACAAGGGAGCCCTTCCTAAATTTTGATGAGCAAGGCTAGCCACCTACCCGGCAATCAAAGCACCCATGGTTTTAAGAATCTAGAAAAAAAAAACACGTATTAGCCAAGGCTCTATAGTTGGTTCTGACACGATTTTATTATTTCGAATTTTTCGTTTTCCAGCCATAACTTTTTTTTTTAAGAAAATCTCCATATTTTTTACACCGGTCGACTATTTTTTATTTAATTTAATTTTTATTAAGCATATTCTATACCAAAAATTAGTAATTTCCAAGATAATCTTCGATTTTTTTTCCAAAATTACGTTTATTTTCCAGACAAATGCCTTTAGTTGACCATGGAAAACCGTTCAATATTAAACTGCCAAAATAGTTACAGTTAATACAGGGTCCGGCAGAATTGCGTATCCATTTTCAAAGTTAATTCATTTCATAATATAATGCGATATAAATTCAAATCAAGTCGCCATGCTTTTGCGATAAATGGAAATTTAAGAAAGCTGTCAAAGTGTTTGCGAGAAATGTCAGTTTAGCTGTGAATATAGAGCATTGGTCAAATATTCAACGTTCTTTTGCGGTTGAAGATTATTTTAAAAATAACAATTCTGTTGTAACCACACAGCGTTTATTTCGTCGTTACTTTCATTTAAATCCACGATATGCAGTTCCTAGTTGAATAACAATTAAAAAGTGAGTACACAAGTTTCTCACTACTGCCTCATGTGCCAAAGAAAAAGCAAAAGGAACAAACCCGTTCTATATGTATACTTGAAAATGCTGAAAGGGTAAGAGCAGCTTCAAGAGTGCCAGCAGTGAGAAGGAGGTCACTTGACTGGTGTAATGTTTAAAAAATAAAATTTCCGTGTTTCCTGAAGAACCTTTTGTTTGATTTTTGAATAAAAATTTAGCCGTTAACAAAAACAACTCAATTTAAAATGGATACTTAATTCTGCCGGACCTTGTAGGATGTGAGATAACTGGAAATGGGGAAAATAAACTTTTTAAAATTAAATAAAGACTAGAACAACTATTGAGTTACTAAACAGTCAATAAAATAAAACACCAGTAATTTAAAGAATGTGGTCACACTCTAATCTAGCTAAAAAGCTATCGGGTGTTTAAATAAGTTGCACTTCTATAGAGTTGCGGCTCCATATAAACATCATGCACCTATAGCACTCTAGAGGTGTAATTTATTTGAACATCCGATATTTTAACCCCGTCCATCATATCTAGTGTGATAGTTCTAAATGCATTACGAATTCGGGATTTCTGATAGTTAGGGCTTCGAAATAAATCTTTCTTACGTAGCGCGTAGCTCCACAATAAAGAAGTTTAATTGGTGCACCACTGGAACTATTATGTTGTTTATTACTGTGGAATTAAGTTCAGTAAAATACAACCGTTTGTGGAAAACAATAACATTTCTTTTATTACTTTAGAACACGAACAAAATACAATATACAGTGTGGTCCATTAAGTGTGCAACAAATAAGAATTTTTTTAATTAGTTGTACAATCGAAATTTAAATATCGCCAAAAGTTAGTGCATGTTCGATAACCATATCAGATGCCCTTAGAATGGCTTCAAGTCAAACAATATACAGGGCAGGACAAAAAATATGAAATTCTTTCAAGAACAAAGTTACCTTATTTCAAAATATATAGCAAAATTTTATTGAGAAAAGTTGTTTAGAATTAAAAGTTATGCTCAAATACAAAGTCACGGCCTCCTATTCGAATTTTGATTCTTTTTTGGAAAATTTTGTATTACCCCCGTATGATACATATTTTTATTATTTTGATTTTATATGTATTTAAAGTAGCCACAACCACATCCCTTTTAAATAACTTTTAGCAACTTGCAGCGTATTTGTAAAATTTACTTGGATTTATATTTTTTTAGGTCAGCGTCCACTTCATGTTTGTTGCAACGATATTTAACAGAACTTTAGAATTTCGCAAATATTCTTTTTAACAAGGCAAATGCTTTACTAATAATAATTTACATATGAAAAACTCTTAATAAAATCAGAATAATAAAAATATGTATCATACGGGGATAATACAAAATTTTACAAAAAAAGAATCAAAATTCGAATAGGAGGCCGTGACTTTGTATTTGAGCATAACTTTTGATTCTAAACAACTTTTCTCAATAAAATTTTGCTATATTTTTTGGAATAAGGTAACTTTATTCTTGAACGAATTACATACTTTTTGTCCTGCCCTGTATATTGTTTGACTTGAAGCCATTATAAGGGCATCTGATATGGTTATCGAACATGCACTAACTTTTGGCTGTATTTAAATTTCGGTTTTACAACTAATAAAAAAATGTCCCACTTGTTGCACACTTAATGGACCACACTGTATACAAATTCGTTAATATTAATTGAAAATACAAATAGGAATTGTGAGTAGTCTGGTTTTCGATACTGAATTATTTATTAATAAAAGACTTTGGAAACTGACCTCGGTCCTCGACTCAGCAAAATGCGTACAAGTCGGAATATGCAGAAAACGTGATATTAAGTGAAGTGATGAAGTGATCTGATGTTATGTAAAAGTAAAAGTGATCCCGAAAACTAAGCTACTTGCGTTTATATAGGGTGCCCTGAATGTAAGGGATATTCCCTATTATTTTGAGTACAATAGGATTGTCCAGATTAGCTCCCTTTGCTCTATTGTAGCACAAAAGGTTGAAATAACTTCCATCGAAAAGGACTTTCCCTTTTCGAGCGTTTACGACTGTATTGTCGACCAGGCTTGACTTTTTCTTTCCGTCTAGTCTATTGTAAGTTGGGACAAAAAGAGTTGGTTGGCCGATATCCCTGCGTTTACGACCTAGCTCCGGCTGTGCTAAAAATTGTATCGTGACGTTTAGACAAGTTCGTTTTGATTGTTCAACTCGACGACACCAATCACACTTGACATTACAGATGTTTCGTATTGCACGCGTACAATTGATACTTTCTCTAAACTGTCACATCGCGAACTCCACTCTTACTGATTAACTGATTTAGTGCTGCACTTTAAGTCACATTTTAGTTTATGCCCTTTTCTTGCACAAAAGACGTTTTCAGGCCATTCATCGCCGCTACGCTACAGAAGAATATAGAATGTCAAATCCGGTGATCGAAGAGGCCAAGCCATTGGCAATTTCTTCCGATACACCGATTCAATCTTCAGATATTTAAGTATCGCCGCATTCTACTATAAAAATATGGTAGTGCATGATCATTTTGGCGTGTCTAAAGCTCAACTTCTTCCAATACTGGAAAACCAGGAAGGTAAAGGGTAGATGACATAAAAGAAAAAGCTGGAAAAATATATAATCATTATCAATATTTGCCAACTTAACATAGATTGCTATCTACACAGAAAGTATTCTAATCAAAATTGCTTAAAATCGTACTTTTTTTAATGAAAATGTAAAATGCTGGAAATCTTACGCTGTTTATAAAACAACAACCGGAGAGTTGTAGCTGGAGAGTAATTGTATGCCATTTGCATTTAGAGCAAGTGAGGTTCTCTACTAAGGTATACACTTGAACTGTTATCAATAATGGTGGACGGTGAGCGAACGGAGTGCAGAATTTGTGGAAATAGTGATCTCTATGGATATTTATGCATAAATATAGTTTTCCCATTTCCGTTTCTAGTGTATCATAGTGATTCTTTAGCATATCACTGTTTTTAATTGTTCACAACGTGCACAATTAAAAATTAGGGCTTTTCCCAAATTCCATTACTGCATTTAAAAATAAAATTGCACGTTCTCTGACAAAGGGCAGTAAGCATTTCATAACAGCAATCACCGTAAAAAAACTGGAACAAATATACTACTACTAAAAGGGGTCGTTATAGAATACCCCGACATAAACCCGAGTATGTCTATATGCATATGTATATGTCAACAGTAAAGCTCCTAATCATAAAGTTGGCTAGTGAGATATGGATTTCACACAAGCTCAGCAGCTACCACCACCACCACCGTCACTCATTAGAATACCGCCATGTGCGAGCAAATTAGTTATTAATTTGGGAATATGAATTTAGGGAATTCACGCTGTAATTCCCTAAACAACGTCTGGCAGATATTCACGTCGGCTGGCCCTTAATTTGAATCTGAAAACGAATAAGTAAGATCTCAGCGATTTGCTCTCTTATCGGGGCTGCATTCGCAAAATGTAAATATTAATTAGCACAAAGAACAATGTCAGGAACTCTTTGAACGTTGGTGTTTAATTAATCCGGGGTTGTAAGCGTCTCGCTTGGAAAATAACAATTCGCCCAGATCAATAACTTTTATGCAAGAATGGGAAATTACAGTGATTTGTTTTAAGCCATAAGTCGATTATCTTAAAACAACTCGTTATTTTAAATTAACAGCTTCGAAAACAATCGTTTTAATTGCAATCAAAGTATTTTGTAGAAATATTACAAGCTTCTTTTGATTTTCTATTTAATTTTGTCATCAGTGGGTGAGTGACAACATTAATTTCTGAATGTCTAGCATTCAAAACTAAATCCCATAAAGATGTTCCTGACTCAGCTCATTTATAACATCTAATAAATTAAACGCGTTAATATTGGACACTGCGCTACGGTACGGTAATATTAACAAAGACTAAATAATGCTAGTAAACAAATCCGTGCAACCCCTGGCGAAAAGTAAATAGTGAAGGAGGTTTTACTTTACACCAGAGGATCTCAAATACAGCAACAGTCAGTCTTAAACCTCATAAAAGCTGCATGTTGCAAGTTCCTGCGATTTCCTTTGTGTTTCCGTAATTGGAAACAGTCCCACAACAAACGCTCTTCATTATTTGCCTGTTGCATATCACCGCAAAACTACTGCAAGCAGCAATTTTTCCAACATCTGTTTTTCCGTTATTCAAGGATATATTTTTCAAAACAATAATTTACACTTAATTGTTGTTTCAAAATATCTTATGTAGATGCGGTTCGTTTTGGAAATATCTTTAAATAAACCAATATAAACAGGCAATTGAAAAAGTGCAAAGATCCAGATTTGCTGCAATAAGCGCTGCAGAAATAATTCCAAAACTAAAACTAAAAAAGGCAGCATAAAACTAAAAGATTGAAGATATCTTTCTGGTTTTGATCTAGGATAATCACACAAAATAGCTAAAGTTTAAGGTATGGTTACTTATAATTTATTTGTGTAAACAAATTTAGTCATTTCACATTTTCTTGAGTCTTCCTCTTAGTTTGCATTCCTGTATCCCGCATTCGCTTTACTAGTCTTCTATCATTGATCTGTAACGCCCCATTTCATTTTATGTTGCGCCAGTAAATAGTTCTTCGAGGCAGTTTGTTTTCGAATACGGTTTTTTCGCGGGCCCCGCTCTTGGCGTGGCATGATTTAGATTATGTCCAAGGTACGCTAGACCTTCGACATTGATACCTGCAACGAATTCTCTATGCGGTCTATCTTTCGATAGTAAGTCATGATCAAGAAGGGCTAGGCTCGAAACAATTTATTTGGAAGCCACCTTCGAGAATTTGGCATAGTGTTAACTAGCAGGCTATGAAAGCCTTGAGTTTTTGTAACAATTGATGTATGCACAGCGGTGTCTCTTCAAGCACGTTCAGGCCGATTTTTAGCTGTGGTGAGATTTTCCTTTTTAGTTTTTCCTTGTGAGTTCTAATTTCGTGGTAGTTAGACCTACTTCTATGCTGCTCCTAATACTACCAAGTCTCCGACTCCCAGGCATCAAGCTCATATGAATTTCCGTTTTCTTGTAATCTTTGCTTGTTGCCGGATTGCATCGTAGCAAACGGCTTTTGCGGCGTGTGGCCCAGATTGCGATCAGTTTTGGCGACGGCTTGTATTTTCTCCGGCAACAGCAACCGCCTGTATCAGCTTCAGAACCCTATTCATTATTCAACAATTCCATGCAAAGGCTGGCGAGAACGTCCATAAAATCTCAAAAATAGTGCTTCCAACTACGTTTCGTGAGTGCATACATTGATTTTCAACTTGCTTGTTTTATTTATCGATATAGGACTATTTCCTAAGAACTAGCAGTTCTATGAATGCCTTCGATTATCAAACTGTACACGATAAATACTAGCTTATTTTCAACGCTTGGAACGTTAGAATTTTATCAGTTAGAGTGGCTGAAATGTTGTATGCACTATCGGGAGCAATTGAATGTAAACCGTATGCAGATTGCATGTCTGTATAGGTAATATTCTAGTTATATGAATAGAGTTTTTAACTATCAAGGGGGTACTTGAACTAAAACAGTATTTAACCAGTTCAAAATGCTAAACCTAACATTTCCAGCAGAACTCCTAGATAGCATTTAAAATGTCTGCCGTTGACCTTCAATTGCTCCCGATAGTACCTAATACCTATTTCCAAGAGCATCCTTGGACACTCGGCTTATTGTAATTTCCATTTTAAAAGTTTGCAAGCCTGGGGTCGAGCGCTTCTTTATCAGCGCAGGCGTTCGGAATTTTTAATCTGTTGTATACAATGTGTTTCGAATTTTAATAATTTATATTTGTTTGTTATGATTTGAGTGGCTCCAACTCATTTATTTGTTACTTTCAAATTCTGGGCTTCACTGAGCCTCCAGCTTTAATTATGATATTAATTGGAACACTGTTGATGACATCAAATTCTATTAACTGTTGCTGATTACATTGTTTTGTACTGTACTACGCTCCCTAATGAACCTGCTAGTGTTCTTAAGTTGAAGTGCAAGGCAGGTGACGATTTGTTTTTGTGTGGTGTTTAACGACAGGCGCCCAACATTTGTTAATTTATGAAGTTAATTTTTAACCCTAAGGATCGCTGCCTAGTCCTTACTCACACCATTATTCTGCCGAGAGTTAGAGCTAGCTAGAGCTGTGCAGTATAGATTCTGCTTAGTTGGCTAACACATTTGGTTCTTCTCTTATTGTGTCATTGTGTCTCTTTTGATTACCCCTCTGACTCTTCTAAGATATTAACTTCGTGCCAATAGTCCGTATTTTTCGTTATGTTGAGTTTCTTAATGACTAACTTGCACTTCCATATATAGTGCTAGACTTAATACCGTCCTAAAAACTATCATTTTTTTCTTCTCGCTTATTTCCTTCTTTCCTATTCACATCATGTTTAAACAGTGAACCAATCGTGCAGCGCTGCTTATTCTCTCGTTCATTTCAATTTCCTTATTTTATTCTCCATCTGTCACAAATCCCAAATACTTTTGGCCTTTTTGAAATATTGATATTATTATTCCATTTTTTCAATCTCATGGTACCTACTTTTCCCTTGTTCCGTGCTTTCTAAAAATGTTTTGCTTTGTATTTCTACATTTTCAACAGTTCTAGTGTTATTTCTGCTTTTCATCTAGTAATGAATTTAATTATATCTACAACTGCTTTTATGTTTCTACTCTTTTTTTCTTCATCTTGGGTAAAGTTTATGTATGGTTCTTTCAATCTCTTAATTCTTTCATTGCTTTCAGTTAAAATTCTGCTATTTCTAACTTGTATCATGCCAATCTCTTTTCCTTTTCTTTCTAATACTTTGAGAACAGTTTTTGATGTTGATTTCCTTTCCGAGTGCTTCCCATGGTTGTTTTCTTGCTTGCAATACGATGTCCTTTACTCCTGGCTGTTCATATTCGATATAGTAGTAGTAGTAATATTGTGGGGAGACTCATGTTTAGCAAGTAGGCCTTCATAGGCCCTTTTTGCCAACCCCGTGGACAAGGTCTAGGCATGCAGAGTACCAGGCACCTTAGTCCTACTTAGAATTTTGCCGAGACTAAGGAGTTCCAACCCTAGCAAGGGATCTTTTACATGCTACACATCGTAGTAACATGCTAGCCAAGGCTTTACATCACTTCCGAATAATGGCATTCTGTATAGGTTTTCATCCGCATTTTGTAATTTTAAAAAACCTCACCGGGGTCGGGTATTGAACTCGATATAACTACTCTCTGTCTTATTTCCCAGGTACTGTATATATTTTTATTTCTTAATTCTTACTTGGTTTTTCAATTCTTCATTTCAGCACCTCGTTGGCGTTTTGGAGTTCCTGCACCTTGTATGACTTGAATAACCTCTTTTGATTTGTCAACTCTTTTAGTTTACCTTTGGTTTTTCGTGTTCCTACGTTGTATGTAATTTTGATGTTACCAAATAATAGTCGCTGTAAATTTCTGACACACTTTCAACTGTAATATCAATAATTGATAAGTACCTCAATAATATATTAGTAACTTTTCATTTCTACCCCTTATTTCTGTAGTAAACTTGTGTATATTGTTGTGTATTTAAAATCTATTCGACACTATGTTACGGTGTAAAATTACCTTTAGCACGTCTATTCATATATTGCAAGTCGGTTTACCTTTATCGGGTGTGCCAAGGTGGCTGTCTTCAGCTAGCCTGATTTTGGTGTCTGCAGTTTGTGCGTGGCATGGTCTTCTTTCCGTTGTGAATCAGTCAAGACGGTTGCGCTTAGAGGCTTTACAAGCTTTTGGTTATGTTGTACTTTATTACCCCATGATGAAGTTTAAGATGGATTTTAATTTGGCTTGTTAGCGACTGTTTTGAAAGCTGGGAAAGCAGAGCTGTCTTTGGCCCAGAATTGGGGTTAAGTTTTTGCCGTTCATGTGACGACTTTTTTGAGTCCGTTCCAATTTGCGCTATGGTTTGCAGCCGTTAATATCGGGTCCAGGACCAATTTTTCGTCAGAGTTTGCATCCGAAAGCCCCGCTGGAAGTTTGACGGCCAACCCTCGTGTTTCTTACGTGATCATTATGCCAACGCGACCTTGGCCAACATAGCCGGGATCTGCAGCTATTCACGCCTAGAGTTAACAAAATTGTAGACAAAATCAAAATGCACGGAGCTCTTAAATATGTTAAGACGAAAACAACGAGTGCAGTGTCGAAACCTATTTTATATCTAACACAGGCGATGGAGAAATCGCTGGAATTTTGTTGTATGCTGTGCAAGACTATTTAAAACAATCAAAATTCAAGTTTAAAACGACGAAAGTTTAGACATTTGTTGAAATTTTATTATCACAAGTTGAATTGGGCTTGCAAATTCCAAAACTTCTAAATTTACAGATGTTTTTGAAGTACGGAAATCAAATCCGTAATGTACAGCGACGCCTATAATTGGCCTAACGGCTGTTGGCTGAGTACAACAAAAAAAAATAAAAGAATAAAAATAACAATCAACAAATTGTTATATTTTCTCGTCTCATCGATTAAATTTTACAAAATGTCCAAATGTCATTGCTGAAATTAGGATGCCTGCAAGTTTCTAACAAATTTAACGTTTTTCTCGAGAACAGAGTTGGAAATGGAGGCTCTGAATTAGAACACTGCAGAGAATTTTATGTACTAAAATGCTTCGGGGAATTTTGAACTACAAGCTGTCCAGTGCTGTCTTTCAGTTCCGCTTCACGACTGGAAATAAAGTGCATTCCACTGCACTGTTTATTAAGGTCATACACCAGTAAAGACCTGCAGCATCCTAAAAATGTGCTTTGACTTTTTCAGCCTGATAGCAATTTTCCTAGCCCTTCAAATTGTTATTTGCTTTTTGGTTTATGTTACTAATAGTAATAATAAGCGCACAGAACAAATTCACTTTACGTTTAACTATCAACATCTAAAATTTTAAATTAAAAATTATTTTTCTATTATCTGTTGTTTATTTCTGTGATAAGTGGTATGTAAAACAGCCCATAACTCCCTAGGGCCTACAGAGCGGGAGTTATTATAACGCCCATTTATTATACTACAGGCGATGAACATGCGAAATCATTTTTACACCCTCGGGCGAGTTAGAAACCCTTGGGTGAGACCCTCGGGCTTGTAAACTTGTCGCCCTCGAACGGATATCAACACCTTTATAATGTCCTTGGTATATAACTAAAAGTTTTCGTATCTATAAGCTTCAGTTCAGAAAAACCACAGCTTTACGTTTCTATTTTTCTCCACGTCTGTATATTTTCTTTTAAAACGATATGTGAAGGTATTACTTTTTGCCAAAAATAGTTTAGCGTAACTGTATCTGATACAAAGTCATGTGTCATATCATTTGTAATCATTAAACGAATTCCATTGTAGTTAGCATCAATCTTCCCTCCAACGTCCACAGTTTATGTTTTATATTCTATTTAAACCATCTATGGTAACATGTTACCGCACAAACACAACTTTACGACATAATCGGGAAAAATACCTAGAATACGCGGCCCCAACTCCGTTATGATGGCGAAGCTGTGCCGGCTAAACTGCAGTGGAGAAGGGCAGGTACTTTACGACTTTTGAGTTAGGGCTGTACTCCGGTAACGAGAGGTAAAATATGGTCAAAAATATAATGAGCCACCACATTCGGATTAGATCGGGAAGACAAAAGCAACAGCACAGGTGAACGTACTCTTGAATGTGGAAGTAAGTGATTTACCTTTCTACTTCTACTTTACCACAGCTTGAGGTAGCGATTGCACAGCTCAATTGAACCTACATTACTTTACACCTGCTTACACCCATCTAGTTTCCTGTACATTAAAAACAAAACACAAAAGACATGCAAACACCAATGAACAACGTAGATAAACAATTAACAATGGACTCTATTGAAATAATAAAATATGAGATTAACAATGAACATGAAAATGTTTACTGTTATAACTAAACATAATCGGAAAAAGGAACGATAAGGCTAAGAAATCACTTTAAACACGGTAGCGTCTGTTTGACATCTTACACTTTAAAGAACAAAGCATCGCTTGGCGGGGAAACACTGCACTGCAAATGTATGTGCTAACAGACACCGTAAGTTTAAGGAACCCAGACGTTACATCTGGGTTCAGCTGCAACTGCAAGCTGCATCCCCCAGCTACTGCCACGAAAAGAAAGGAACCAACAGGAAACTGTTGTAAACCACAAGAAAGGAGCCATAATCAAGCGAATGCGAGCGGTATAACATCCCCAAGATGAGGGTTGACTTGAACGAACCCAGGGCAAACAAAACAGACGGCGGTACTGTATCGGGTCTTCGTTCTACTTGTAGGTTTAGCACACTGTTGAGATTCCAAATATAATCCACTATAAGTGTTCACCGAGTTGCTTAGCTCCAACGGTACAGAAGACTTGGCTAAACGTTCACCTCTAACCACTATGCACTGAGCTCGAATTGACGGTGACGAGGTAGTTTCACAACTTACAACAATTTTGACATTACACGGAGACGCGGCCGAAGCCGGCGTCCGCGGACACAACGCCAACACCTCTTAACGGGTTGAAACTCCCGACGTTGAGTGATGCTTCAGTCAAGGGTGCGGAAACGGAATGAGACCACGCAGACGCGACTTATCTACATTCTATCTTTAGCTTATACGAAACCATGGGACAGGCGTTGCGCTGACGAAATCATGACTAAGCGATTCTGCCTGAAGCTGCGGAAAACTTTTAGGCCAAACTAAACAACAAAAATGCTGAGAATCCGATAAGCTAAACTGCAGCGTAGCGTGCAGGAAGAAAGCCCCATTTAAATTGAATTTCGAAGAATATAAATGAACTGCAACGCGTTAGCATATAATATAAGCGAAAATAAATATCGCATGGAGTTAAGGTTGGATTACATCACTAAACGTATGAATTTGAATTTGAAAATTCTAATACTTAGGCTCAAATACAGAAAGTAGTAGATTCGGTAAATTGTTCTAACAAACGCTAAGATAATAATAAACAAGTTTTGTAAATATTTTGTTATACAAGAATTGAAATAAGTTAAGAATCAACACGTTGGTAAAATATTTTCCCGTGATTGGTAACCCTCCTTCTAATTTCTATTTCACTACTGTGATTTTCAACAGGTAAGTGGCTGTTTATGTTACTGTAATGGAATATTAACTTTGCAACGAGTGGGCAATTCTCTGATACCTACTAAAGGTATTAATGTAAATCTAAAGTTAATATTAGAATGTTTACAAGCTATACACGGCTAACCTTGACAACGCATAAATTATCAAAAAAGCTCGGATTCAAAATGCTGTTTTGAAGAAATGATTAATATTCATTAGACTAAAATATTTGGAACTTTAAGGCGCTGAATAAAATACTATATACAATAGGTGTGTCATTAGAATTTACCCACTAAATAATTTACCCTACTCGGCAGTTGCACGTCCTCGTGGGTCGGACATATTTGGCATGAATAAATTCTATTATGATCCACTTATACTATAAATAACTATTATTTGAAGTTTGTGGAGTTCACACTGGTTTAAGTGAATTTTTAGGACGAGCTGCAATATAGCATTCTATAGAGTAACATTTATCACAAGGCATTTTCGATTATATTATAAAAGAACATCTAAAATAAAATGCTTGAGGCATGTTTACATTCCTAGGACCTGAAACCATCTTTCAGATCTCTAGTTTTCCCATCGATCTGGTGTGCCCTAGAAAAGGGCGTTCGAATGATAAACACGATTATTTATTGGGATTCATATATATGTAAATTCCTAATAATGTTGTAATAAAAAGGACATTACCTTTTTACAGATTCCTACAACTTCATAAAAGAAAGACATATGACTTCCCTGCGTCCTTTAGGTGAAAGGGAAGTCTATTTGCTAACAAATGATTCCTAGAGCACATAAACGTCAAAACTTATATTTTATTACTGTACCTTTGCCCTGATGTCCTTTCGCAGTCCTCAATTACAGGTCCCAGACCAATTCGTTTTTAGTTGAATGTTGTAACACAATCACGTACGCTATAACTTCAGTATATCACAAAATAAACGCACGAAGTATTTGTAAATCAAAAACTCGGCTATATTTTATTTCACACGTCGCTGCAACCTAGTACATGCTCGATTAAAAGGGAGCGAATTATAGGAAAAAGATCGGATTTGAAGCGTCCGTATAAAAAATATAGTAGTCGTAAGAGTTTTACATTCAAAGCAGGAATGTTTTGACGTGTATCTACGAGCGGAAATTTCATTACTGGTTTTATTAATATGGCCGACTCTATCTAAGAGAGGGTTGGCAAATCAAAAAAATCATTTGAAACGCTTGTCTATATGAAATGTAAATTTATTAGCCGTACAACTGATCAGCCGTACTTTGCCTTTTTAACATTGAACAAATTCGCTGAACAGGTATAAAAATGGATTATTCCATTGAAACTGTGAAGCGACCGAATCGGAAAATTTACCTTCATTAAATTATTATGTTTGCTTGCGTATGCAAGTTATGTATCCTAATTTGCACCTGGTAAGTTTCAAATAGCCAAGTAAAGAAGGTTAATTTTTCATTGTATCGTGTTTATATTGGAAACTGTAATCTGTGCAACAATGTGCCGATTGTGTCTGTAGAAATGTGTAACTCGCTAGTAAATAAGTGCAACGGGTGTTTCTTATGACTGAGTTAAATTGGTTTACTGTTACTATTTTTTTGTTCCTCCTTTTTTTAAATTTCTGAAGATAAAAGTCATTGTGCTAAATAGGTCATATTATAACATACATATTTTCTATACTATACACCTCTTCTCGGTGCTGTTAGTTTAATCAATTTAATTAAATCAGGTAGTTTTTTCAATTATTGAAGGTTATATGATCTTATTCTTGTATTGAAATAACTTTTTTATTTTTTAATAAGTTAATGTTAGATATAGGCCCTTTTATAAATTTTATATTTTATTTTACCGCTCTTTTTCTAGTTATTTTGAGACATGAAAACTCTTAACTCAAGTTAGGTCCATGCAAATTCAAATAAATTTTTATGATAATTAATCAGCACACAAGAAAACATTGTGTTTTATAATTATGACATTTTCTGTCTCATATTAATCATGTCGAATATCTATTTTAAAGTAAGTAGTAAATATGTAATTCACTCAGTATTAAGGACTTACTTGTTTTAATTTTATTTAACATATACCTTTTTTTAAGCTCATTGAAGCACTTCCCACAGGATGCCAGTCGCAACAAACGCAAGCAGTCCGCCTCCTGCTTCTCTAGAAACCTCAGTAAAACAAGGCTTCCTGTAACAGCTCCCGTTGTTGATCACTTCCTCTATAACTTCAATGCCGACAACACCACCACTAAAAACCAAGTCCACAGGAACCGTCCCCTCCTTGTCACATCCACCAAGCTGGTAGCCTTCCAAACTGTCTTTACCTACAATGTAAGCTCCATGTGTCTAAAAAATCTCCTTACAATGACAACAATACTCCTTATCCTATTATTATAGGACAATTGCGACGTCCCGCAAGACCTCGATGCTCCCTACGTCAAGATCCAACTCAGATGTAGAAATCCATATGGTTACAAGTCCTTCCAAGTCCAACAGTACCTTCACATGTAGTGTGCATCCAATTCCAGGACCAATTGTCGATGTATTCACCTGACAGCAACTTAGATGACGTTCCGAATCAAAAGGATACCGAATATTGGCTTACCCGTGAAATCCGTGTAGAAATATCGCAGCAGGAACGAAAATTCACAAATGCGAAACACGAGGAAAGAGAGAAAAAAGGGGAAATAAAAAAGAAAAAATGCATTGTTTCGGGCGGCCGGGCATATGATTCACCTACTTCCGAGATGCTATCATATCTTGAAGTAACCGAATGGGTACAGCAATTTACTAAAACTAATAATACCAAATCTATCACATATTATTGACGATTTCTTTGGGAAAAAATCAGCTCACAAAGCATTACCAAAAGAACGACCCTGAACAAACAAGTCGCTTAGCTTCGAAAGTACAGTCGAGAATGCCGGACATTTTTTAAAAGGAAATGGAGGACCGCGAAATAACCTAAAACTGCGCACAGAAAGAAAGGAGGGCCAACGAAATTAAAAGTTGTTAAACTATTTAGGCAACTTGAAGTACCAGATGACGTTCTAAGTTACCGGATCTACAGCAAAAAATCGGGCGGTAAATCGAAGCGACACCTTCGGACCGTAGAAAAGTAAATTAAAAAATATTAGGAAAGCTATTCCTGTTAAAATTAGAAACATCTAGCTTTAAAATAACATATAGCACCTCCAATGTTTGTAAAGATCTAAAATATACTAAACGTTTAATACTACTTGTAAAAGTGGGTTAAATATATACAATTACTATTTAATTACTTTAAGAGTGCTCTATTGACTTCTCCATTCAGTGGTTTTGGTTATTTTAGCTGCCGTTCTTCCCGACTATATTGTCGCCACGAACCTTCAAGTTGTTTGAATTCCGTAACCCGTCAATTTTATTTTCCCAATCAGAAACATTTGCAGCCAAGCTTGTAAGAATGTGGCATACATTTTTTTTAGTAAATCGATAATTTATTGCCATATTAATATAATACCTTCATAGAGTATCATGTATGCCACTAAATTGCAAGAAAAAACATTTTAAACTCACGAGATTAACAGTTATACTCTTTCAAGTTCATCGAGATGTTTTCTTTTGGATGAAAAAACCTTGTGTGTACGTGTACATATTATCTTCAAATGTTCCAAAAAAACCCTTTTCTTTTTGATTTTAGAATTCTAAAATAAATCTATTTTATTAAACAAAATTAGATAATTATCATTATGGACATTGTAAATGTCTATGTCTACACCGAAGAACTATATTTTTTAGATGTCGAATTTTAAAAGATGCCTACTCTAAACTTAAAAGATTATTCTTTTGACGAAAAACTATATCGGGGCTTTTTTTGTTGCACATGTGCAATGGATATAAAAATTGTGAAATTTTTGCATTTATCCCTCTTCGAAGTAACAAGCCAAATTAGCGATTTTCTAACAACTAGGAAATAAACTTCTGAAATATCATAAATTTGACTACCAATCGGTAGAACTAACGACATTTAAATATATGTATACAATAAAATGATGCATTTTTTATTGCTAGCAAAATACATCAACTATCGCTCCAAACAATTAAGTTACATTCTTGTAAGGATAGGAGCCAGTTCTGTCTTGTTTCTATATGAAATGTCTAGATCAAATTGTTGTGACGTGTTTATTAAATAACATAATATTCTCAAATAAATCTCCTTGATTACGTCCAGAATTCATTTTTCGCTCTACACTCTAATCTAACCCAACTATTTTACTTTTTGAAATTCAAGCGTTTTGAATTTACAATATATTTCAGTCATATGCCCAGATTTTCTGATTTTCCTGTAAATCTCGCTACCTGTAGAGAATTCCAGTAAATATATACAATATCGGCATTTACGTAAGCTAATCTTCCCATTCATATTTTATTTTGTTTTTTGTTTTGGCAAATTGCTGACTCCTGTCAAACGAATCCAACTGATTTAAGTATATGAAAGACTAAGTTCAAATGTGAAAGTTTAAAAACGCGTGGGAAGGCAGGGATACCTTTGTATAAGCTTCCAAAAAGCGTTGCTGCCAAAGCCGGTTTTCGCTTTTTATGGTATTAATACTGCTTTCAAGTAGCGATGACCTAAAAAATTCCACATATTTCATAAAGACGTTCTTTCATATTAACTTTTATGTTTACGATCTCCAATAAGAATTTAATCATTGTATAACGCAAACTCTTGTTTCATAAAGTCGCACTGAGTTTCGTTAAGGGTTTTTTTTTGACATCAGTGATATTGCATGCACATAATTTGAATTAATAAATGCTGTCACTCGGGACTTGTAGATAAAAGTAACTACCCCGACATAATATTTAATATCCAACGTGTTTCCTCCAAGGCCTGCATAAATGCGAAAAAATCTTGGTATATACACTTAGATCTCTTCACCATTTCAAGAAACTCTAAAACTTAATGTATTACAACATACCGAAACTCTTTATCTACAAAGATAAACTTAAGGTTCAATTAAAAAGGATGGATAATATTGTTTTTCGCCATTTCGTTTTCTAATACTGGGTGTCCATAGCTTACGTAAATGTTGAAAAGGGTAGATAAACATGTGTTTTAAATTGTTACAGGTGTTAATATTGTTGGTTTGTTTGTTTTTTTTGTAATGGCCAAGCTCTAGGCATGCGGAGTCCCAGGTACCTTAGACACCGACTGCTTTGTTTATATGGTCAAAGGCCCTACTTAGAATTTTGCCTAGACTAAGAAGTTCCAACCCTAGTAAGGGATCTTTTACATGCTACACATCATAGTAACATGGGGACACACTGCTTTCATCCGTATTTTTGTATTTTTTTAAAACCTCACCGGGACCGGGGATCGAACTCGCGACCCTTAGATCAATAGCGAGAATGCTTAACCACTGAGCTGCGGCGCCCGAAGTGTTAATATTAAAATTAGGAAGGATTTGATTGTATTAGTAGACTGTCCCATCCAATAAGGTATATAACAAAAGTTTTTGGCACACATTTCTAAAGCAAGTAGAATTTTATTGTTTAACTTTATTTATACAGGATTATTCACTTAAAAATGCAACCCAAACTACGATTTATAAAGCTAACTGGATCCCTATTGCATTAGCATAGCACTGTTTATGTTGGTGGCGCTGTAAGTCTATGTGAAATTCGAGGTTAGCAGGTTAGGTTTTTGCGTCAGTTTATGTCAAAACTGACGCAAAAACCTAACCTGCTAACCTCGAATTTGACATAGACTTACAGTGCCACCAACATAAAACAGTGTCAAGCGAATGCAATAGGGATCCAGTTAGCTTTATAAATCGTATTTTGGGTTGCATTTTTACCTGGTCAGGCTCGTCATCTTACGTGAATAACCCTGTATTTATTATATATATTAATATTTTTCGAAATCACCTGTAATTATAAAATCAAAACTAAACTTGTGATAGAGTCCCATGTTCTTCGATAGGAAACATTTTTAATTCGAACTTGACACATCAATTTTTGGATGACCGAAATATTCATATCACGACCCCTTTTGATAGGTTCGTCTTCGTAATTGGTCCTCGTATTGACTTTTCGATGAATTCGCGCATGGAATTTCTTCATCACAATTCATAATCGTACAAAAACTGGTTCTACGAGAAATTTTTCGAAAAAATGTAAACAATTTCTAATTTGAAATATTGTCCAATTAAAGTATATGTTGTACCTTCTTTTATTTTACAAGATTTTCTGGTAAAATTAATAAACAAAATGACATGAGTAATATGAAAGCTGAAATATTCTGCAGTTTTATTTTCAGTGGTGACTAGATACCGATAATGCATTATGAATTTGCTAGCGAAAAGGGTTTGTGCTAAAAACTTTTGTTATATACGCTATGGAGTCTTTAATATGAACATTTTTAAGATATAGTTGTATTTTTCGTGTAATTGAAATTACAGTTAGTCTGATAGATTTTCAATGATGTTTTACTTAAACACCAAAATTCAATATTCCATATATCCCCATCAGCATAAACTAAGAATTTGATATGACCCCAGAGAAAAAGATGTCTAAGCAACTGAATAACCCAACCAGTTTCTACGGTTTAGGAAATTTTAAATTCAAAAAATGTCATTGTATTTTCAGAAAACATTAGTGACTGTTGCAGTCACATATCTAGTCTACTTAAAAAAATATCATACAACAACGACAGCTTCTTCTGTAGAAACTTCAAGTAGCATCAGCCTGTATATAAGCGACTTTCAAAAACAACTATATACAAATCCTACCAAGGCAAACATTTGCTTTAATTTCCTCGGATTGTCGTAGGTTCACGCATGTGTATTCCTTATATTTGTGTCCCGAAGACTGCCAATTCCTAAACAATATTTTTTCGCCTTTGACCTTTTACACACAAAATAATTACCAACCAAAACCGATTCAAGGTTCTCTCAAGTGGCATGCCACACAATTTCACCGTTATTTTCATATCTGAGTTGCATATCGGTTGTGAAACCACCCGAATTTTCTTAAACCTGCTTCTAGTTTATAATCTTACGAATATATCACCTCGATGGCGCAGCTGATGTAGAGTCAGGCTTGAAATGAAACAAGTTCTCGGTTCGAATTCGAATCGGTACAGAGCCGGGTGACCATTCGACGTTGGAATACAATTAAAGTTCTCTCCTCTCAAGATTGGCCATAAAGTAGAGTAAACAAGGCTACACACAAAAACGTATACACATTAATATTTTTTGAACCACTGCTCTACAATAATCATGGACTAAATGTATATTTGAATATTCCTAATTGGTTATACTAATACACATGTTTTGCAGTCTATAGAGATAACAAGCCTATTAACCTTTTTTAGATTCAGAAAATGTGAAATAAAGTCGTATTTTTCTATGTCCATCAATGATATTGAAGAGATCAGTTTAACCTTAAAATGATATAGTAATGACGTATAAAGAAAACAACTCCAGGAATTTATTTTTATGAATTGTTATCATAAAAAAGGTCTCCATTGGCTATTCTCTCAAAACCAATACACACTGTGACTACTTGGATATAATTGCCGGCCGACCAGCTAGTTTCGGAGACGTGTGTACAACTCTTTAAATACTAAAAAAAAGGGGACCAACGGATTTTTTATCAAATAACGGCAAGTATATCCAGGCATTCAAAACGAGAATACGTTAACTCAAGTAGCACAATAAATCTGAAGGAGGAGCTCAACTTAGGTATAGGTTGCAGTAAACACATAAATCCAGAATGCAAATATCACAGTATAATCATAAAATATAATCACAGCATATAAACACAATGTAAGCACAATATTAACATAGTTAGAATTCGCAGATTAACGTACGTTAACAAGCAAGATTATTAGGTTATAAATACGAGGTACCTCAATTAAAAGCTTACAAACTGGAAAATACTTACAGATTCACAATTTTTGCAATAAGTCGTTATTGCGCACATTAAAATTAGACGTAAAGGCAAGTTACAGCGAAGGCTAATTCTTATCTAGGAAGGAAACGTTTTTTTCGTGCTCCAGATGTGGTGAGCTCTCAAGGTCAGATCGGTCATCCGTACTTCTACATGCCTCATCAGCTCGAGCGTCAAACCACTGAACGCCAATGGAAGATGAACGCACGCTGCAGGAGTTAAACGAGCCACGATAGAAAAGGTCCCAAATTACAAGCTCTATGCGGCCTTCTGCAATCTCGCACGTGGTAGAAATGGCCAACTCTGAAATTCTCGCCCTAACGGCCCCTTCGGTAACTGACCCATGATGTTATGGGCACGTGCAAAGAAAACCAGTAGCGTTTTACTAAACAAAAACCGCCGTAAGGCGCAGGCAACCAATGCACAGAATCAAACTGCATACCTTCAATAATTTCACAAAGCACCAATAATGAGCGCTTAATCTGGCTTCATGTTGCTACGACGCAGCCGGGAAAGAAAACGTCAAGCTAACAATGGCGGGCAAGAAGTAGGTGTGGCCCGAGCGCGCGAAATACACACTGAGTCGCGTAGACCTTAAACTCAAATAGATGCGCCAAAATAACAGACAGACAGATTTAACCTTATTTCCTGTATACGGCCATGTGTGTAATATAACATAAGAAATGTACCAACAAACCGAAAATTAAGTACTACTTTAATCCTAAAATATTAAAAAAATATCACGGCTGTAAAACACATATTTCTAGACATTCTTCCACAAATAATTCGAAACTACAAGTGTTTTAGTACTTTCATGTGTAATAGGTCTCGGGTGGTGTAGCTTGAACAAGCGTCCACGTTCGATCAGTAGAGTTCAGCAACGCTCTTTCTGATCAGAACTTGGATGGGAGTTCTATGGCTGCTTCTCTTGGCGCCTCGTGATGCGGCTGTCACGGAAATAGTTGGTCCCGGATGTCATAATAACATCATAACAGTCGTTAGTGGGGTTGGAAGTCCCCACAAAATGTACAGCGACGCCTATAATTGGCCTAACGGCAGTTGTCTGAGTACCAAAATATGAAAATAAAAATATATAAACGTAAATAAGTTCGAAATCGCTAGAAACTGGTGTTTGCGGAAAATTATCTTCATGTTAAAGCAACAGAGTCATACCAAAAGTGCAAAACACAGAGAAACAAGCAGTGTTGCAAGGAAAAGCATGGAAATAATTTGGATACCAAATAGAATCGAACAGCAAGAACAATCAAACATTATTTTTCAAGGTTTTCAAAACATTCAAAAATGGGAAACAGCCTCCTTTAAAGATAAAAACTTAGCAATGAAAGAGAAATTATATCAAGGTGGTAAGATAATATTGAAAAGCTTCTTGAATGGAAACCAGCAATACATATAAGAGAGAATCAGGTGAGATACGAAGTAAAAGAGGACATAGTTACAATAACCAAAGAAGAGCTGCAAGAAGCCCGGAGAGAATAAATGAGGGGAAAACAGAAAGACATCGCCATATATTACTAATAATTATTATTATAGTAACAGGAGAGCTGAATTACACTTAATACTCAAAGTTATCGACTCAATCCTCGGAAATAAAAACTTATTCCTGAAGACTGGAAGGGTGCTATCATCACACCTATATACCGTGTGAATAATGTAAGACTATACATTGGCAACTTTATTTTAGCATTAATCAATTTACCCATGTTAGTAACAATTGTCGGTTTTAAAATCGCAATTAAATAATTCAGTTTAATTAGTTTTTGTTTATAAACATTCCCTATGCCTAATTTTGCATAATTCAGCCATGTACAGTCTTACATTATTCTCACTGTAAAAAAAGAGAACAACCGGAAATGCGATTATTGCACAGGCATCTCCCTGCTAAGCGACTCGATCGAACTTTAAAAAAATTTAGAAGAAAGACAGTTGGTCAACAAATAAAATACTTCTAGAGTGGCTTCAGGTCGTGCTGCAGTACGCAAGACCAAATTTTCACACTACGACATAGAAGAGATAAGAAAACACGGTACAACAAAACAGCATATATGTGTTTTATGATCGAAAACGTTTATTCTTCTTTTTACTTCCCTCGTTTTAATTTAATCTATGTTGGCCGTGGTGAGTAAAGGTATTAATAATATAACCTATACAGTATTGACAGAATCGCTTAACTTTGGCGGAATGTTTAATACTGAAGTGGTGCTGTGTATGGAAAATGGAGGAAATCACTTTGAACAGATGCAGTTGTTTTTGTTATTAACATTTTTATGTATTTGACAAACATTTTTGTATTTATTGAAATGACATTACTGACATGGCCATAAACTGACATAGGTATATAGATTACTACCACGACTGCCAACACAAATTTTTGACAAAACAATTCCACAGCAGTCTAGAGCAGTGATTCCCAAAGTGGGCGATACCGCCCCTAGGGGGGCGCTGCAACGATCCAGGGGGGCGATAGCAGCTTCGGGTGCATTTGGGGGGCGGTGAATAAAAATAAGGGGGCGGTGAAAGCTTAAAGAAGGAAGAGAAGATAAGAAGATTTAGAAAAATCATTCGTCCATATTTCATCTATTGTGTAACATAGTGTAACATTATTTTCCAAATAAACGCACAAAATGCAAGTTACAGATTTATTTATTCCATGAAGACTATTTACCATTATTAAGTGTTCTTATTCTTCTTCATACCATTTGTTACTTTATTTATTCAGTCTGTCTATTCTCCGTTTCTTTAATTTTACTTTATCACAACCTTTAATACACCATCCAGAAAGTAAATACCATTATAATAAAGGGCTTTTATTATTCAAATTTGCTTTTACTCAACATGCAGGTTACAAATTCAGAAAAGATTTATTTATTTTAAAAATATCATTTTCTCCAGCAATAGTAATTAATTTATACAAAATTTCTATATGGTATATTTTATTATAACATTTCATAATTGACTTTTTCAGATAATCATTTGAGTTTGGCTTTCACTTTAGTTATTCCGATTGTCAGTTAATACCTACAAATTAAAATCTCTGATGTTACCAAACAACTATCCCAACTAAATCAACTTATATGCTCGAACCTTTTTAATAAACTATTCACAATTTAACAGTAAATGTATCTAATGTATCATTCATTAAACAATTCTCAAATATTTTTGTTGTACTTTTAATGTATAAATCCTTCCTTGTACTTTTTAATTGCGAATTAATTTATTCTTTCAAAATAATTTCCTACCTAGAAATACTCTTATAGATAATTATCAGTCTCAAGAGGCTACCACTACAATATCTTTCTGTTTGGTCGCTTAAAGAATGTAGGTTTCCAGGGGGCGCTGAGTAATTTTTCTTCTGAAAAGGGGGCCGTAAGCCAAATAAGTTTGGGAACCACTGGTCTAGAGGATAAAATTTTTCGATCATACGGTAGCTCCATGGAAAGCTTTCGATAAAATTACAAGAAGCAAGACCTGAGAAAGTCAAGATAAATGTGGACTGCCGAGCTACTTAATGAAGATGATAAAAAAATTTACGAAGAAACGAAAACCTGTAAGAACAAGAAATATAAAATATAACCAGTTCACGATAACAGAAACGGTCACACAGAGAGCAGTACTAAACGTGCTACTATTTCTAATCCTAATGAACGGCATTACACAAAGTTGTACTGCGAGACTAAGACAATTGATCGTAGATTACAATAACTAGACGGTTTTTAAGAAGGCGGAAGTAACAGTGCACAAGATGATCTGCAGAACAGCTTTAACTTATGGTAATAAAACACCGAAAGACAGAAAAAGCGATAAACAGCTGAAATTAAATTTCTGAGGAGCATAGATGGATATAGAATAATAGATATCTTCTTATTCACAACATCTTGACAAATGTGTTGTGACTCATTATTAATTTTGAATATTACTGATTACTCTTTTTACCGTGGTTCGCCATCTTTGCCTACTGGAAGCCATATGGGTGGCTTCGCTCAAACTAGTGTGGAGAAGATCTCTTGTTAAGTTTATCCAACGTTTTGGTGATCGTCCACATCTTCTTTTTCTATATGGTTTACCTGGTTAATAGATATAATAAGTAGTAATAACATCAGAGGAAGGCTGGAAGTTACAGCATTACAAGACAAATGAGAAAAAGCAACTAAGGTGGTGGTGTTACGTAACGAAGGTGCTTATTATGTTTTCCCCGTTACTACTGCTTGCTCCTGGTCGTTCAGAGCCAGAGCTCGAATTAGGCTAAATAAACAATAAGTCGTTCAATAGCTTGGTCTACTTACGAAACTGTATAATACAATAGCAGGGAAGTTTTTATGTTATCTACCTAGCTATGAAAACAATTTGGTATCGGGATATCTTTCTTATGTCCAGTTGCTGTGACATTTTATAGTGTCATCTTGAAGTTTGGTTTCAATCGCTTACCATTTGCCATTTTTATGTCAATTTACATAAGTAAACATGAGTGATTACACAGGAGCGTCCTAAAATTTCTATCGAAACAAGGCGGTGGCCCGAAGAATATTCACGAGAGAATGGTGGCAGTGTATGGAGTAAATAGCCCGTCCTATTTCCTAGTCAAATATTGGTGCAAGCAGTTCAAATGGGGCAAGAAATCCATTCATGATGACCCAAAGTGTGGAAGACCTTTGGAAGCACGGACTGAAGAGATAATCAACAAAGTTGAAGATTTGGTGTTGACTGACGACCGAGTAAAAGTTTCAGTTATTGCTAGAAAAATGGGAAAATCAGAAACGAATGTTTTAAAATCCTAGACGAAGATTTGGGAATGAGCAAAGTGTCGGCACGATGGAGACCCAAGCTGCTCAGTGCTGAGCAAAAACTTTGCAGACCACAAATTTGCGACGAGGATTTGACTGGTTTATCCCAATATGAAAACTTCTTCTATAGAATTGTAACTGCGGATGAGACCTGGGTACACCACTGGGACCATCCCATGAAACAAGAGTCCATGCAATGGATTCATAAGAGCTCTGATCCACCCAAAATGGCAAAGACGCAATTTTCTGCGGAAAAGTGATAGCCACAGTTGGCCACACGGGAACGCCGAGGGGATTCTCTTAATTGAGTATATGCCAGAAGGGACTAAAATACCAGGGAATGTCTACAAAGACACAATTAAGAACTTGAAAGCGGCTATAAGCGAAAAACCCCACAAGCATGCTCAGAAAGCTCTACTTCTGCACGACATTTGCAGAGTGCATACAACAGTAGTCTATGAATGCGGCTTTGAGAAATTACAACATCCACCTTACAGCCCCGACTTCGCCCCCAGTGACTATTATCTCTTTCCAAAACTCAGAAACACTTGAGAGAGCGTCGCTTTGAATCCAATGACGACTTGGAAAACGCTGTGGAGTCGTATTTTGCAGAATTACCAAAAAAAAATTTTTTCAAAGGTATAGCGTTATTAGAAAAACGTTGGAATAAGTGTGTTACTGTTAATGGTTCTTACTCTGAAAAATAAAATTTTTTTTGTCCTCCAACTCGTTGTTTTCGTAGCTAGGTAGATAACATACGAAAAAACTCCCTCGTATTTAATAAGCTTTATATGAAAATAATAAACACAACTTTTTCCTGAAAATTTGAATTATCCATTATTTCGATACTGGACCAGCCGGAGTCGATGCAACAGTAGCCCGTGTGTGCCTTTGGTGTGGTCGGGAAGCGTATTTCACATAATTATGTAGTGCATATTCGCCGCTACGGGTGGGGCTAAAAAGTAACGTCCAATAGGAGTCGCGCTGATAGATTCGTGTTTGTCATCTGTTTGAATCTAATAGATTTGAATAAATCACCGATTGATGCAATTTACTTTAAATGAACAATTCGACTAGTAATTAATTTCTATTTTTAATAAGCCTATTTGAACTCGAAACAGAGGTAAATCGTATTTAATATTTTCAAAATTTACTAGCTTATATACAGGGTATTTTAAAAACATAGTATGTACTATACTTAAGGAACCTCCTAACCGGGTGGTTATATTAGAACTTTTTGCCAGAAATAAAAAATTCGAACTAGAAAACTAGATTTATTTTAAAAAAGTTAGCTCTTTCAGTCTTCGAGCAACACATAATTTTTATGTAAAAAGTAAAGTGCATGATGATTCAAAGCATTTTTCTGAATAATACATCAGATTGTATTTTATTTTTTTACATAGAAAATATGAGCTTGATGAAGAGCTCAAAACGCTGACAAAGTTTTTAAACGAATCAAAATTTGTATAATCAACTTCGTATCCGTTAAAAAGTTCTAATATAACCACCCTCTGTTGGAGTTTGTAACTCGGCGGGGAAAGAATTTTAAAAATCTGGTGTGATACACGCACACAACTTCCTTTTACAGTGATCTTATAATTGGTAAAAAATTTGTTTTTTAAGCATTTGTCAAAAATGTTCAAGAATTACAAATTTTACAGAAACCGTACAAAATAGACAGTTAGTTGAAGTTGACTAAAAACACATTTTAGAGGTATTCAACTGGAAAATCACCTATCTCATATCAATACACATTAAAAATGTAATAAAAATGTAACGTTTAAAAAACATCGTTAGAGCCGTTTTTGAGTTAATAGAAAAAACTGAAAAATCACAAGAGCAAACACCAAACTTCCGGTGACACGATTTTCTTCAAAAACTTGCTGTAGCATCTAGATAATACACAAACTTATATACATATATGAAGTTTGAAGGTCATATTTCTTTTCGTTTTTAAAATATTCTGTTCACACACACAGACCGACAGACAGACCAATGAACAAAAACATTTTTTTTTCGTTCAGAGGACTCTAAAACGAACGTGAAGATCTGTTGAAAACTCAATTTCGAAGTTTTGGGATGAATCTAATATTTGCTTTATTGTAAAAGGAAGTAAAAGTTTATAAGCAAAACCCCTCATCATTTTCAGCGAGATATCACCTCTTAAAATATTTAACCATTTTCTTCAACACCCTGTGTAGGCAAAATTTAGATCAATTGAGTCAACTCGCTCCATAGCCAAAACGGTTCATAAACTAAAGATGATTTTTTTTTATTTTTACGTTTTTATTAATTTGTTATTGCAAGATTTAAAAATCAAAAGATTGCAATCCTCCAACATCAAGTCTACGACTAAAGTATTTATTAATTTGTTATAGATAAATAAACATGTATATTTGATAGAAATCGTTGGAGTCAATTTTTTTGATAAATTTGTAGATTAAGTTTTTAATACAGGGTTAGGCAATAGGTACTGGTGGTTTTCAGTAGGCGTAAAAACGAAAACCATGCGATTAAAAACCGACATTGGCACGTCATTATCTTTCTTAAAGTGTGCAATTTGAATTGCTATGACGCATTTTGCAATAAACTATGCACATTTTAAAAGAAATGTTTTCAAGGCGCATAATTTCAAGATCTGATGATATCCCTTTTCCAGGACGCCTGATTTAACTGCAGCAGACTCATTATTATGGGGTTACCTTGAGTTTAAGGTATTCCAAAGTAGTCCTTCTCAAACACTTGAACATATAAAAAGAAATGTATCACGAAAGAAGTAAGAGTCATAGATCAGCAGTTACTACAAGGAGTAATGCAAAATTTTGTTGGAAGTTTTGCAGAATGTGTTCGTTGCAGAAGAGGCCACTTACAGCAAGTTATATTTAAAAACGTTGTTTATATTAAATTGCATATTCCAAGCTTTATTGTTTCCGTATTTGCTATTTGAAAATACTAAATAGTTTTTTACTACTGCTTATTCAAAACAACCGTTAGGTACCTATTGCCTAACCCTGTACAACATCACAATGTCATTCTATTTGAACCATAAGTTTAAATAAAAATGCATTTAAAATAACAGGCATATTCTATCACTTTCATCAAAGCAGTTTTGTCACAAGTCATGATTAAAATATTTTCATTATTTTCACCTATGTAGTATATAAAGCATGTTTTGCAAAATTAGTTTCTTAATAAATCACAATCATGAAGGCATTGAAAACTTAATCTGTGGATTTCTCAGAAGTGATCGACTTTAACCAAGTACATATTTTTTATTTAGAAATAATGGCTTTGCAATCATATCAAAAATGGCCATACAGGTTTTTAAAAAATCTGCAAAAGGCTTTACCCAGAACTTCCCTCGTCGACATTGTGACACTAACTAATTTTAAAAATCAAATTAAGTTAGGAGTAAAAATATCTTCACGTTTCTAATAAGTTAAATAAATTTTCAAATAAAAAAAACGTTACCGGTGGTCGAATTCGAACGGCAGGCGGACCGCGTGTGCAGCCCCAACGTTTTTTGGGATTTGTAAGGGACTGGGCAACTTCTACCTGCGTCACGGGGGACCGACCTTTCGAATTTCTGCGTCGCAGCTATATTTAGTAACGCGCAAATGTCTGCCCCCTTTTTGTATCGTAAATCATATATTCTGCATGTATTGGCTCCCATTTTTGGTAAGAATAATGCCTGCACTATGCAGAAATTATTACTTGTATCTATTACTAAGCTAAATAAAAAATAAACAAAATTTTACTATTTTAAGGTGCTCACCCTGTATATATTTGTCTGAAATTTTCACGGTTTTATGCCAGGTGTACTTATATATAATATGTACACAAAATAGCATCTTCCTCCGACAAATAGTTTTTGCGTTATACCGCCAACAGACAGACAGACAGACAGAGAGACAGACAGACAGACAGACAGACAGACACACAGACAGACAAACTGACGGAATTGAGAAAACCTCTTTTTCGTCATCTAGGGACCCTGAAACGTGAAGATCTGAAGAAATCTCGGAAGGTGATTTTTTGGCGATTACAATATTTCTTTCGTCTTCCAGACGAGGGAAGTAAAAACTTTGAGCTGGCTGTTAATGTTTATTACATCAAATATAAAACTCTATATGGGCAATCTAAAAATCACTAACAGATATTTAGTTACTCTTTGTCCTCGAAAACCCATTTTTATCTATTTTAAGGGTGAAACTCTACGGTTTTCTTTTTTAAATAGACAACTTGATGTTACCTTTAACGCCCAGTGTCTGAATAGCTAAACATTATTTTACTAAAGCCTATTTGGCTTAATTCTTATATTTTGATCTTAAGAATTTACACTTTACGCTTGTGCCATTAGTTATGATTATGAAACACCCACTATTATTAATGAGATATTTTGTAAATCTTTACTAACGTGAAATTAACTAATACATAATACAAGAGGAAGTTTACAATAAATGCTTTTATAATTTATATATAAATTTCTAGCTATTTTTTATGTCATCATGTTTTTTTAAAACCGCTTGTATATAAACTATGTGATTTTGAAGATATTAAACACGAGTTGCCTATAAGTGTTGCAAACATTTAAAGAAAGTTTAAGGGAAAATTGCATCAATTGCCGATTCATTCACATAGATTAGATCCAAACAGCTGACAAATATGAAGTTTTTATCAACGCCTCTTCTATTCGACGTTGGGTTTTTTGCTTTACCTGCAGTTGCAAACACGCATTACATATGTGAAATACGCTATCTGGACTGCCAGCCGGTGGACCATGAACTGGGCTTCTCGGCAAGGGATTACAGGTTTAGTTACAACCGGCGATCGGCTGTAACAAATGCCAAACCTTTATATTTGTTTACATCCATTATACAATAGGTACTTACAAAGGCCTGCTGTTGTTTCCTGATGGCTCCATAATAGTCTGAGTTTGTCATTTGCATTTATGCCCGCCATCCGATCTAGCGTTTGTAGGCTCGTTCCTTTGTGGAAATCTCGTATCCAGCGTGCCACTACAGAATATGTGCGTGGATCTTCGGTCAGCTAAAAACACGCGCTCCAGCGAAGCGGGAAAAATGTATGGCGGGACTACGAAGATGGTTTCTAGCTTTTGAAGCCTTATCTGAATTCAAAACTTCTCTGGGCTGGATTGCTTCGCCGGATGAAGCGGGACGCAAACCATCTCTGACTGGAATTCGCTTTACGGGATGAAGCGGGGCACTATCCCCTCCCCCTTGTACTTGGCCTGCTTTGTCAATTTTTGGCCCTGGTTGCACCCTTATATACGATATCGAACCTCTGTTCAGCTAAACTATTAGGGGGAAAAGCGAGCAAGAGTGGAGCTGAGCTGCGAGGGTTGTACCATGATCCACTGATTGACCTTTACCTGCGTCACGTAATGCCAAATCCTGAATTTTGTTGTGGCAAGATAATGATTTGTAAATTAAAAATATACTATTTATATTCTCGTCTTAATTTGCACTAGAGCAAACTCCACAGAACTTATTCGAATATATCGAAACCGGCGGGTCAAAAAAGTATGATAGGCGAACCTAATAGGCAAGATTTCGCAAACGACATAGAATCAAGCAGTAGATAAAATACTAGAGACGAAACATACCACCTGGATAGAGGTGAAGAAGAAATGAAGAAATAGGAAAAATCAAAGAACCTTATTATCTCTATACCTTTTAGACAGATGAAATCAGGATTATGTATGTGTGTGAGTAAATATTAAATTTTCTTTTTCTGGCAAACTATTCAATGTTGGGCAGATGCCAATATGTTATAGCTAGAATTTTTCATACAAATAAATGTTTTGAAATCATTTAATAACAGGTCAAAAATTAAAACTACAGTAATTATTATAATTTCAAAGGAAAAAAAGGAGAAAGCTTTATAAAGTCATGACACTTATTATAGTAACAAGAACATGCGAAAATTACAAACAAAATCGCGAAACACAGCAATAGTCTACTTAACATTTTTACAATCTAATTTTGAAAGAAGATGAAATGAAAGTTAGAAATACCCAGTTGTCAGCAAGGAGAACTTCACGATAAAGCATATTTCCTCTTATTTCTTTTTTAAAATCCAAAATATATTTAAAGGAATATGTACAATATAAATGTTTGTCATTATTATTATTTTTACTATAAACTATAAATGTTAGTTTTGTTCCAGTTGTATGTAACCCCGTAGTAACTTAAATATATGTATATCAAAACATTGCCTTATAAAATAATTCTCTACTAAAATAAAGTTACAAGGCCAATATTGCTCAAAATATGTCCATAAAGAAATACGCGTTTATGATTTTATACAACATATTATAGGATTGTTTGGAGTGTCGCTTTATTGGAAATTTATCAAAAATCATGAAAATTATTTAATTGGAATGGAAACTATAAATGGCATGCAATAGTTGATTCACTGCCAGTACAGAATCAAATCCGCAATATATTAATTAGTTTTTGCTAGTATGCAGCGCATCAAAGTTTAACTGAACTAAATTTGTCAACTGCTAGAAGCCCTCTGTGTTATAAAATCCGTTCCGCAGTCTTTCGTGTTAAATAATTATAGAAATGAAAAACGAGTCAACACAAATTTAATTAAAATGTATGTGGTGATCGTTTGTTCACACTGAATAAATATAACAATTCTCATTTCCTCTTTAGCTTTCCCAGTCTAACTAAGCTGTTTATTTTAAATAAACGACGCGTAGATGTTTTCTATGTTTTTGTTATTAGTCGCAACATTGACATAAAAATGCAATATTTATTCGTATTGGCTTTGAATCTGAGGCTATGGTTGATTTGTTCAAATTAAACGTTATTTGTATAATACACTTTAAATTTACATATTAGACCTAATCCCTCCTATCCTTGTTGAAAATTTGCTATAATCAAATTCGTTGTCTACATTTTACGGAACTCTTGTTTTTGAATTAATTCCTAATTATCTGTTTCTACATGACCACAAAAATCTATCGCTGAACCCACTGATATTCCCTAATCTTGCTTTGACAATGGTGGTATGTTAATGCCTAAACATATTCAAATACTTTTCGGCTAGAACAACAAGACTGGCGAAAGACACAGGGCGAGTCAGTATACCGGGTGACAATGAGACTAGGGCCATGCTTATATCTTCTTTATTTATTAATCGATTTGGATAAGATGTTATACCAAGATACTAGACATAATTTCTAATTGGCCGATAGATATAGTCAAAATGGCTGGCTTCCGGTTTTACCGCAAATGCTAGCAACTTTGATTTTTTAAATGGAACACCCTATATATTTTATGTTTTTCTGAATCTACGATTCAAACTACACCTAATTATTATTTTTTACCATAGAATGCCTTAACTTGCAAAAATTTATTCTAATTGACTCTAGCAACTCTTAATAATAGCTATTTTATCAATAAGGTCAATAACAAACCTTTAATAAAATAATATAACTTGCTAAACTCGTTTTTTAAGAAACAGTCAATTTTTTTAAATGGCACCTACTAAGGGCCATCTTGCAATTAGATAGAAAATGTAATTACCAATCTAACGATATGCACCATGTACTACTTTATCTTTATCTGAAACTGAAAATTAATTAATTAATTATTTTTTTAAAATCTATTTAAAAAAACCAAAGATAGTGTCACTTCTGGTGAAACCGGTGAAACTCTATATGTTTTATGTTTTTCGGAATCTACGACTCAAATTACATACAACAGTGTTGCCAAATTTGCTTAGGTATTATTAGTTAACATAAAAATATTTAAAAAAATAAATTATTAATTAATTTTCAGTTTCAGATAAAGATAAAGTAGTGCATCTTGCATATCGTTAGATTGGCAATTATATTTTCTATCTAATGGCAAGATGGCCCTTAGTAGGTGCCATTTAAAAAAAGTGACTTTTCCTTAAAAAACGAGTTTAGCAAATTATATTATTTTATTAAAGGTTTGTTATTGACCTTATTGATAAAATAGCTATTATTAAAAGTTGCTAGAGTCAATTAGAATAGAATTTTCCAAGTCAAGGCCTTCTATGGTGAAAAATAAAAATTGAAAAAAAAATTGTTTTTAAATTGAAATTTGGAAAGACTATTATATTTAATTTGACTCGTAGATTCAGAAAAATATAAAATATACAGGGTGTTCTATTTAAAAAATCAAAGTTAGTATCATTTCCGGTAAAACCGAAAGTCAGCCATTTTGACTATATCTATAGGCCAATCAGAAATTGTGTCTAGTATCTTGGTAAAAAATTTTATCCAAATCGATTCATAAATAAAGAACATATAAGCCTGGCCCTAGTCTCATTGTTACCCGGTATACCAGCGTATAACTAGAAGAGTATAAATGAAAGAAAAGTCGAAACAAAAAACCTTAGGGCTTATGCTCTTCAAGTTACAGGCCGGGCAGTAAATACTGACTCATCCTCTATAGTTTATTCCGCAGAGATATACTCGTATTTTATGCGCCAGCGGAATTAATTTTTACCTCAATTTTACATTAACGCTTTAAAGTGTACACTTGTGACCATTAGCTTTTTAAGAAAGTCTTGTACCACATTGCTTACTTCCATTTATCCCCCAAATATGCAATATCCAGTCATGCTCTGCGCTCGAAATTTCAATTTGCTGAAATACGTGCAGATGCAGAAATTTCATCTAACCTTCTTAAGCCGTTATTTACAAACATTGCTAATACAACGCTAATTAAATAACTAATTTAACTGTAAGTGGGCCTAACGTCTCGGATTTAATTAAGAAACCCTCTGTAAAGAATGGTTCGAGCAATTTGCTCAATTTCCTCGCTCATTATTCACTCATACATGCAATCATGAAGTTTAAATACTGAAGGCGTTTACCAGATACATTTCATTAAACTTGTTCTGGGCAATAAAAGTAGCAATTACATTTTTAGGATGTTTTTATTCCTTCGGGCGGCAAGAACGGTCCGCTATAAGATTAACGACAATGCGGCTTTCTTGTAGCGACGTTGTATACGGTAATCTCATTGTAATAAGTCACTTTTTAAGTCTGGATGTTGCTTAAGCACCTAGCATAAAGTAATGCGGTAGTAACAGTAAGACAATAACTGATATTGAAAGACTTAGTTAGAAAAGTATTTTGGGTGTAACATAAATAACAACATATTAAGGAATTTTTATACTTGACAGTCCCAAAACGGAAAGAGGAGGGGAGCTAGGATTTTTTTTTGTATTTTCCAAAATTAAATATTATTCGGTCCCTAGTAAAGTTCTCAAAAGTTTTCATAACACTTGTAATATGATTTACTATAAAAGGCTATTGAACAAACCTGCGTCATCTAAAAAGGAAAAAATATCTTGTGATTACAGCTTCTTATTATTGTTCTTTTCTCTTCTGATAGAAGCAATAGCATACTACTCCATGGAAAAGCTTTTCTACCAGCTTTCTCACTGCTTCGTCATTTCTTCAATTATTTTCTCCATGTGATTCTTCCATGCCAGTCTTTTTATTTTCAGACTAGTAGTTGTAGCTTGTTATTGATACTAAATAATTGGCACTTGACTTCTTATGTAATTTGTGCTCTTTTTATTTTATTTTTATCCAAGGTTATGCGCATGGATATTTCCCCACCACAATTAAAACCATATTTTGCAATTTAGTATGGTAAATAGATAATATAGAAATATATCACATAAAGCAAGAATCTATTTTGGTGCTGACTTAGCTTTAGATCACGATCCTCCGGTATGAACCGTTAAAAGATCTCTCATGCCATACAGAAAAAACCGAATAAGAACAGTAAAGACTTTGATTTCCCGGAAAAAGTGACAAACATGCTAAATGAAAACCTAAAAACAGCAACCGAATAACAAACAGAAAGTACAGAAGACGTCATAAAACAAAGATGATCTTTACGAATGTGCAATCTAGAACCCTGGACAGCACTGGAATATATAGTAATAAATCATATATGACCACAGATATGTTATAATTGGTGGATAAAATATTGTTTAAAGATGACAACTCTTAAATATGCTAAGAGATTAAAAACCCAATAAAAAAAATTATAAACGAAAGATTCAACGACTAACAACAAACGTAAACAATGATGGAGCTTTGTAGGTAACATAAAGAAAATAAGACCAAGTTATTAAAGACGAATTGAGGAAAATATGGAAAACTAGATATAGTTAGTATAGGTTTAACAACCTGTAAAAGTCTTTTGTGACGTGCTAGTATTCATGACATTGTTGATGACCCAACTTAAACAGAAAAGAGCTCCTTGGAGCACTCAAAACAATAAAGAAAGGCAAAATTGTCGGACTACTAGACGCAGATAATGTAGGACTTCTGCTAGATCTATTCAATTTGATTGATCAAAAGACGTATATTGGAAGTGACTGGTTAAGATGAATGTTCGTTGCAATAACAAAAACTTGCAAACAAATTTAACGAATTCCTCACCGTCATGAATCACTTATTAAAATAACTATGTAGAAAAGGTGGTTTTTGACCAAATGAAAACATGTGAAGCACATTATGGAATATTAATAACAGAAATTTACGTACAAAATGTTTAACCGACACCAACTTCCAAACCATAATCGTCGTGAAAATTAATGGAAGAAAGGAGGAAACTGACAATAAAGCAAGAAGACAAATACATAAAATAATACGAAGAGAAATTAAAAAGATCGAAAAGGCAATGCAAAATAGTGGAAAAACAAAACAATGGCCAAAAAACCATTGGTAAGTACCATTACAACATCATTAAGAAACGTAGAAGGAGCCTCCATCATAGATCAAAATATGATTCTAAAAAGAACAGAGGAATTTTACAAAGAAATGTACTGTGCAAGGACACACACGTAGATTGAAGACAGAACCGGAAGTGACAAACGTAAATTCAGCAGATGTTCCTTACATTGAGATATACGAAATAGAGAAAGCAATACACCATATGAAAAGAAATAATGCGCCCGGAGAAAATCAAGTATTTATAGAAATGATAGAGGCTGGTGGTCAACAACAATTCAAACAACTAAACATTCTATTTAATCAATACCTGGAAGTAAGTGAACTTCCAAGAGAGTGAGATACCGCCATCATATTACTGCTAGAAAAAGGAAAGGAAACACAAGAAGCCTAGACTTATCAATCAGACTTTCGTCGCAAAAATATCAACTATTAACAAAAAGCAATAGACTGATCAATAAACTGGACAGTTATTAACCACCGGAGCAAAGAAGAATCCGTAGCGTTACATCACTCAAGATCGCTTGCAAGTAGTTAATAATTTAATAGAAAAATCAAAAGAATATAGGTTGCCCTTATGTTTTACCTTCATAGACTACGAAAAAGAATTTGACTCGGCCGAACATTGGGCTGTAATAAAATTCGTGCAGCATAGCAGAGTTGACTATACAATTTCTCCTAAACTATAGTATGATCAAAAATTATTTCCATCTAGTGTGTCTATGGAATAGTTCTTTATTTATGAATGCAACTATGAGTCACTCAAAAGCCTAACGTTAAGTTTGACATTTTTTTTATTCTGCACTCCGCCAACAGCCGTTAGGCCAATTATAACCGTCACTGTACATTTTATGGGGACTTCCAACCCCACTAACGACTGTCATGATGTTATTATCACAACCGGGACCAACTCTTTTTCGTGGTAGCCGTACCACGAGGTGCCCGGAGAAGCAGCCGTGGAACTCCCATCCAAGTTCTGACCAGAGAGAGCGTTGCTTAACTCTGCTGATTGAACGTGGACGCTTGTTCAAGCTACACTACCCGGGACATTTAAATATAAACGGAGTTGCATTCAGAAATTGGGAACTATATCATAGCCCTACGAGATGAAAATAATTTTTGATCATTCTTAATTATACTGTGCCTATAAGTAAACGAAGAAAGATTGAACCATTTAAGATTTGCAAACGACGTTCTTCTTAGTGTAGATACCTTAGGGCACTTACGAAAAAAGTTAACAAATCTACATAAACAAGCAAAATGAATTGATTTAAATATAAACGAAAAAAAACTAATATAATGACAAGCGAGTTAATAGAACAAGCTATCGATATACAGAGTATAAAACTATAGAAAGAGTAGGTAATCTTATTTACCTTAAGGAACTTATTACATTACACTCTGATGGTCTAACAGAGGAAATCGTTCGAAGAATAAAAGTGGGTTGGGCTACATTCGAAAGATAGAAATAAATTCTAACAAGTTATTCAATTAAAATCTACCCCCTGTACTAACATATACAGCAAAAGAATAAACGATACCATAAAAAATATACAAAAACTAAGAACAGCGTAAAGGCTACAAGACGAAAACGACGCTACGACATGAATTTGACATCCAATATATTTAACTGCCAGTTTCCCGATAAAACGATACAAATCGGAAAATTCTCGGCGCCGTTGTCCCAACTACGTTACGATGGGCTGTAACAAAAGTTGCCGACTATAACACTCAGAAGGAGACCTTAATTAGGGCAAGAGCCCAGTAAACGAAATAAATATGTTGAATGCCAGATGCCATCACTTTACTAAATCGATAAAATCACAGGTGGGCTCATCGAGAAAGTCGAAGCGATGAGCCAAACCGTTCTGCTCCAACCTTGGCAGTGCTTGGGTGACGGTCCACATACAGTTGCGTCGGACTTACCTTACTTACATTTTCTTACAGCCGTCTGAACTCCTTTTACATCACAAAAATAAACATGCAAACGTCATAAATCTACTAAAGTAATTAAAAATGAACTATATTAACGTAGAAATATGTCTATGAAAATAAATACTCGATAAAGGTTAGTATATATTGTTAATTGCGTAACGTTTAATCTAACCACAGAAGGTAAACTTGACAGAAAATGATCTAACTAACTCAAAAACGGTAACAATTTTAATTATGCAACACGACTACTATCAAACAATAAATATTGACAGTAAACTACCAAATCTGACACAATGACAGTAATTACTTTAATTAAGCTAAGTACAAACATAAAAAAATCTGAATTAATAACAGTCATAACTGTCATAACAGTTCAAACGCTTAATTTGAAATTAAGAGCAACACTACGCAAAATAGCGACAATTCAAAAATCCATTTTTACTGCACAATGGGCGCTTTAAAATTACTACAAGTCACAGTACCTTTAAGGGGTTCAGCTGGCTACGGTGATGATGTCCAATGGAGCTGTAGGCCATACCCAAGCGACTGCACCAAAATGCTTGAAGAAACTGCGAGAAACGATCTGGTGTGCTATTTTCCGAGTAGGTCTGGACGATGTTAAATCCCCAAGCAGGATAAAACTAAGAACGTAATCAACAGGCAATATTGCGGTACGGTACACGTAACTTCATTAACAACAATTAGCACGAATGATTATTATTATTAATTAATTATCTATCCAAGGCTTCAATCGAAGCTTGCCCATTCCGCGGTATGAGAATTCCTCCGCTAATAACTACACAAAATCTCACTTAAAAGACCAAAACTCGACCGATGACACTAACTCAGTTTCACTAATTTGGACAAGGATCACTCGATGCCTTCTTGAACTCAGGCGGGTGCATCCTAAAGCCAAAGAAACGCGCACCTGCGCTACTTATCTGGCTCTCTTTTTGACTTGCACGAAAACGAAATTATTGCACCATATGAAGCAACCACATTCGCGCCCAGAACGGGGAACTCCGGCATACAAAACTATGTCTGTATGGAACGCCGACGATCTGGAACCAAAAAGCAATTAAAATAAGGCGTCAATTATACTGCAAGCAACCGCATGTGAATTTGAATAAAATGTTGCCCAAGATATAATAAAATGAATCGGAAGACGCCAGTATTTCAAATTAACGAAATTGAGTTTTAAAACATAGCTAGACTATCAATTTGGACCTAGATGAAACGGGAAAAATGCTAGTATTGGGAATACAAAAGCAAAAAAGCCCTAAATTCAGAAATTGTCCTTACACTATATCCTACAACGGATAGATATGGACAGATGATGATGATGATGCTGATAATTTATGCATGCATGTTAATTATAAGTGCTATAAAATTCTTAGTTTTGCCATTATAATTTCTTAAATAACAAAGAATTTGAAAAGCGAGCCACAATGATCTTAATTTTCATCTCAGACTACAGAGAATCTAAATAAAGCTAGCTGAAATACCACCAATAAAACAAAGTGTCGTGTATGGCTGTGTTATCAGTTTTTTTATTCAACATACGCTCAGAAGACGTCTTTCAAGTAGCCCTGCAAAACACCGAAAACACCCTATTATATAAAATTGACTCGTTTGAACTAATAAATAGCTCAATTGGTTTGTAACACATTATGAATGCAATTACTAAGAGATACACTTAGCGATAGTAGCCTCCATGCTACATTATACTCAATATTGAATTATAAGGCAAATGTTTGAGTTCTGGAGATCCAAAATACAATGAATACTCCGTACCGAACACGTCACCAAATACGAACTGAGAAGTATGGGTAGAAAGAAGCAATTACTACTAATAGGAAGGAAAAAACTAGCATACTTCGGGCACATTTACGGCAACAAGAAATATAACATGCTACAACTGATTGTGCAAGGTAAAATAAAAGAGGATTAGATGGCCAAAACAAGGAACTAGTCGAGGCCAAATAGTATACGCAAGGGAATTGTTTAATTAGAGCAAGAACAGCTAGAAAATGACTTTGTTCTTCTTCTTGCTTCTGTTACCTTCTTGTATTTAACTATCTTTCGTATTTATATTTCTTCAAGTTCTATCATTTGCTTGTTATCTATTTTGTCTTATACGCTATTCTACAAATTTTCTTTGTACTTTTAGTTAAATGTGGCTGCAGGACTGTTCCGCTGGCCGGCTAAATACAATTTCATCTAACTCTGCGTCACCTTCGCCACACTCGCCACAACGCTTACGGTTGATGGGAGCCTTGAGCTCGAATGTAGGGAAGATGTAGCTCTTACGCTGACTATTTTAACCGAATTTTTCGTCTGGAGCTGAATTTTGGATTTAGAGATGCAGGTCAGGTAACAGGGGGTTATTTCCATCCAGTCAACACGATTCTTCTGTGCGCCACATGCCCGTTGGGATAGGGTAGCTTTGGACAAGAGGATTGCTAAAAGCAATTTGACTAACTTAAGCAGGTTAAGGTTCTCAAATAGTTCAACTCCTCAGGACGAATCTAGAAATAGAACTTATCTTACATGAACGCGCTTTGCGAAAAGCGGTAACGCGATCGCCTCCAGGTGTTAATTGCTGAATACTCGTCTTCTCAGGTACTTGACTGACGGTTCCTCGCTTATCAGAACTAGGCGAAGACCATGGTGACCGGTGTAGCCCTTGAATCCACTAGGGCCCAAGGTGACTACCGGATGGGGCCCAGGTTCTAGACTTGAGTCTGGAAAGAAGAACGGGTTAAATCTGAGTTCGAGACTAGCGGGCATCGCTCTCCTATACTGCTTCGTGATCTCCTTTCACGGCGCTTATCTAGGGAAACCTAAGTGGGGCAAACAGAAGGTTTACAAGAACTCGCGTGTTGTGGCCCCACATAAAACATTGCAACGACCATCTAGCTTTATTTAACCTCTTGTAGGGCCCATATGTCTTCGTGTCACGACTGGATGGCTCGTGGGGCGGTGATGGCGCCGTAGAAATTGATAACGGTGATTAGCACATTTTTCACAATTTTCAGGAACACGAAACATCACAATTTTAATGTACTATTTTGTAGGTTTTGGTTCTGCGCCCTGTGTAGGATTTCCTACTACGCTTTTCATATATTCAACTAATCTATTGGTTTTCGCAAATTGTTGTATTACTTCTTTTTCGACCTGCTGAATTGGTTACTCATTTTTCTGGTTATTTTATATTTAAATATACCATTTTGCAGTCAATCTTCGTCTTGCAGGCTTTCTAACCATTAATGTTTTCGTAGTAATTTAAATATGTATGTGTTTGTGCAATGTGTAATTTATTGTAATATTACAGCGTTTAGTACTACAGGCGATAAAGCTATATGTTTAGATAGAAATGTATCTATTCTTTAATGTTATCGTCAAAATTCAGAGTTTGTTGAAATTTTTAATTCAATTAAAGAGTAAGCTTTAGAACAATTCTAAAAAAGTTGTTGCGTTCTGCAAGCCTAGTTTAATTTTTTGTGACAAATTCGTATATCTATATTAGTGCTAATATAACAATAAAATTAAATGTCTTGTTTTCTCATTTTAATTAATCTAAAATTTATCTCAATTCCTTAGCTCCCAACGTTTATGGTATGTTATTGGCACCATTGATTCTATAGTACTGTAGCGTAGCGTTAATAAGTAGCGTGAAAACGCCTGTCGTGCAAGAGAAAGCCATAAACAAAAATGTGACCTACATTACAGTGCTAAATCAACTAATAAATAGGTGGAGTTCGCTTTGTGTCACTTTTGAGAAAGTATCAATTGTACGCCTGAAATACCAAACATCTGTAATCTCAAATGTGATTTGTGTCGCCAAGTTGAACAATCAAAACTAACTCTCATAACGTTCACGATGCAATTTCTAACACAGCCGGGGTTATGTCGTAAACCAGGAATATCGGCCAACAAACCCTTTTCGTCCCAAATAAGAATAAAAGGGAAAGTCAGCCCGGTCAACAATACAGTTGTAAACGCTCGAAAAGGGAAAGTTCTTTTCGACCGACGATTTCAACCTCCTGTGCTACAATAGAGCTGGAGAATCGTATTGTACTGAATAGAATAGGGAATGTCCCTTCCATTCAGGCGCCCGATATATAAAGGCAGTAGTTTAGTTTTCGCGATGATTTAAGATTCACCCATCACTTATCACTTGCACTTTTGCTGAGTCGAGAACCAAGGTCAGTCTCCAAGGTCTTTATTTAATAATTAATTCGGTATTGAAAACCAAGCTACTCAAATTCGTACTTGTATTTTAAATTAATATTATCGAATTTGTATATGTTGTATTTTGTTCGTGTGTTCTAAAGAAATAAAAGGAATGATATTGTGTTACACAAACGGTTGTATTTTACTGAACTTAATTCCGCAGTAATAAACAACGTAGTGGTTCCAGTGACGCAACCACAAAAGTGGTAACCCGCGACAAAGTAACCAAAGTACAAATATTGAAGAGCAGCGATTTGCTTGACGATATTTTCACGTAAATGCATTTTATATCGTTCGGTATTGATAGAGAAATAGGAAACCGCTATTATTTTGCAGCACCGCAGCTGTGAAACTGTAGTATTGAAAATAGATTCTATAGTTAACGTAGTCTCTGCTGAGCTCACGTTTTCCATGAATAAAATCACTAAATTTCTTCTTGTTATTTCGGCATTTACTGGATAATATTCTTTTCTATCAAATTAAATATAGGTAATACGTCGTTTGGGTTTTAAACCAAATCTAGTGTTATTTCAAGTATATCTATCACACCGATTTTTTAAATAGTTTCGTCGAAAACTTAATTAACTATTTTCTTGGCAATGCTCTTGCAACTGAACACTAAAGCATTGCTTGCACGGTGGAGCTGAACACACATAAACCCAGCTCTTGGTTAAAAAATGGGAAATTCGAATCCAATGGCGGTCGTAAATATTTTCTTAATTCAACATTACTGCCGTGCAGTTGCAATTGCCGAATTGTCGATGCAAATTAGTGAATTTAGATGCAAAACGCAGTGCGCTTTGCTTCTGATGCCCATCTGCAAATTCGAGAATAACGCTTGCTGAATTTAATATGTGGAATTTGAATCCCACATTGTTGGAATACGTATTGGGAAAGAATGCGTTCTCGGTATATTAACAAATGTGCTGCGCCGGTTACCCTGAACTTATTGCATTTTGCAGCGTTAGCCTACAGAGGGCGAGAATTTTATTATCAAAGAGAACTAGGCCCGGAATTGGGAATTTCCTTCTGCTTCCATGATTTTACTCTGACTTCGCATACCTGTCTAGAAACGTTGGTAACATTCGCAATCTACCTGACGTCTAGGATTTTATTTACTTTGTAATTGATTTTAAATTTAAAATTATTAGATTTTAGACAAGTATTTTCTTAAAATTACGTAGTTGAAAAATATTATTTACAATATGTGGCCAGCTAAAACGAATATAATTTAAACACAAGAGCAATCTGCTTTCTAAAACTTGTAATTGTAGAATACATTCACAGAACTTTGATGGTTATTCCATAGAATACTGGAGAACTGGTGGCTTCATTAAATTATTATTATTTGCTATGTAAAATAAACACTTGGCTTACACACATTTCTAATATTTTGCAAACAGATTTGAAATTTGAATATAAACAGGCAATAATTTCAGCGTTTTCTCACTGCCAAAGGCCATTTAATTAGTTTTCTTATTGTATATTTAGAAATACAACTGGTTTAAAACCTTACATAATATATTGTAATCTAGCGTACATTAAATTTTTTACAATTTGCAAGTCCTAAATCAAGAATGGTATTATATATTTACATACTGTGTAGCCTAGTCCAAAATAAACGAAAATTCGATCAAACCTCCATTTTCTCTAGCAAAATAAATTCTCGCTGGCAAACGTTGATTTACGTCGTGAATACAATTAATAATTAATTCTGGTTTCAGGCCCCATAGCGTAAGTTTACCAATGAGTTATTAATCCGACCTTACAAACAGGTCGCATGCTGTTTATACTATGAATTCACTCAAGCTATATTATTATACTTCAAGTAATTTGATATTTTATATTTGTTTTAGAGGTTCACTCTCATCTTGCTCAATCACAGACTATCTTGTTTGAGTTCTCTACTAGTATTTAATTACAATGTCATTTTTTGGCACTAGTTACCATAATTATTGTCTCTTGAATAAATATTGCTACTTCCTATTTTAAAATGTAGTATTGGTTACTTTGTCAGTTAAGTTTGATTTCTAGGAACCATCCGGTAAGTTGTCTCCATTTCGGTTATTAGTAGCTTCAGCGTACTTATGCGAACGTTTTGTCCGTCCGTCCGTCCGCCTGTCTGTCTGTCTGTCTGTCTGTCTGTCTGTCTGTCTGGATCGCCTGTAACTTTCGAACGGCTACAGATATCGAAATTTTGAAAGGGGGCAAAGTTGTTGCTAAGGTCCCGAGCACCTTCATGCGCTATTTGGTTTTGGCGAAAGGTGGCGATTTTCCACTTTGCAAAATTTCCAAGCATTGTAGCACAGTGGCGGCTTGTCCACTTGGCGCCATCTACAGAAGTTCGGTGGTCACGTTTTGAACTACACATTCTGGGTGCACTATAATTCCACTTGGCGCCATCTACAGAAGTTCGGTGGTCACGTTTTGAACTACACATTCTGGGTGCACTATAATACTTAATGTTTTCGCAGTGCTGAAGCTACTCTTTAGACCCGTACTTGAGCAGTTTATTAGTTTATCCACATATATTATGTTCCAGTTGTTTCTGAATAGAGGTTGTAATGCAGCATTCAGGATGTATAATACATTTAATATAAATATTTATATCCAGATATATAATGTGTTATCAAGTGATATAACAGTATGTTTGATTGGTGGGGTAGTAAAAGCAACCACAAGGTTGTTTTAGTGACGAAATAACTTGAATTCAGAATCTACAAAAATAGTCACGTTAAGGGTTAAATTCCAATTAATTGTGAGAAAATAATAATTGTTGGTTTGATACGTAGTACTAATAAAGCATTGTCTACGATAAAATTTGACTTCAAGTCACAAATATTATTCAAGTACATAATTCAGGGTTATTTGAATTCATTTAACGTAGTATATCCTATTGTAATTATTAGAATACTACGAAGCCAGTAAAACCAGTGAAAGTGAGTGTTGTGATAAGCTGTAGAACTGTCTATTCAAGTAATGAGTTTTCAAAGAACTACTACGAGCTTTTGATTTGGTCGGGAACAACCAGGAGGGGTTTGCTGACTAGAATCTGTCCAGTTAGGAGCTGAGGTAGAGCATTCAGGTACAAGAAATAAACATTCAGAAGGTTAGTGGCAATTTCTTGCAAAAAAATAACAGATTATAAAGTGAGTTTGGTGTAACAACTATTAAAACCATTGTAATTATATTTAAAAGATTACTAGAGAATATTAATTATTTTTCTAAATTATATTTGTGATTTGAGTATTCAACGTTTTCGACAATTATATTTTGAAATTTGAACATTTTGAAGGTAGGGTAACGTTTAGAATTTTACATTTAATTTAACCAAGTTTGGAAATACTAACAATTGATTAAATTACTTTTTGACTATCTCTGTTTTATTCTGTAATGTCAGATTAAACTCCTATGTGCTACTAACAAACTGAACGTATGAATTTAAGCTTATGCAGTACCTAAAACTTGTATTTGATTCATAAAATCAAATAATTATTTAGTCTGTAGATATAGAAGAAGCTGTTAGTTGAACATTCAGCTGGGAATTAGAAGTCTCATTGCTCATACAACTAACTAGTCGTGGCTTAAACAATAATAATTTCATGACATAATATCCAATCTCAAATTGATTTAGGAGTTACGTCAGTTTCTACTTATCATATTGGAAGAATAAGGTAGGTATATAAACGAACTGTAAATGATAGTATTTCTTTACAGTAATTAGTAAAAGTATATATTTCATTTGATACTGCAAGTGTAGTAGATAAATATTACAATTAGCACCGTAAGTAGGACTCAAGTTAGGAGATATATTACAATTGGCTTACAACGTGGAGCTTAGATAAATTACAAGGTTCAACGTAATGTGTCGTATTCAACTTGGGATTAGAAATTTTTAATTTATTAATTGTTTGTAGGACTGTTTTGATTCTGTGAAATTGTGTCCTTTCAATCTGATTTATATGCAAATTCATAGCCGCCTATTATCCTATTCAGAGTAAAGTACATAATTTTCACAATATAAATGATGTTGTCGAGTAAATTAGATATATTACTTAAAACAAAATTTTAATACTTCAGTAAAATGCTCGAAATAACAAATCGTGAAGATAAAATTCACATTAAAAAGTGCTACACAAGTTTAAAGAATACGACTAAAAAATATTTCCTTTTAGGTACTCACCAATTTGTAATTTCTTTACTTGATTATCATTGGGAGACATTTTATTAACACCGTTTGGTCGAGAGTGGACTGTACTTCACCCACGTGTAATAGTCGTAATTAATAAACATGAAGCACGGTTTACCACAGTCATCCTCTGAACTCTGTCTTGACACAGTGGCCGAGGCGTTTCTTACTTAGCGATAGCTGCGTGTGCGCACCCCAAGTGGGCACTCATCCTAGCGTTGCTAATATATTTCTACAAATATTTGTTTGGTGAAAATTTTCAAAAAAGGTAGTCGAATATATCATACCAAAAATTATAATTTAAACTGCATCTAGAAAGTACTAAAACAAAAATTATTTATTGCGTATGATTTTTATCTCTACGTAGTACTGGATTTTGTAAATAAACATTCATTTTCATTAGTCTAAAAGCCTCGCAATACATACGTAGTGCCTAACAAGTGAAGTATAATTATTATGTGTTTTTGATTTGTGTTCCGATTGTATAGAAACTGTTCAGTACAGTATTTTGAAATTATTTTTCTATGATTATGTCAAAATTATAATTTCTTGCACAGTTTCCAGTGTCAAAACTGGCTTTTTACAGCACTCTACATTTTAGCGCTTAAATTATTCTTTGCCATTGGTGGCGTGTTTTAATTATGGCATGCTTTGCAGTAAATTTGAATGTCAACATAACCTAGAATACCCAATACCGGGTGGCAGAAAAATACCACCAAACAAAGTGTCTATATTGCTGTTAAGATCGTTAAAAGCAATCCGCTTCGCGTCGTGATCTTAAACTCATCGCACCTGCTTTAAAGCCTCACTTATACACTTGTATCGTAATATACTATTACAATTTTTCCAGTGATGTAATTTATCATTGCTAGGGCAACCCGTTTTTTATTAATTTCTTCGTAGGTCACACAAGATTAAATACATTTAGCGAACGTTTCATTATCAAGGCAACAATGAAATTAACGTTCGCTTATTACTGTTTCTAAGTTTGCACTGTGACTAAATATCATCGGAACATAGTAACATAACTGAGCGACAACAAAATTAAATTAAAACTCATCATTTTTATTCGAACCTGTTTTACTGCAGTTATCAGAAAGCAAATAAATCGAAGTTGTGCAGAGGAGTAGTAAATTCAATATTAGTAATTGTTCTGAATATGTATTAATCTTACACCCAATCCATTATCTATCGACCAGATTCATTTTCACTCTTTCGTTATAGAACTCGTTTTGATAAATGATGTCAAGATCATGCCAAGTAATGGCAAAATATCTCAATATACCGGGTGCCTTAAAATGAATTACATCTAGTATGCTTTGAATTTCTCATAATGCAATCCAAACCTTTACTTAAAATTGTCAAGACTGTAACTCTATGACAAATTCGACGTTAGCAGGTTAGATTTTGCGTCAGTTTGTGTCAAACTGACGCAAAACATAACCTGATAACCTCGAATTTGACATAGACCTGCAGTATTGCCAATTTCAATCTAAATTTTATATTACATTATGGGAAATTCAAAGCATTCTAGATGTAATTCATTTTAAGACACCCGGTATTAAGATATGAAACACTCCACAATGTACGAGTACATTCCAATATTTGGTTAAGTTTTTTTTTTTTGTAATTATGGTGCAATTCTGGTAGTAGGGTAGTAAAGAAGTCGTACAAGACGTCATGCTAGCCATGAACTGAGCTGAGCATCGCGCCAAACTCCATGGAGTAGCACACCCTAAACTTTCATAACATTGTTGGAAAATGTTAATACAGAATGTTATTCTGTGCTTTTCAAAGTTTTTCACTACGACCAATAAAATCTGATTAAAAACAAAATAGCTAAAAACTTGTATTACATGAATTTATGCTCTTAGAATCACTCAAATTTAAAACAACGAAAAGAATGTAAACTGGAGCATCCTATGAATAACGCTCAAAATGTACGATCCTTTGTTTCAAAACGTTTGGTAATCGGGGATGACTAATAACAAGCGACGATGTCAGAATCTTACCTATTGTCGCTAATCAAACGGGAGAACAAACAGAAAGGACACATGCAATAAATATTACTTCCATGCAATTTATCTTGTATTGTCTCGTCATATCATTGTCCCAATCCAAACATTCTGCCAGAGCCAAAGCGGATTTGGGAACAACCTAGCAACCATTCGGAAAGTATTCACCCTGCTACTAGCGGACTTCAAAATATATCAGGATCGAAATAAATTATTTCCAAAGTAAATATGAAAAATTCCTAATGGTATAACAAATAACGCGTTGGGACAATTCTAACCATACAACATATTCTTCTAGTACAAATCTCCTAGGTACAAGTTTTCATCAAAGACACACGAGCAAGTTTCAGTCGATTTTATAAAACATTTTCTGAGAACATTAATTGTCCTAAAAAAATATACTATACAAATTCATATCCTAAAATATCAAGGCTGGATTATACACATAACAGCAGTTTTTCCATTTCGTATCTCAAAAAATTAAACAATGAAATCAACTTTAGCATAGAGGAATTTAATATAACGACCGTTAACAATTCTATAGGTTTATGTATTATCACCTCCGACAAGTAATAACAACATTCCAAATCATGTTTTGTTTTATTAACGTTCAAACGTCTTTTAATTAACATTATTAGAAAATTGTCTGACAGTAAGAATAAATACTCTCTGTAATCAATATTTAGGGTCTGAAACTGCAAATACTAATACATGGATTTGAGTAACGAGCTTTTCCCTCGCTGGGCAAGTCAAATTTAAATTTAATACTATCACACCTCCCTTTCGTTGATAGGGTCGAGGTTTTTTACACGGCGTGCGTGAAGTTGACAAATATATTCTCTCGTCAACACATAAACATCCTGCAAACTTGAATTTTACATTTTACAAACATAATCTCTATGGCGTCGCAATATTACCACTAAATTACAACACGGTCGATTGAGCTCGAAATAATATTATAAAGCGATGTTTATTTTTACCTGTTTTCGTTTCGTGCTTCATTATATGGATTTAATTATTGGCATGTGAAATATTTCCAACATTATTCAATTCACACCCAATAGAACAATAAACGCTAATTATATGCTCCATTAAAACTCCCTTGGTTTTTACATTTTAACCATTGACTTTCCATTATTTCAATATGAGTGCTAGATGAGTAGATCCGAAATCTGGTGTTCTATTATTTATGCAATCAGGATTCCAACCAAGTAATCTTTCTTGTTTCCGCTATAGCGTTCCAAGCGGTCCAATTAAAATATTCGCAGTAGGCGCTGCCTCTGCCTCAAACTGCCTCTGATTAAGAAGGCAAAGAACAATTAACTTCATCCAATCAGCGATTTATAACAGAATTTTGCAAGCTGTCGTCCTTCCACACAAAATTAGAAATGTACCTGCTCGTTATACACGGCCACTCCTACATGATTAATGAAGCTTTCGAAATCCGGCTTGAAAACTGCGATAAAAAATTAAATGTAAAGCAGCCCTTAATAAAAGCCCTTCCTCTGCTTCAGCGATCAACTTGTGGTTTACTATGCGGTCTGTTCGTTCAAATTGACTTTAGAATTAGTTTCGTCGTCTTCCCGACATCCTGTGCATGGAACCTTACACAAGTCGTCACTAACAGCTCATTAATCACATGCTCAAGGAGATTTACCACATTTTTTGTAAGTTGCATAAATTCTAAGACACTTCCTTCCGTTGAATTAAGTGATGGGGTAAAAGTTTAGTAATAGGTTCTGAAAATGTTTGCTTTCTTGCTTTCTAAATGGAATGTACTAACAAGAATAATTTATTAGAATAATTTATTGTAGTTCCACATACTATGATTGCTAATATGACAGCCTCTAGTTTTCATACTAGATTTTCTTCGCTTTTAGTAACTTTGAACTCATCTTATATTTCTCAAAAATCAAAATTAGCATATTAGTTGAGATCAGTCATAACTTCTCCATCTTCTTCTTCCTTCTTCCTTTATAGGCCGCAGACTCACGACTTAATATTTTTCTAAGCTATTCTATATGTGGAAGTTGTCATTCCGTCTTCTTCGTGGTCTGACAACAGTTCTCTTTCCGATTGGTGACTTATCTCTTCCAATCTTCACAAATATTTCTCTCTCTATTCTGGTTCTATGTGGGTTACACTCCTATTTTTATTTGTGCACAAAGTCGTTTATATTTTCTACATTGCATTCCCTACTGGCTAATATTTCCACTTCTTTTTCTATCCAACAACGTTTTTTCCGATTTTCATTTATGATGTTTCCAGTGCTTTTTTGTCAAATTATATCATTGAGATAACTCACCATTTTCTTTGCTTTAAGCACTTGTTTTGTGACTTTCTTTCAGTATTTCCATAGTTACACAGTTCGATTCCAATGAGTCGCTTTGTTTGATGTCATTGTCGACAGTTATATAAGTTTAATTAACTTTGATCCCACTTTAACTTAAATTTTGTTATTTGAGTAGACAACGTCCGGCAACGAAGCAGAGGTGAAAGCTATTTCTAACACTGTGAGAGTTACATATCGCTTATATAAAAGTTGTAGGTACGAAGATGGTACACATTACTAAAATATTTTTGATTATGCATGCAGAATGGCTCAAACAGGTTTGGCGAATCAAACTTTTTTTGTGTAATGTCCACTTAGCTAGCTTAAAAGTTTTATGTTAAAATACGAATCTTTTTGATATGAAGATGGATGGGCCTAAGATCAACTGTTTTGGAGAAAACGCGAAAGTTCAGGCGACTGATGTAAGCAACAAAAAACGACTCAATGAAAGAAAATGCAAGAAAAACAATTTTTTTCATGATTTGCTTTTTGAATTAAAAATTATGGCTCTGAGTATTGATGCTATACAGGGTGATCAACATTTGCAAATTTAATTATTTCGATTTTTGCAATGCAACTGTTCATTTTTTTATTTTTTAAAAACGAAGGAAGGGTGGAAGCTCTTTAAAACGTCTATTTAAACATTTGGAACTCTTTGAGCACAACCAGGTTTAATAAATAAAATTCCACCCACTGTCGAAACAAGAATTAAAAACACGAACAAGCGAGAAAAAAGAATAATATTAAATTTAAAAAAAACAGAATTTAAGGGTATGAAGTGAATTACAAAAAAAAATCCCTAAAAAACTTTTCAAAAATACAGATATATACAGAGTGATCCTAGTAAAAAAACATTTCCAATGCGCAAACTACATCAATACATATATTTCCAGGTATGAAACCATACTGTTCATTTACAAGTGTAGAGTTTGTTTTTGCTGCCATAATTTTGGCAGTGAGTTTTAATGCGCAGCAACTAAGTTTATTGCGCTGTAATTTCACTTCTGAGATGTGAAAATTTAATTCACTTTTCACCTCTATACAGTGTGTCCAAGATAAGGAGGGCCAGTATGGGGATCTCGGTAATGGTAAGTGATACAAATTTGGTTAAATGGAAAGAAAGTTGCGCAATTAAAGGACTAAAAAAATGACGTTTAGAAATTCTTGATATGATTTTTCGTTTTTGAATTATCTCAAAAAAAACGAATTTTTGGATTTTATATTTTATTTTTTTCTGGCGTTAATATTAAAGTTAGAGCGAAACGGATTAAACTTCTTTATAGCAACTTTTAGTGGACTTAATGATTACGTTATCAATTTTTTTATCCGACGTTTCGTCTTCGAGAACCATCATCAACTTCATTTTTTTAAATACGGTCCTGGTTTTTGATGCCAAATTTGCAAAGCCCTTGTTACTCTGAATTCAACAATGTATCACATATTATGGTTTAATTACGTTTCGAGCTTTTTTCTGATCATTATCAGAAAATTTTTTAGATACGGACCTGCATTTCTCATAATTTTGTAAAAATAAGTTCATACAGTAAGTTAGGCCTTTTTACATGCCGTTAAAATATTAAAATGCACATCATAGTGTCATAATTCTGATACATTGATTTAATAACCAACCAATAACTATTAACAATAAACAAAAAGAAATGAACAAAAGATAGAAAGAAAGAATAACAAAACGAGCATCGAAACCATTTAATAGGTATTAAATTTACAGAAGGTATGCAAAAACGTTGCCATCATTCTCTATGCATAAATAACATCTAACTGTAGAATCTAAAACATTATTCAGCAATACTTGCGTTATACTTTGAAAGGCTTCCAGAACCAATCTTCTAAGTTCTTCTTCTATTTCAAAACGTTAAATATCTATTACATTGTTTCAAGGCTCGTTTTCTCATTCTTTCTGCCTATCTTTTGTTCATTTATTTGTTGTTTATTGTTAATAGTTATTGGTTGTTTATTAAATTAATGTATCAGAATTATGACACTATGATGTGCATTTTAATATTTTAACGGCATGTAAAAAGGCCTAACTTACTGTATGAACTTATTTTTACAAAATTATGAGAAATGCAGGTCCGTATCTAAAAAATTTTCTGATAATGATCAGAAAAAAGCTCGAAACGTAATTAAACCATAATATGTGGCACATTGTTGAATTCAGAGTAACAAGGGCTTTGCAAATTTGGCATAAAAAAACCAGGACCGTATTTAAAAAAATGACGTTGATGATGGTTTCTCGAAGACGAAACATCGGATAAAAAATTGATAACGTAATCATTAAGTCCACTAAAAGTTGCTACAAAGAAGTTAATCAGTTTCGCTCTAACTTTAATATTAATTCCAGAAAAAATAAAAAAGAAATCCAAAAATTCGGTTTTTTTTGAGATAATTCAAAAACGAAAAATCATATCAAGGATTTCTAGACGTCATTTTTTTAGTCCTTTAATTGCGCAACTTTCTTCCCATTTAACCAAATTTGTATCTCTTACCATTACCGAGACCCCATACTGGCCCTCCTTATCTTGGACACACTGTATTTATATAGGTCCATTTTCGTTTCTGTGTCTTGCTTTCCTTTGAATATTTCACGTAAGTGCTTCTTCATTGCTATAATTAATTCATTTATTTCTTTTCTTTGCTGTGTTAATGACTTGTATATTCGTTTTGGCGGCCACAAAAATAGCTTTCCATTCTTTTCGAAATTTTCCAATGTTTCATTTTCGCCAATCAGGCGATTTACTAGTAATTTTGCTTCGTTCCTACTTCTGGGGTTTTTGTGTTTTTGTATCTTGAGCAGAATCTTCCCCTTTCTGGGCATGCCACTTTGATATTTTCCAGAACATCGTGCTTTGTTTTCTTTCTTTTGTCTCTGTCTTGTCAGTTAGTATTTCTAATGCTTCATCCTCTATGTTTATTTTGACTCTTTCCCAACTCTGATCTAAAGTATTCACTTCTGTTATGTGATTTCGTTCATTTTTTCTCTAGACGTGCTTGGTAGATTCAACTGAAAGTAACTCTCTGTTAAATTTTTGTTCATTTGTGATATTTTTGGTAAGCATGCATATTAAAAGTAATTTGGGGGATTTTGTTGTTGTTCGGAAACCCTCATAAACATATTGTTACAAACCGCTATTTTTGGTGATAGAGCGCGGAAAAATATGTACTATAAAACCGCAAAATATTCAGTTTACATTCATAATAAAATAGCAGTATCTAGTAGGTTTATAAACTACCGGTAAATAATAAAAACCTTGTTGACGGAAGATACAAAAAAGTACAACGCTCTTTAATATCCCATACTACTACTTATACATACGTTTTCGATACGCAACTCCTATGGTAATATGGTCAAAGTCCTACTTACAATTTTGCAAAGACGAAGGAGTTCCAACCCCTAGCTTTACATCATTTTCGAATGATGGCATTCTGTAGAGGTTTTCATCTGCATTTTTTTAAACTTTAGCGGGACCTGGGATCGAACATTCGACCCTTAGTTTAGTAGTCAGAATACTTACCCACTGAACTACCGAGCCCAGCTTAGTGTACCATTTAATTATTTTGAATTTTTAGTTATGAAAACTTAGCAGTTTTCTAAGTTCAAGTATTCACTTAAGTGTTTGGCATGCGTCTAACAAAGCTTTAACAAACACTTTTTTTGTATTCGATATTATTTCATTACTTTAGATAATCCCTTTAATAAATAAAACCCCCTACTCTCTCAATGGTCTCTCTCTCTCTCTCTCTCTCTCTCTCTCTCTTTCTCTCTCTCTCTCTCTCTCTCTCTTCGGTTACAGCATTATGTAAAAGAGTTACGGATGATACTTCTCCATCTTTCTCCATCTAAAGCGCTATGGGCACCTTCATGCACTGTAGATCTAGTTAGCTCTGCTACTTGGTCGACATATCGTGTGGGCCAACGACGTTTTGGTCTTCCTCTCGCTACTTTGCCTTGTATTATTAATTTTTCCATCAATTAATCGTTCTTGCGCATTATGTGGCCAAAATATTTTAATATGGACTTGCAGATGATAGTACTTCAGCTTTCTTTTATATTAAGTTGTGCAAGGATTGCTACATTGGTGCGCTTCTTAGTTCAAGGGACTTTCAACATCCTACGCCAACAGAACATTTCAAATGCCTCTATTCTACGGCGGCGGTCTGTTGCTTTTATTGTCCAGCATTCGGCAGCATATGTCATTATTGGGAAGGTCAAAGTTTTTACGAGGCACATTTTTGTTGTCTTAGATGTGCTGTGATCTTTCCAAATACGAATTAGCCTCGATTATGGCTACCAGCAACCACAATCACAGGTATTTTTTATTTGCAGGCCCAGATAAATACATTTGCAACTTCGATGTCGTGAATAATTCTTATGTGGTTTCTATTTGCATTGAAACTATCAACTAACATAAGTTTACTTTAAACCCACTTCTGTACTTGCAGTTTCTACTCGTTCTAAAAGTTATACCATCTTATCATCTGTGCCCCCCCCCCCACCCCAAAGTCATGTCGTTCGCATACCATAGCTTAGAGATCTTTTTTCCACCGGCGGAGATTCCTCCTTGCCATCCTTCCATGGCAGTCCACTCATCATAGATGCTGAACAGAATTGACGAGAGAACACATCCCTGTCCAACTCCAACGCCAACTCTAAATGTCTTACTGAGTTGTCCTATTATAATAGTTACAGGCTTTATTGGAGGAGTATAAGTTATTTATCAGCAAGATTTGATGACTAGGAATACCCACCTATCGCATAATATCTCAGAGCTTTTCCCAATTAACGAAATGGAAAGCTTTTTGGTAACCCAGAAAGGATAGGTATCCGACTACATTAAACTCTCTTTCTACTGGCATCTAATACGAGACGTATCTGCTCCCTCGTAACTCTGCAATGACAAAACCAGCTTGGTGCCTTGTGGAATTTGAGGATAAATGAAGGGTTTCAGACGTTCATTAATAATTCACCACAGAACCTTACTTGCGGGAAGAATAAGGGCAATAGTTCTATAGTTCTCAAAGTTGCTTTTCGATCATTTCTTGTGAATTGGGATAAATACAGATTTAACTCAGTCGTCTGGCTATACACCTGAGAACCATACTCGTAGTTTTAATGCGTTTATGGCGGCTATGATTTCTGACATTAGTATGCATGGTTCGCATTCTGCTTCAATTATGCTGTGAATCTGGCCTGCTCGATTGTTTGGGCATCCGTCCATGAGTTTATTACAATAACGTTTCGACCTTTCCAGAATAGCATTATTTTGTGTTATTGGCTGTCCTTGTTCATCATTTATAGATGGCATAGTGAGTGTAAATTCACGAGTAACCACCCTAATTTTTCGAAACAGAGCTATTATCTTACTTTTCACAGAATAAGTTTCTGCCTCTCTATATATGTTAGGCAGAGATTCCTCTTTGTCTTTTCGGCATTTTTTCTTTATTTTAGTGTTAGATACCCGATATTTGTACATGTTATCGTCTCGGCAAAAAAGAAGTAAAGGTTCAGGATCATTTCAATTCCCCAACCTGGGGGCGGGCTGCTATAGGGACCTTGCGTCCTTCTTCAGCGAATAACGGGAATTTCAGGATGTGTTAGAGAAAGGACGGCTGAATAATTGAAGAGAGGCCAGGAACGGTGGAGAAGTACTGCCGCGGCATTCGCCTCAGAGAAGGTACTCTGTTGACTCAGAAAAACCACCTAAAAACCTGAATCAAAACCACGACTTCCCGAATGGTAAGCAGACGTGCTAACCACTAATCCACAGTCATCCCTGCTCAAACCTTGTGCTTTTATATCTTTTCGTTTTACTTCCCACGTCTAAACGACGAAGGAAGTATTGTAATCACGAGAAAATCACCTTATAAGATTTCTTAAGACCTTCACGTTTCAGGTACCCTAGATGACGAAAAACAGGTTTTCTCAATCTGACTCTCTGCATATCGGAGGTATAACTCAAAAACTATTTAATGGAGAAAAACCATATTTTGCATGCAGATTATTATGTCTACCTGGCATGAAACCGAGAAAATTTCCTAGAAATATATACTGAGTACTTTAAAATAATAACATTTTGATTATTTTTTTTTGTTAATTGATAAATAGATAAAAGTAATAATTTGCACATAAGTGAGGCTTTAGGCTTGACAAAAATGGGTCCCAACAGATACAGGGTAATGCCGTAAAAGACTCAAGAAGTTTGAACAACAAGTCCGTTCTGTTCAATACAGCCGCGCATTGCAAAGCCTGAAGAGGTCCTTGATGGACCGGCGAATCATTACCAAGTGTTTTTTATTGTTTCAGTATTATGATGAACGTGAAGATATTTTACCCCTATTTCTCTTTGATTTTTAAAATTGTTTAGTGTTACAACGTCCACTTTCGAAGAAAGTTCTCAGTAAAGCCCTTTACAGATTTTTAATTATGTCCTAGGTTACGTTAGTGATCCATGGTTTACGCCTATAGGAATCGTAGTTGTAGGTAGGAACCATTTCAACCGCCTCGTCTAATCCATATTTTATTTTTTCCACAGTGCAGTTGCGATGGTTGCAAGATTTTTGTCGCATTGACATGTACAGTGAATTTGTTATAACGCGCAATGTGGCATTCCCGTTTCCACAAGGACTTGATTGTTACTAGTGGTTTCTAAGGGTACGCCACGCCATGTGTAAATGCGTTTATTTTAAAATGCAATATATGAACCGTAATTTTATTGAAAAGGGAGCATCAGAAAGAACAACAGGGCATGTAATAACCCACATACTTGCTGCAAACTGAAGTCTTTATACTATTTGATCAACAGAATTCATTCCCCCGTACAATATATTATGTTTTTACATACTCAGTAACGTCTCCATATTGCATTTTAAAATAAAGGCATTTACACATATTGCGCATTATAATAAACTCCCTGTATAATGCAACTAGTGGGTTCGTGATTAGCAAATAATCATTTCTGTTTACACGAGATATATTGTTTGGAAATCGCGCTAGTCCGAAGAACGAGCGTGATTGCCTAAAACAATATATCGAGTGAAAACTGAAATGATTTAATAAGAATACACAAGTTGCATTCGGGTAGATTATATCACGAGTCAATAAACAACATTTCAATAGTGTATTTATATATTAAAAGTACAGTTAATGTGGCTGTTATGACAATGTACTGACAGCAGTTAACGTGATGTTTGTGAAGGCGTGTGACTATCACTTATTAGTCAAAAAGTTATGTGATTAGCAGTTGCTATGTAGATTATCAAAAGTTAGTACATGCGTAACTATGCATTTTGCCGTTTTTCATTGGTTGATGTTAGAGGGAGTGGTATAATCTGAATAATATAATCGTCAAATAGAGGTTGATAAAAAATTCATATCACGAAAATTAAAATTTGTGGATTTCTTAGAATCTAAGTAGGGTACATGTCGAAAATCAATGTTCTTCGTACAAGCTAAATAATATGCAAATGCATATATTTCCAAGCTCTGCTTGATAAGTAGGTACTTCATATTTTTTAGGTAAAGCATGTTGGCTTTAAATACTACCCATTTTGTTGAATATTTAAATTACTTAATTTTTTGAATAGATAATAGCTAAATATTTTCTTATTATATCGCTTTAATTAAAATATTACTGTCAAATTTTGAAGAAACCGGGTAGCGCAGTTGAGAAAGCACTAGGCTTGCATCAAACAATTTCTCGGTTCGAATCCTACGGGGTCCGGATTTTTCGGCAGCCTTCGCGATTGGAATCGGCTCGGTGAGACCATTCACAGTTGTGCACCAAATTAACTGTGCTCTACACAGGGCCACAGACCTAAGATATAGAGAACAAGGTCAACATATCACCAAGACACACCTCACACAATGGTTACTGCGCAAGCACAAAAGGAGCGCTCTAACTTTGTAACCCGAATCCTGGGTAAGTTGAGCATTGTACTGCCAGACGCACGCGTATAAAGCACCAGACTCTACACCGCAAGGTAAATAAGGTTACCGATAATGCATACATACTCTCAATTTTTGTAGAAAAAGTGCGGACAATGTCTATATAATTGCTTTTTTCACTTTTCGTATGAAGCTGAAGTTTACTATTGTAGCGTATTCAATTGTACTGTTTTCTATGAAATCCTACTAACATGATCTCCGAAGCTTTTTATCGGGTTCTAATATAATTCAAAATATATTTGCGTATTTCGCTCCAATAGACAATTATTACAAATATTTTTAAAGAAGCTCTTTCTAGAAATAATTAAGTTAATTAAGTTTTACATGACGAAATTTTGCAGTAAACATCATAAATTAGGTAAATATTTTGAAAGTAAATACAGAGTATTCAGAACGCTTAACATGGGGATCTCGAAATTACAAAGAACATAGATCTTTTTTTATTTTCGCTACATAACACTTTTTAGGCATGTTTCGTTATGCCACTTTGTTTATTGAAGATGATTACACTGACTGTGCTGCTTAAATCAGTGTGATTGAATAACTAATTTGTCCATTTTGATGATAATAAGTTGTTACGTTCATAATGCACCTCTATTAACTTTGCAGGTCTATGCGTACAGTATAATGTTATTCCAACGTCTGTGACGCATTATTTGAATTTAGCGCGTTCCCCGCAAACTTGCATTTTTGCTTCTATCAGTGCTACAACGGCTTGATTTCATTCTGTTTTTTTTCCTTTGGTGCCATGGTAGGAAGTATTGACGTCCGCTAAAATTGCCCAAATTTCTGCGGTATGTCGTCTTGATGAAATACCTCACTGATGACAGCGAGATTATGTCGTTTGGTAGTTCATTGACGTCAATTCTTGGCCGTTTCCTAGAGAAGCACTCTGGTGTCCCATTGATTTTGCACGCGGCTCGGTCATCTGAGGTAAGTACAGTGTTTAGGACGCTTTTGATTCTATTTCGGGCATTTCTTTAGCCGCAGGTTTGGGAGCCTTATTTTAATCCCATACGACGTTCGGAAGGTTTTTACTGATATACATTAGGCCTATGATCTTGACCTGGTGCAGCCGTGTAATGCATTTCTTATCCAGTCTTCTATGTGCCGTTTGGGGCATAACTTTCAACGCTCTGTGTAGGCAGTCGAGAGCACCTGGAAGCTCAACTAAAAGGATCGAAGTTACGTATCATGAATTGGTTTACTTTTTGTAGTTGGCACTACCATAATGTTCTTTTATGCGTTGCCGCAGATTCCTGCTTGGAATTCAGAGCCTCGTAGGCTTTATTTTGGGCTTTCACCGTCATGTACAACTCACTTCACGAACTAAGTACATTAATGCACTTATTGGTTTTCAGCCTATTTTAGCTCCCGCTACAGTTTTAAATTGTAGTTTATATCTGTATATATTTTAGTCGGTATTACATGTTGTATTTACTAAAGAGGTTTAGTAGTTATTGATCACCTTACGCATTGACTCTATTTTTGATAATCACCTGTACTTTGTACTTATGATATTGATTATGTGATTAAAAACTGCGATACTCGAATTTGGTTTTGTTCTTTATTACTGCCATCTCGATTCGTGTGCTATTTTTCAGATTATTGTGCTACTTTAAGTTTACGAATTCTCTATGATACCTGGATACACTTGTTGTTACTTAAATGATTCGTTGGCGCTCAGTTTGGTTTTATAAATTTTACCACAAATATATAAAGTACTGCACACCGTCTCCCTGAATTTATCCGGCCGGAAATTGTATCCAGGTATTCATTTATGTTATATTTTTGAAAGTTTTAGTCGACTAATCAATTGAAGCTAATCTCTATCTCTTGTTGTTTACTAGATGCCCATGTTGAAAGCGGTGTTCTAGAATTCTTGCATCTACTTTAATAAATAAAGAATATTTTAATCGATGGGTTAATTATATTTCTTAATAAAAACCTACCTCGAGTTAAGAAGAAAATCAGAGGACAGACATCACAAAACTATAAACACTCGGTGTGATGAATTACATTTGCTAATAAATAAAATGTTCTATTACTTACTTTAGTCAAAAACTTTGAAAATTGCTAGTAATTTCATTCAACATCAGTTACGTACCTACAACAAAATATCAATTACAACGAAACAGCCGGACGAGACAAGGCAAGTCTCCATACTTTCGTTTCTTCATCGTCCTGCAAGACTCTCTCCACGTTAGCTGTATCCTTTCAAGAAATACTATCTGTCTCTGCAAACATGCAATGGTAGAATAATTACTTGCACTTCAAAATGGTTTGTTTCGTTTTTAAAAGAAAAACGAGTATGCGTGACACTTATTATGTGAGTACAGAGCACTTTCAGCTGCATGTTTACTATCGCTGGCGTGTATGGCTATTGTCAATTTTTGTCTGCCAGGGACTAATTTTAGCAAACTATAAAAATATACAAAACCAGCCAAGTTTTCCCGAAAAGTGCTTTATGAATATTCGAATGCAGTATAAATCTAATGCAAATTGCTGCCGAGCGTTCCAAATTCCCCAATATTTATGAGAAAATTTATGTTAAACAAAAGTTTGCCGGCCCGTCGCATTAATGCAAAAATTAAAATCCATAAAAGGCTTTAAATTTAACTGCTATAATTCGCCTAATCCAAGTTTAATTCCGGAAAAACTGGGGCTAAACAGGATCAAAGGAGCCGGCGAAAAACGAAAAAGACTTCTGCATAGTAATTATCGCGACACATAATAAGAGCGGGCGAAGCGGAGAAGCTGCCGCAGCAATTTGCATATTTGATTAGAGATAATCCGGGTGCTTGTTTAATTCGATTCGTGCCCCAGGTGCTGCGGGTTTGGTGGTTGCGGGACGGCCACAGGTTACTGAGCAACGGAACTGCTGGGGTCATCGTCAGCAACCAGACCTTGGTACTGCAGGTAAGGAAATAGAGATTTCTAATTGCATTATCACACCTCGCGAACATTTACCCTAATGATTTGGAAATTGATGGTGCCTTCCCCTCTGCGTTTAACCTCTGCTGAGAGACCGAATATATGAGGGTTGCTGAGTTCCAGGGCCCGCTGAATAATTCCGTTGATAAATTCAGTTTTCGAAGGAAAATATACACCGTGTCTTTCAGATTGCGGAACTTTCAGGGTAAAGGTCCTTCAAGGTGCCAAATTATGCAGCACGACTGCATTGCCTTGTAAATATTTGACCGTTTGCACTTAACATCAGTTTGCACTGACTCAAGGAGAATTGCTTTACAACCAAATACCTAATCTATTATGTTTAGAGAATATCAAGCAGTAAATGCTTTATTCATTATTTGTTTTACAAACAACCTTTCAGGTAAAAAAAATATGAGAGGTGTAAGAGATTTACTACCATATAGTTTGGTGCAGCTTTCGTTTTACCCTGCAAAGTAACTAAAAATACATACCTTTTGGAGGTGGTATTAGAACTGTACCTATTGAAATTACCGTAGTTAGTTAAGTTTGATTTCTATGCACCATCCGGTCAGTCTCCATTTCAATCATTAGTTAATCTACATATATTCTATTCTAGTTGTGTCTGGATAGACGTTGGCCATGATTTGCCTTCTTCAAATTTTTAATTTATTAATTGTTGGTAGAACGGTTTTAGTTCCAAATTGGAAATTTTTGTCAATGTCATGTCAGCTAGAAAGGCGTTGCTGCCTAAATGTGATTTACATGTATACACTGTGGCCAAATTAAGGAATAATTTTTGTAGGGTTTCATAGTTTTTAGCAATATTATTGATTTTTGGATGCATCGTAGTTGCAACATTTCTGATCAATAATTTTACAAAGACAAATTTAATTTGCAGAATGGACCAAAAGTAATTGTAGTTTTTGTAAGGGTATATGTGGGGCTCTAGAAGATGTTAAATCACTCAAAACTCTTGATATTTTAAAAATGCAACTAGTCTTGATATTCGTCGACATTTTAACTAGCTTATTCCTAATATTTTTATACGTATTGCAATTTGAAAGCAAAAATTGATTGTATTGGATTTCTAAACACTCAAAATTATCCATGACTTTTAATAAAACCAATAATAACCTTAAATTTGACATTTCGAATATTTGAATGAACACAAGGTCGGTTTTAAGTAAAGAAAATAATATCTTTTTAGATTTTTGTATATACTTTTGCAGCGACTTTAAATGCACTGTTTTTCCCAGATTTCTTGCTTATCAACCTGGTTGTTTTTTTACTATGTTTTTTAAATTTACTTACTTTGTACAAGGAAGACTATTATTATTATTAAAATTGTTTTTGTCCACCCTCTAGATTGAATTTCCTTTTGAAAGGGTACTGCTTAGAAGTTTTGTGGCTGCATTATATCAAAAAATTAGTAAAATTTACTGCTGAACAAAGAAATTATTAAACTTTGAAGTAGATACTTCCTTAATTTAGCCACAATGTACTATGCAAGATGAAAAAACCTGAGACAACTCTTGCTAGAGATTTTGGCATTATATTTGATTAGCTTAAATGAGGCTTGAAACAGTTACATTTACTATAAGAATTTTATTTCATAGCAACGTCTAAAGAACTTGATGATTGAGTTATAAATACCTAGCAACTATACATATTAAGGCAGTCACATTTACAACAAACCCAGTTTTTTTTTGTCTTGCATAGTATGTACATACAAATCAATTACCCTATCTCTTACTCTATTCAGAATAGTCTACATAATTTTCAAAATATAAATTAAGTTATCTAAAGGTTTGCAAGTAAAACACTTATTTATTATTGAAAACAAAATTTAAATTTTCTATATTTAGGTAGTGACGCCCAAAATAATATGCGAAACTAAAATTCACATTAATAAGTGCTATGAACATTTAAAGAAGTTCTACGTTCTACGTCTATTCGAAGGGGAACAAACGTGAAAGGCTGACTATTCTTAAGGCCGCTATATTTAATTTTCCTGATTTTACAATTTTTTCATCAATCTGAGGCCCCAAGAAATGTCTGTTCCGAATTTCAGGTTTATAGGTGATCGGAAAATGCAAAAATAAGTCGGTCACATTTTTTGAGTCAGCCACGAGTGGATTTCATATACAGATTGCGGCAGGCAACTAGGACCATAGCAAAAGCAAGCGGACCTTACATGTGGCCGTAATTGTATTTAAAAATTAAAAAATCGAATATATACCTGCATTTATAATGATCCTAACGACCTACCGCTATCGTGCATTGATTGTTCGTTTGTTAAACACAATTATTACGGCCACATGTACGGTCCCGTTGCTTTTGCTATGGTCCTAGTTGCCTGCCGCAATCTGTACATATATTGATGATGATGATTGATGATTATTAAATCTCTGGGTTACAATCATAAATAAATGAACGCACACAAAATGTTATGTGAAAATAAATGCCGTTGCATTTAATAATAAGTTTTTCTTAACATTTTGACAGTTGAAAAACTCCAGTGAAAATGTAACATTGTGTACCTCGACAGAGGTACTTGAAGAGTGTTAAGCTAATCATCGAAATTAGCCAAATTTCAGCAAAAAAATTATTGTGGAATATAATAAAACCAATTATATACAACAGAAGCTACGTAATTGACGACATTTTAAAGGAGCGTGGGTGTCCTTAATTTATCTTCATACCATTGTCAGTATAATCTTATTAAACTGCCATGAGGGTTCTGTAAGAATTGCTATAATAAGCACATAAATTGGCAATCTTTGCTTAAAATAACAGCAGCAAGCTTATATGGCTTCAAGCTCATTCGAAATGTACTCCAGACATATGGCATTTTTTGTAACCACTGCGAACCACTCACTTCGGCTAACTAGATGAAACATATAAGAAAATGTTGAAATGTTGAAAATGTCCTTCCTGTTAATATATCATTGAAATAATCCTATTCAAAATCAGAGACTGAATGTAAATTTGACTCCTCTAATGAAGTATTGAAGGTAAAATAAATAATGTAATTATACTTTGGCTTCTAAATTATTGTTTCTTTTCAGTGTGAGTTTAATAGACGATACTCTCGCAGCTTTGTACATTGTTAAAAAATAGTTTAATGTATGGAATACTTATCGAAACAAATATCAAACACTAAGAAAACCTATGTATATGATAGACGGCTTACAAAGAAAACAAGGATACTGTTAGTGACAAAGTGCGTTCCGAAACAGAACATATCTAAGTTGAAGAAAACCCCCATTATTTCGCTCATTGTACAAGACTTCTTAAGGAAATAAAGAAAGGTTTTAAAAGAACACGATAATTCAGTGAGTTAAACATGTCAGAATAAATAGAAAAGCAAGTAATTCAACGGCTCTACCATCCGAGAGCAAAATTGTCCTCTTTTTAGCAATGTTGGTATATTTTGTAGAACTTATGGTAAAATGCTTTCGAATGGTCACATCTAATTTATTATTTAATAATAATATTTCCCTTTATTCCCTTTAAGGGACATAGGGATAAACAGCTTCCCGTTAATCCCTTGTGGGACATAGGGTAGCTATGAAATCTTTCCAACTTTGTCTGTCCCTGGCCAGGTACCCAAGCTCTGCAATGTTCTTATTTGTCTCTTTCTCTATAGTTCTTCTCCATGTTTCCCTGGGTCGTCCTCTACTTCTTTTACCACCAAGATACCATTCAAGTGCCCTCCTGCATACCTCTTCTCTGTCCTTTCTCAAAGTATGCCCTAGCCAGCCCAACTTTCTCCTTCTTATTTCTATGTTGATGTCTTCCTGCCCTGTCCTTCTCCATAATTCCTTGTTCGAGACTACTTCTGGCCATTTTACTTTAAGTATATGTCTTAGACACCTGTTTATAAAAACTTGTAGCTTCTGTTTTATTACATTTGTGACACACCAAGTCTCTGATCCATAAAGCAGCACCGATTTCACCATCGCATTAAAAACCTTTATTTTGGTTCTGTTTGTAATCTTGTCCGCTCACCACACTTTTTTTAGGCTTATAAACACCCCCCTTGTTTTATTGATTTTTGCCGTAATGTCTTTAATAACACCATCCTCGCCCGACATTACCCAACCCAGGTATGTGAACTCATCAATTTCATCCACCGCCTCCCCGTCTATTTGCAGATCTCCCTCGTGCTTTACGTTTACACACAGTATCTTCGTTTTTTTTCTTGTTTATTTTCAACCCTGCCTTTTTCGATTCCCCTGTAAGGTGCTCTACCTTCTTCTCTTGCATTTGCTGCCTCTTATGTGACAAGAGGCAAATGTCGTCAGCAAAATCTAAATCCTCTAATGTTTCCTGCATTTTCCACCTTACACTCCTTTTGTTTCCACTCATTGTTTTAACCAATACCTCATCCAACGTTATAAGAAACAATAACGGTGACACAATACATCCTTGTCGGAGACCAGTCTTGGTCTCCAAGGCTGGTGATAGTTGGTTTTCATGTATTACTCGACATCTGTACCCGTTGTAACCCTCTTTTATTAAATTTATAAATTTTTGGGGTAGCCCTTTATTTTTCAAGGTGACCCATATAAAATCCCTGTCCACTGAATCGAAGGCCTTTTCGTAATCGATGAACATCAGGAATAGAGGCGTGTTATACTCCGTTGGACGTTTCATGTTGAAAAACTGAAATGAAAATTATTCCAGTTCTTCACCTTTCTATGCTCACGATTTTACAAGTGAATAAAAAGACAGGTTATCAGGTATGTATTTTGTTAGTATGGATTGTTTTATTCAGTATTGTATAATAGTAGATTATGCAATGAGGGAGAGAAATGCGTTATTTTGCTGAGGTACAATTTCTGACTCGAGGGCGAAGCCCGAGAGTCAGAAATTGCACTGAAGCAAAATAGCATTCTCTCCGAGTTGCATATACTATTTTTTTCACGTTGCAGGAAGATTTAAAACGAAAACCCGTTTTTTTAAACGTCATTTATTGACATTTTAGTTACAATTATTTTAAAATTAGTAGCCTTTGCTAAATTTTAAAGTTGGTGGCACTGTAAGTCATTATGACAAGAGCTCACAATTATGTCAAATTCGAGGTTAATAGATGAGGTTTTGCGTCAGTTTATATCAAAACTGACGCGAAACCTAACCTGTTAACCCCGAATTTACCATAGATTACCATAGATACGGTAACATTTTTTACTTTAGTGCCAACTTTAGTCCCGCAAGTGCAAAAAGTAATATTTCATCCATCATTATTAAAATGTTACTTTACCATAGAGATTTGGAATGGCATTTTCGATGTCATCGTTAATTCAATATTCGAAATTATCTTTGATGATTATAACACAAATGGGTTTAAAAGTGACCTCTAAGTAACAGTATGGTGTACAATTTCAAGCACAATCATTGTTTGACCTTACTTCTCCAAAGAAGATGGCCGCCCTCGAATGAAATATAGAAGATAAAATACCGGAGCACATGCATAAAAAAACATTGGTACAGCGCAGTGTTTCAAACAGTGCGTTGTCGAAAGAGGCCGGGTCTAGAACATCTCGGAGCCGCCATCTCGGCGCCAGCCAATTCGGCGCAGGGCCATCTCGGCGCCGAATTCAAATTGGCAAACTACAGTGTGCACTACGTAAGAAAATCATTATCAACAAATAATAAATACAGTGATCGCCAACAAGCTGGCATCAATTTTTTTTTAATCTAGAGTTTCTTGGCAAATCAAACACTGGCGACCAGAGGTGGTTCAAAAGTGATTACAAATGGGTCAAACAAAAGTTGTCACGTAACTTCCGTTATCAGTAAAATTATTTTTTTTTTAAATAATTAGGAAAGATGCATTTACTAGCCAAGATTGATAAAATTTTACGAAAAAAGTTTCTGGCCTTGACATGGTTCAGCCAGCTAAAATTAACACACACAAAATCTCATTGAAATCTTGTTTAATTTCCCAAAAATATATATAGACTATATATACATAATTTCTTAAAACGCCATTTTCTAACTAAGTAAAAATTACTCAATATATCTAATACGGGCTAAATAGGTTGTCTGACAAGCACAAATTATTGCCGCAAAAAGATTTTTTGAAAAGAGAAAAGGTTACTATGTATTTTTCTAAACCAATTCTGCGCAGAGATGGCCCTGCGTCGAGATGACCCTGCGCCGAATCGGCTGACGCCGAGTTGTCTCAGCACCGAGCTGGTCCCGCGCCGAGATGGCGGTGCCGAAGTGCGGCGCCGAGAAGGCGGCACCGAAATGTCCGCCTTCGTCCTCTGCATACCATTTTTTATTAATAAAACTTCCATCTTTTTTAAATGTCATTACGTTGTAGTTTCTACGTTATTGTGAAATAGGTAATTTTCATTAAAGTTAAACAATCATAATAACGAACGAGTCTTCCAAAATCCCACACCGCACAATCTTTGCTACACCACAAGACAATTCCTGGACCATCGTGCTGTGACCCGTGATCACTGAATTGTCAGAACAAAAGTTATTGCAGCAAATAAGAGAAACTATTTGTTTAGACAAACGCAAAGTAATAAACACCGAAACCCTCAAACAAAAACGGCAAACGTATAAAGAAGCCTTGCAAAACTTAGTAAATCGGCTAAAAGAACCTGAAGAAACTGAAGAAATAAATAAGGTTACAAAAATTTTAAACAATGCTCTAACAGAAGCAGCACTGAAACTGGCAAAAAATAAACCTGAGAAAAATGGTAAAATATTAGAAAAACCAAAAGGTAAGATAGAAGAAAGAGGAACCCTATAGCGAGGAGGAAAATAAGCTGCAATCATATACAAAAATTCCACAAATCAGGCAATAAAAGACAAATACTACAATGACAAGGCAGGGAGCAAAATAGAACAAAACAAAGACCTAATGTGCTTACAAAGGAAACAAGACAGGCATCAAACTGCAGTGTATAAGGATAAAGATGGAAATCAAGAACGTGTAAGAGACAAAATACAAAATATTACCGAATATTACTATAACGTCTTATACTCATCACATATTTAGAAACCCGAAGAACAAGTGGAATCCAAAATAATGAATATAGGCTCAGAAGATATCCCGGAAATACCCAAAGAAGATATTATTTCTGCACTGCAGTCCATGAAAAATAATAAAGCTCTAGGAGATATAGTATAACGATAGAGGTGTTAAAAGAAGTAAGCGATATTTCAATACCCAAACTAAAACAGATGTTCAACATCTGCTTTGAAAAGAGAACAATACCAGAAGACGGATAAAATACAATAATTCGTCAAACAAAAAAATCTAAAATTACATTTTAGGTATAATAATTGAAGATCAATTATTACATTCGGAATTCGGACTCGACCATTTTTAAAATCCGATCTCAACGAACCTCCTTCGGACGTGATTGCTGAATTAAAATTGCCAAAATATACAAAATCTTCCATATAAGACAGCAATGGATGCGCTAGCTACCTGCAATAAGGACATGTTTCCAAGCATATTCAAGTTGCTGCAAATTCTTGCAACGATTCCTGTGTCAACTGCAACAGCTGAAAGATCATTCTCCACCTTAAAAATAATTAAGACTTACCTCCGAAATACAACAGCGCAACATAGGCTGAATGGATTGGCAATGCTCTCCATTCACAGAGAACTGCAGGTGAACGTAGATGAAATTATAAACGAGTTAGCAAAAAAAAGCCAAAAGCACTTGAATTACTACTATAAGTTGTATTGCAATTGTAATGATTTTATAGTGTTATAAATAAACAGTATAGTTGCTTTCATTTCTAAAGGGCTTGCAGTAGGCCGTGATTTAACTAATTTTCTGCAGTCAAAATATCATTTAACATTTTCCTAGGTTATAGAAGTTATTTCAAGGACATGCATTATCTTCGAATTTTGTTTTGCAATCAAGCTGTAATATAACTCTTTCTCGCGGTATTATTACAATTAATATCAAACCCCAAAGTGTAAGTCAAAATGTAATAGCGCTCTTTTTGGAGCACTATTACATATCAAATTAAATATACCATTTTTATAATTATAAAAAAGAAGCAATATCAGGTATAGCTCATTTATGTACTTACCCTACTTCTTAATGTAATGACTAGTAATTGACGTATCTTATAAATCAATTTGACATTTAAAATTATGTCATGCGATTATTGTTGTCGAAACCTCGACTAGTCAGTTTTACAAGCAATGGGACTCATAAATTCCAGTTGAATGGGTTAATCTGCATTACAAAATAAGATATAAATTGTCAAAAACCATTTAATTGAATATTAAATATGTCCAAACTTGATTTATATGAAAATTCTAAAAATAACCTAATTCCAAGAAGTAAATTTCAAAATAGAATTGTCGAAAAACGTCGAGTACTCGAATCACTATTAATTTTAGAAAAATCATTCTAAATTAATTTCTAAATACAATTACAATTATCTTAATGATTTGCCGCACCCAACTTGCTGTATAACTTCTTGATATTTCGTAAGAAATGGGCACTAACCTTCTGATTGTCTCTCTTGTACCTGAATGCTCTACCTCAGCTTCTAACTGGCCAAATCAAAGCTCGTTGTAGCTCTTTGAAACCTCTATTATGTGGATCGACAGTTCAACAGCATACCATAACACTAGCTTTCACTGGTTTTACTGGCTTCGTAGTAATATACCACGTTAAATGGAATCAAACAGTCTTGAATTTTATATTTGTATAATATTTGTGACTTAAAGTCAAATTTGAGCGTAGAGAATACTATATTGCTACTACGTATCAAATCATAAATTATTATTATTATTCACAATTAATGGGAATTTAACCCTTAAGGTGACTATTTCTCGTAGATTATCAATTCAAGTTATTTAGTACTACTAAATATAAACAAACCTCTGTCTGGTTGCCCTTAGAACCCCACTAGTTAAAACGTACAACTGTTAGATCACATGATATACATTAGATATCTGGATATTATTTAAATTAAATGCATCATTCATACGGTATGCTGAATTACAAAGCTAAGTTGTTATTTATTTAACAAATAATTATTTCTGACTTCTTTTGGTTAATAAGCAAATAATAAGCAAAAAATAAATTCTTAAATGTAACTAGGTAGTTTACACCGCAAGTCCTGTAGAAATAAAATCAACTATAGTTTATGGTACACCCATTTGTTTTGAAATTCTTATTGTACGGTTGATCACTCTCCCAGAACACCCCCCAGAGCAAAATCTTAGTTACGCCACTGAACCAATGGATACTTGGCGAGCAAAATATTGAGTTGTGCCTAGCAAATACCTTATTTACTTGTTTCACCATATACAATAATGTGTTACTACCAACATATTTAATAAAATTCTTGTAGGAAAATGCCCTATCGTAAAAGTTGGAAAGAAGCTCCTCTTTCAAAGGTTAACCTTGGGTAGCAATCACGGTTTATCATAATACCTATAATAAATTAAATCTCATATCCCACTGTAAACATTTTTATAAAAATTACTGTAAACAATGGCATCACCGAAATATGTGCTTGTGGTGTTTGTATTTTGATGACGCCAGGTCACCAACACAGTTTTAGAAAAACGTATGTAATAGAATGATTTCTATAATTTTGACAAAAACGGCATTTCATTGGATGTCGGTGAGCCGCCCAACCTACTGGGCATTTGAATTCACTTAACCATATTTTTGGCGATCACTTATCCTGTTGAACGTCCAATTCTAATTTCGGCGTGATTTTATTTAATTACAAATTGCAGACACGTAATCTAAGGAACCGACCACCACATTAATATAATTATAGCAAAGTTAATCCACTTTAGATTGGGTTCCGCACCCTAACTCAGCATTTACGTTTCTTTGTTGTATTATTTCGTTTTTATAGTGTTTGCAGGTACTAGGTACACACTGTAACCAGATACAAAGACGGTTTGTTTGTGTTAAAATTTTAAACCGTCTCTGTATCTAGTTACTGTGTGTACCTAGTACCTGCAGACAATCTATATATGGTGTATCCAATCAAACTTACTACAATCCCTGATGATTTATTTATTGTTATTTAAGTCTTCCATTATAAAACAACCAACAGCGCAAAGGCTTGCAAAAGAGACGTCAAGCACAAGCCCAAACACTACAACCTAACTTCACTTTTCAATTATACATAAAACTACTGATCAGGTTTATATATAAATTTTAGGCTAAATTTTGACTGTTATGCATAGGTAGGTACCTTACAAATATTTGCATACAGCGTGACTGCACCTCGCATTTATAGGTTGGGCAATATGAATTAAAACGATAAATTTTCAAAAAGCTTAGAAAACACATCGGCTGGCTTACAAACTAGTATTCAGTACAACTAATACTAGGTTTAAAATATGTGGAAATTTACAACATAATCCGCTAATCCAATAACTCTGGAAAAGCGTGCAGTACATACTATATTTCATTTCAGAGTTTCTCAACTTCAAAGTCTGGTGTTGCAGTCAATTTGATGACAATACAGTTGAACAATGAGAATAGGAATTTGTTAATTGCTAGATGTAAGACACGCGGCAATTCCAAGAGCGAAATGAGAGTACGATCCTACTTCACCGTGCAGTTCTGTCTTATATGTAGAAATTAATCTCGCAGTGAAGCAATATTGCATTTAAGGGAATTTAATACATCAAGCTTCAGCTCCGATACAGCTAAATTCATTCAGTCAATATAATTTGCAATGGATATCTTGTATACATTAAATGCACATGCTATTTGAAATTATAGCTTTAGTTCTAAAATATTATTTATATCGGGCATAATTTGAGGTGCGATATAATTAAATACAGAAATTGTAGACATTGGTTATTTAGCAAAGGGCAACTTAGAGAAACACGCTATTATTCTAAATACCATTTGATGTACAGGGTAAATTCAGAAAGGACAACGGTACGGCTTTTCCATTCGTATCCCGAGAAGAAACTATAAAAGAGTTGGAAGATATAATTTTTCACTCTTGCAGACATGCTAATACAGTTGTTAGAATTTTCTTCCTGCCCTTAAACAAATAAAAGGATTGAGAAAATAGCTGCTACTTCATATAAGGTATAAGTGCATAAGTATAAGTAATCAATACAAAACTTATTGTAACAAGCGTATATAATTTTATTTACTGCTTTGTGATAATGACAAAAGAAAAAGTTGAAATGGAAATCGGAATTGGTGAAAATTGTTATATGAATGATGGCGCAAATAATGCGCGATGGTAAGGATATAAAACAGGACCGACAAAATTCTCAAGAAGAAATTATACATTAAGGAACTAAAATAAAAAGTTTAAAGAAAAGTTAGTAAACTTAGAAAGAAAAATGGAGAATATAGAACGGAAAGAAACAAGAAATAGTATAACCAGAAAAGGAATCCTTATACGCGAAAATGGTACTAAAGCTGCAGTAAAAGGATTGATAGAAATAAATCCAGAAAAAACTGATAAGATTAACTAGGCATATGTCATAAAAATAAAGAGTCTTTTATGGTAGCAAAGTTATAGGAATGAGAATATAAAGTAGACTTAATGGGGAATAGAAATAAGCTTAAAGGATCAAGAATATTTATAGATAATAATTTGACGCGAGAAGAAAGTAGAATACAGAAACGCAGAAGAGACACTGCAAAGGATCAAAGAACTGAAGAAAAACAAGTCCAAGTCTATTACAGTAAATTGATAATAAATGGAGAAGCATGGATATGAAGTGATGGTACGGAAAAAATGACCAAGAAGCCAACAAACCAGCCAGTGCATGTAAATATATAAATACGAGCTGTGGGGCAAGTGGAATAAGGCCACCACCTACTAATAGAAGAGGCTTCAAAGACATGCAAAGAAAATGACAATGAAAGATAGGATTTTGGAATGTACAATCAGTGAGAGGCAACGAAATTGAACTCGCAAAAGAGTTCCAGATAATAAATACTAGAATTTCTGCAAAACTGATAGGAAACGGAAAGTAAAACAACAAATGAAAGGGGAAGAAATAAAACGCTGCAACTTACAAAAACAGGAAACACGAATTAAATACAAGAAACGAATAGAAGAAGAAATAAACAAGGCCTCGTATTTTCTTGAAATGGCGCAAGTAGCGGAAATGAAGAATAAAATTAAAGAAATAATAATACAATTTGCTACAAAACTATGTAGACTATCAAAGTGTGAAAAGAAAATCAATCAAACAGCTCGGTGGAATGAAAACAAAGAGAGAGGTGAAAAAGAGAAAAAATAATGGGATAAATATTTAAATACTGAAAGCGGCAGCTATACTTGATACAAAACACAAAGACAAGTAGCGAAATAATAGTTGCGACAGCCAAAAGAGCAGTTGTTGGCTAAAACTCTCAAAATATAACTTCAATGGCTACTTGGATACAATTGCCGACCGACTAGCTCAAATGGAGACGGCTTGCGATTCTTTAAATACTATTAATTAACAAAAGCTCATTGGGGCGCCAACGAATTTACCAATTAACGACAAGTGTATCCCGGTATGCTAGAGAAATTTATAAACACATAGTAACATAAAACATTTTGAAAGAAAAGCTCAACTTCAATTCAGGTAGCAGTAACAAAAGAACAAGACCACAGTGCAAGTATTGCAGTATAATTAATCACATTTGCCACATACAAGTAAGTGACTAATTTCGAAATTTCTAATCAAGCATTGGGTAAGGTAGATTAGTGATTATTGTGATAAATCTTAAACTACTGGCAGATAAATAAACACTTTAAAAATACACAAATAAGTTACTCTAGACACTTCGCCAGTTTAAAAGAAGGCAACGGAATTTCCTATGGTTTTAAACTAAATAAACATGTTACTTGTGCGTTCGACTCCTTTCGTCGAGCTCCTTATTAGCTCACTCGAAGCAGGCACAACGGGTTACAACCTGGAGCTGGAATGCAGCAGGTGCCTTCAAAGTCATAAAGCCAGGATCATGGGTCGCCAGGTGGATCAGCTCAAAATTTTCGGCATGAACAAACGGCCAAGAATTGGAACTCCAATTTACGAAAATTCCAACTCGGGGTCCGGCTAAAGAAAATACCCACAAACATCTTAAACACGGTACGAAGAAAATGCAAGCAACTTAATCCGAAACTCGGGCATATGCAAAACATGCGGCTACAGGAATTATCGTGCTCCCCAAAAATCCGTCTAAACATTTGACGCGAGAAACGAATTGCCAAGTTGCAATTCCAACAAAAGACCAAAAGGCTGTAGAACTTGAACAATTATTAGGGACGCTTGACTGCAGGACATAAGTGCACACGCTAGAAAGAACAATTGCAGGAAAGCAAGATCTACTCTAACGCATTATCTCACAGAGCAAAATGCAGCGGAGGGAAGCGGGAGCGATTCAAAATGTCCCACAGGCCTTGAAAAAACTAAACTGCGGACACAGACTTAGAAAATTATGGAAGCACACACCAGACCTAACACAGTATGGGAACAGTTTGGAAAAAATGGAGGAAGACGGAAAAGAAAATGAAAAAATGCTTTTTCCGTCGACCTCCCTATAAAATGTGATTTTACGGACTCATTTACGTACCAAAAATGTAACTTTTTTGGACACCATAAATTTTTCGTCCGCAAACACTTTTCGTCCGCAAATGCTTTTCGTCCGCGAATGCTTTTCGTCCGCAAACACTTTACGGCCGCACTTTACAGCCGCAAACGCTTTTCGTCCGTAAACACTTTTCATCCGCAAACGCTTTTTGTCCGCAAACGTTTTTCGTCCTCAACAACTCTTATAATTCGGACTTCACTTTATTTTTTTTTTCAAATTATGACGGTCGACGGAAAAATTTAATATGCACCTCGGACGAAAACTGCTTTTTATGGTCTTGCCTGATTGCTTGCCTCGGCTATCGCCTCGGCCAGCAGTTGCAGGCATCGTCCATAAAAAGCCAATTTTTCGTCCTTGATGCATAAATAACTATTTAAATTAGTAAAGGGATTACGCAAGCAAAAATGAAATCCAGAAAAGGAATATGGGACAATACCGGAAGATAAAAAATTAAACAAAATGCAGGAATATTTTATAAACCTACTACATGCAACAATAGAAGAAAAGAATATAGTAACCCCCACAAAGGTAAACGGTATAAAAAATACGAGTAAAAAAGAAAGTCAAGACATATTAATAGAGGAAGTAAAGGACGCAATAAAAGATTTAAAAACTGGGAAGGCGGCAAGAAAAGATGGCATAAATACGGAAATGATGAAGTACATGGAAAACAGAGAACATGAGATCATACCTAAATTAATAGCAAAAATATGGAAATCAAAGAGAACTCCTCAAAGAAGGAGCACTGCAATAATAGTAGCCATATATAAAAAAGGGGATCGTAGCCTATTCGATAATTATAGAGGTATTGCATTGATGGACGTGCCAAGTAAAATATACGAGAACATTTTTGAAAAAGCATTACCAGAGGAGGTGGAAGATGCTATTAATGCGGTTTTAAAGCTGGACGAAGTACACAAGAGCTTAAATTCAGCATGAGGCAATTGGGCGAAACGAAACTAAGCCACAACGAACATCTCTATGCTTGCTTCAATGACATGGAAAAAGTGTATGACAGCGTACAGAGAAGTAAAATATGGAAAGAACTAGAAGAAAGAAATGTAATCAAACAACCCAGAGAAGCAATAAAAGTTTGTATGTCATTACAAAGAATGTAGTAAGAATGGAAAACCAATGCAAAAGGGAATTCATAACAACAGGAGTTAGACAAGGGGGGGGGGGGTAATCAGTGCACTTCATTTTAGTTATGGATAGAATATCAAAAAAAAATGCCATGAATGATAAAAGGTATTCGAGTAAGAGTGGTTAAGGTGGCCAAATTTATACATGCAGACGATTTAATAATCTTAGCTGAAAATGAAAAATCATTACAACCTAATGTACGGATATGGAGCGAGGAGATACAAAATACCGGAATGATAATCAATATTAAGAAAATGGAAGTAATGCAAATAGCAAAGGGACGAACAAGAACTTAGTAGAAGATTAGATAATAGTCAGTTAAACCAGGTGAACAATTTGAAATACCTACAATCTATAATTAAGGACACGGAAAATATCGAACCCGAAATAAACAACAGAATAAGAATTATAGCTGCTTTATACAAAGGCCATAAAGACAGTATTTCTCAGTAAAAGAGAAGTGTCAAAATAAACAAAAATCAAAACATATAAATCCGTTTTTATGCCAACCGTAACGTACGCAGAAATCTAAATTGCAAACATGTATGATGGGAATTCTAAGAAGAATAGAAGAAGTTACAAGAAAGAAGAGAATCAAAAACGAAGATATTACAGAAACTTTAAAAGTAAAATCACGGTTTACCTATATAGAGAAAACCCAATTACGATGGTTTTGACAGCTTGTAATGATGAAGAACGACAGAACTGTAAAGAAAATATGGGAAATGGGTAGGACCAACAAAAGGAGCAGAGTAAGACCCAGAAATACATGGAACAAGGAAATAGGGAAGATATTTTAAAGAAGAGGGGTAACTTGGTCGAGAGCAAAAGATATGGCCAAGGACAAAAATCTATAGAAACAATTTTGTGAAGAGCAAAATCTCTCGACACCGAAAGGTAGTAGAAGACCGGATACACAAATCCATGGTGCAGAGAATACAAGGTGTAACGGTCCGCAGAATGGATGCACAGTGGGCGGAGCCTGAAATTCAACCAATAAGGAATGGGCCCACATAGGGGACGAACGGTAGTACTGAAGTGTATTCTTGAAGACGCTGTCTATGTCAAATTCGAGGTTAGGTTGTGCGTCAGTTGACGAAAAACCTAACCTGCTAACCTCGAATTTGACATCGATTGACAGTGCCAGCAACAATATACGATCTTGGCCATGGTTACACCATGATCGCGGCCATGATGGGTTTCGTGACTAGTCCCATTGGGGATTGGTTGACATCTCCCCTCTACTTTCTGAACGACTGCGCATCTCACGAAACGTTTCACCTTGTATTCTTTACACCATGCACAAATCCTTTTGTTTGCAACTGCTGTATTAAAATTTTCAATAGAAAATATTTCACTACAGCCTCATGGGCAATCGATCATCGGTCGATTTTTTTTGTCCGCTTAAAATCAATATACAACAGTATTTTCAAATAATTCGCTTAATAATTCCTTGTTGGTAAAATAACAAAAATGTCTTTACTCCCAGTCGAAGCTAAGGACAAAATCAATATTTTTGTTCAAAAGGTTGCTAATCTATAATAATTAAAATCGGACCATGATTATATATGTAGGTATATGTAAGAACCATGACTGATGTGCATTTAGAACGTAAATAATTGATACATTAATCTGTATAGTAAAATATTAATTTCTGTAAAATACCCGATTTGCAAATGCTCCGTCTACATTTCAAAACTTCTTTTATTATTCTGATAGCGGCCCTTTCGTAAAAGCTGTCAGGAATGCTTACATTGCACACATTATATGCGCAAATTTTAAAATAAACGCCATAAAAACAGGAGAAACATTAAACTGAATGCATTAAAACAGCAGAAAACCAATATTTGCATAAGCTTTGCATTACATTTACACGTTAAAATGAGCTTGCAGCGATTTAATCGCATTGCATGCGTCTATATAGACACAGTAAAGTACAGTTTTCTGGACATCCTGACTTAGACTTATAATACAACAACAAACGCCATAAAGTAATTAGAGAGAGTTGTTACTGCATAATGCTCGTTTGTTGCGTATCAATCAGCCAAGAAAGTAGTTTTTTAAATATGAACACTAATAAATTATAGAAAAAATACAATCCAGGATTATAAATTGTTAACATTGTCATTGTGATCAACTTTATATTTCCATCGCCCGCTCTTGCGCGTTTGAATTATTAAGTAGTAATTTTGGTTCAAAGTTCGAATAAGCCGCTCAGAATGCTTGGCTTCGGCAAGTCTAAATTTGTTATCTTTAATCAAGACTAAAGCACTGATCTGTAAAGCGAACGGTAAATATGACAACATACGTCTTAGGTATGCCTATAGACAAACAGTAGCAAGATTTCCCAATCCTCTTCTGCAGTTTACGTTTATCACTTTCAGAATTTTTAAACGATACGACTCAATTGATTTGCTTGCTTCAATTTTTCGCTGCGTTAAAACAAATTCGCAATTAATTCGGTGTTTCGATAAAAGCGCCACCCAATAGATATTTAATTGGGAAAACTGAAAAGTTTATTAAAATTCACTCGTGTCATGGATATTTACCCTTGCTGTAGTTATTACTCCTGTCAAAATCAATTTCTGTTAATGCAGATCTGAAATGCGGGATCTATTTTACATTCCCCCTTTATTTCCCAATTGGCACCAAACGTGAAGTGGAAAACATAATTTATATCCGAATGAGCTGCACATTAATATCGCGGAACAATTTTGAGAGTACAATAATAAAAATATGACGATTATGCCATATTAGTAGTTAGCCTCCTACTACTAAAGCGATCCTCCTTTAGTATTTTTTACGATTGAAACGACAATTAAAACAATAGTAATAAATATGGTATAGAAATACAGTTACAAGTATACAATTATGAAGTATTCACCGCCGCCTAAATAAACAAATACTTTCATGACTTTTTCTAAGTACCTACAAAACTTCAAAGTTGCTTTACTCAAACATTATATATGGCATAACTGGCTTACAGTACCTAAAAGGTCCTAATGAAAACACATTAATTAGCATTCTAGAAAGTTATATATTAGAGCGACTCATGTATCCAACCGTCGATTAGGGCTCCCCGAACGTAGGGCAAAAATTACCAAATCATACTTGAGAGTGCAGGCGGCCGAACGGTATTTTACTTCCACAATATTATCAAATTCTGAAGTAATCAAATGGATGCAGCAAGTCACCAAACCAATGTGACCAAAACTGCTCCAGATTATCGGCGATTTATCGGGATGCAACCTGCTTGCAAAGCGTCATCAAAAGAAACCCGTAACAGAGGCATCTTAGTTCCGGCAGTGAAAGTATGACTCTTAAAAATATTCAAAATGGAAACAGTGGCGGAATAAATAGCCATACTCTGAAAACTGCAACGAAAAATTGGTACAGTATAAAACGATCATTAAGACCCCCTAATGAATATTCCTAGCAAGGCTCGCCCCTACGTGTCTCTTCCAGCCCATTTGGCTCCAGCTAAAGCTCAATCGGAAAGGGGGCTCGAACGATTGGGCACAGTTCAGGGCGAGGTACCACCATAGGGGTGGTTGACGGTAATTGTTTAAAAAAAGTCGACGAGCGAAACGACTTTTGGAAATGTAGATCTAAATTCAACTGACGATTGGTCAAAAGCCGAAATCCAATCGCCGTTGCGTCTCGTTGTTACCCCCAGGAGGCGCTCCACAGCTGTAGGAGTTTACACCTACCTTTGGGTGTCCCTCTGGCAGTTGTTTGGGCCCTGTACAGAGGAGTATACACAACACGACAAGAATACCAGTTCCTGGTAAATAAAGTACAAGCATTGAATTAAAATAAGGTGATCTATTATCTCAATATTTACACACATATGAGTTTGGACATGCAGTATATAGTAAAATTGGGGTTAGTCAACGTTTTTACAATGATTAACTAATGTAAGACGAGGACAGCGCGTGCACTAAATCTGTTGGTACCTGAATCCAAGAACGACCAGTATAAAATGCCAATTTAGGTTTTCCTCGGTACTGGGAGTCAAATTACCACAGTATCTTTAGGCAAAGCTTTGTAAACTCTCAGTGGACGGTACCTAGTTAATCTTGTAAGGTACAACATATCATGCATTGTTCAACGAATGTCTAAAATGTGCACAACAGTTTATAGGACAAGTAGCACTCTTAAAACGACCATTTACAATACCTTTTTGTCGGCGTAGGAGCCCAACAACTGCGTTTCCTATAATAACAGGCGAAGAGCGCCTCACGTAGGGGTACTCTGCAATGTTGACTGATGGTACTATCGAATAGGGGATGTTTTGAAGTACAACAACGACGAGGCCTGCAACGACAACGGTGGGGTGGCCGACCAACTTAGCCGGGGAAGTGTTGTAATAGAATCCTTCACAAGAAGATTTGGGATGGACCGAAACGACGGACGACAAAGATGCAGCCTGTAGATATGCTTGGGAACGCGCTTCTTTTTGAAGATTCGCTGTTTGCAGCGTAAGCACGTAATTAACGGCACTGACTCAACGAAGCGCGTAGCATGTTTGAAGCGACTTGGGAGTCTACCCTGCGCGGTTAATTATATGCTCTCCGAAATTCGCTTAGCATAAACAAGCACGCGATGCTTGGGATTGCATCACCTTAACTCAACGCAGCGAAAATGTCCGGGATTCCACGGTCTGAAAACATCGGCAAGCAGGCGCCGTTCGGGTAATTTGATATATCGCTTTTGTTTCATTTGAATTCGGCTAAATACTGAACGCGGATCCCATCAGTGGGCAGTTCGGTAAACTAATTAGCGGGACCTATACCATAAGGTACGAATTGCAGAATTCGCTCCTGTAATATGAAAAGGTGCCTTCCGGCAAAGCTAGGGCAACACATGTCGTAACCTGTCTGTAAATGGGCCCGGTATAGGAGGATTTCGTTCCAGGGCACGGCGTAGGGATGCGGAAGCGTAAGTTTGTTTAACTAAACGTCGGGAGTCTTAACAAATTTTTAAAAGAAAAGAATGTCAGCAGCAAATTCTAAAGTACCAAAATATTTTTTAAATTGATAAATCGTCATTTTCACAATGTTCTGCCATACTTTTATCTAAGCTTTTCCAACTGCCTGGCGGTCAAGCTAGGCGAGGAAAAGCGTGTAGATAACGATAACTCGCCCTAAGAAATCGCAAATTATTGCAAGCGCAAAACCAGAGTTGCGGAGCTACAGGGAGTGCAGAAAAACACATAGTGCGAAAGTACATTAAAATTCATGTCGTCATATAATTCATTAACATCTTAGTTAGTTTTAAGTTAATCAAAAGAAATGATTACAGAATCAATCACATATATCATTTTTCTTATTCTTCTTCATCTTCCTTCTCTCATTATAGGCCATTGGCCTGTTTTAACCAAAAAGTGGTTCTATGAGCCCTCTTTGCCCTTAGGCGGAGTAGGTGGCTGGCCTTGCCTATCAAAAGTCATGCAGAGATCCCTTGTTTAGGGGTTTAGGGGTTAACGACTACCAGAGGTGTTAGTGTGGTAGCCAGGGAGTGTACAAATTTTAAAATTATTTTACAGTCGCCAAAATTCGAACCCGGGTCGGCCGCCTGAGAGGCGAGATTTTCTCGCTGGGACATCCGCTTGCTATGTCAATTTTAATAGTATAAACTACACAATTATACAAAGAACTATTAGGGAGGTGGTCCGTCATGCTTTTAGCGGAGATGCCTTGATATGTAGCAATAAAACTCGGTAGTCTACTCCACGAACATTTATTTTAAAGCTATAGGTGGTCTGTATTTAATAATTATTATTCCTACCTCGCCTTCAACGTTTAAAATCTTAACCTTATTTTAACCTCAATTTTAACATGTGCTTCTACTACGAGTAAGTGAATTTCTTTATTATGTACATTATTGTTAACCATATGGTCCATATGCCTCTGTACATTATCATTATGGCCCGAGGATGAAACCAGTTTGGTTTCGAAACATGTCGCCACCTTTAACTTTAAAATAAATGAAAACGACTATTGAGTTTTATTGCTTCATAACAAATAACTATTCCTTAAATAAACATATTTTATAATTCATTGAATTACTTAACAAAGAAACCTCATTTTCGTATTTTTGTACACTTTTCAGGTCGGTAAAAAGGTGAAAATTGTATAATATGTTAGGACATAAGTACTTCTCCTATAGTGTAGATCTGGCATTTTCAATAAAAAAAAGGCTAAAGCTAAAAGTACAACTTCGGCAATAATAATTATTAAGCTGTTGGTTGATTCGTTACATATCAGACAGTAGAAATATGGTCGGAATATATTACGTTCCATTTTAATCCGCATCTTTTCGTCAGCAGGTAAACTTAGACCTCCGGTGACTGACGGAAAATAGCAACGTCGCGCAGAAAAGTCACATAAGAAATACATTGTTCTATTATGCTCGTACTGAATTTTAAGTATCGAACGATCTGTAGCGTAAGTCATACGACGCAATTAATTTGGTAGACTAAATTACAAAACTTAATTTGTATTATGATAGCAGACTACTAATTACAATTTAAAGATTTTTCAATTACTTCTAGCCACTCGTTAGATTGAAGAGTTTTAAAAAAATGTCAGACTGTTACTTGTGAAAACATAGTGGGAGTCTGCCACGGTCAGAAAAATTCACCTCACTTCTAATTGGTCCCAGTTTTGTGTCAGTCTGTAGACATCGCAAATATGTATGATAAAGTTAAGATAATTCCTCGTCATGCTTTTTTGTGACAAAATTACTACTAATAGTATAGTCGAAAAAGTGATGCTTTACAGCAGGGGTCGGCAACCTTTTTCGGACGGCGGGCCATTTTCAAAATAATTTTTTTTATGCGGGCCGCACATTCATATGTAACTTAAATAGTGCTTTTATATCATATACGAGTATAAATATTATTAAAAATAAATATAGAAAAAAATAATTTTTTATTGACATGCTATAATAATAATAATGTTAGAGAACAAAAATTTTACAATTCTTAAAAAGGAAAAAAAAGAAAATACAATTCCAATTAAATATATATAAATATGTAAATATAAAATATATAAATATAAAAAATATAAAATATTGTAGTGAAACGTCATACGGCTGTCAACATGAACGCACATATGAACATTACAGTAGCAAACTGGCGAAATGAAAGAATTAGTGATGGGCCTATCCGGAATGAATAATCGGAAAGTTTCCGATTGTTCAAAAAATCGGAAGGTTCCTATTATTTCGGAACTTTTCGGAATTCGATTATTTTACTGTTCGGTTGACAAAATTCGGAACTTTCGGAATTCGATTATTTTACTATTCCGTACACAAAATGAGAAAACGAAATGCCAATTTGAACTGAACGGAATACGGAATGTTGTATTGACTCACTTGACTGCTATATGCTGGTTGGCGAATGTCGACGGGTCGCGCCGTGTGCGCACGTGTATGATACGTGAATGGCACTAATGGCAGTGGTATTTCGTAGATTAATTATTAGATAGTACACCTACAGACTTCAAATTCAAGTTTTGTTTTATACTATCTATTATGTACTTTATGTGCTATTAAACTTTAAAATATCACTACCATTTTACGAAAGTCTATTAACGTAACTACTGTAATCATTTGAAAAAATATTTTATTTCCTCATATCCCACTGTGCGACTCAAACTCATAAATTGTTTTTTAAAATACTGCATTGCTAACTAGCGTCTACATAGTTACCAATGCAGTATCCTAAAAAATCTTATACGATACACGACCGGTAGAATTCTTATGGCCTTGCCAAACATACAGGTTTCGCCCTACGGTTCGACCTGTAAAGTATTGGCGCGGCCATAAAAATGTTGCTACCGGTCTAATAACGTAAATAGCTACTACTGACCGTCCTACAAACCCAAACAATAGATGCCAACGCAGATAAGGGCTTACGGCGCGACGGCGAGTGCTCTCATCGTAAATTTGCACGCACTTCATCTTCCTTCCGCTTGTTGTTATTTCGCTCGTTTTCCCTTGCTTGCATTTACGGAATGTAAAATAATCGGATGATATTCCGATTTTATAAACATTCCGAAATGGAACATTCCGATTATTGAAATCATCCGATTATGCCCATCACTAGAAAGAATGCTACACTTGCTAAGCGAGACGTCGTATTCGCTGGGGAGTGGGGATTAAACTTGCGCAGTAAAATAGGTTTCCCATTATGCTTCTGTTTGTCGCGCATTTTTGTCACCGGCCACATTTCGGCACGCTTACGCTCTAAGTTTGTTGATTTTCCTAAAGTTATATTGGTGCTTTGGCGGGCCGCGCAAAAAGTTGCAAAGGGCCTCATGCGGCCCGCGGGCCGCAGGTTGCCGACTCCTGCTTTACAGGACGAGATGGCTGTTTGAAATAAGAGGTCCTCATGCCGAGGATGTTAAGCCGCAGAGTCCAGTAAGGACACTTTTCTGTATTATATATACTACTTTTTCTGAAACCGTTTAAATGTCAGTAAAAAATCAGTTATCACAAATAATTCAAAATGTTTAAATTTTTTGGTAAGTATAATATTTGTGGTCTAATAATTTAGCCTATATTAATATTACTGATAAAAATAGATAAAGAGGTCATTTAATTTTGCAGTTATTTTTTTGAGTTACGTAAAATGTTTTCCTTATACTATTTTCATGACTGTTTTTGTATAGATATAGTTGTAGTTATTTTTTGAATCAAGTAAATTACTTTATCTACTCCAATGGGATAAGTAACTCATTACGTCCACCCATTTGACACTATTTCTGTTAGGTAATTACTTCGTTATCTAACTGAGTAATGGCTTCATTACCTAACTGAAGTAGTGTCTCATGAATGACATAATGACATTTGCCTACTAAAACATTTTTGAAAATGACAGATCTGACATTTCTCTTAATATCCTTTTCTCAATGTTAGGCAGTTGTAGATAAAATTTTGTACAATACATGTGTGATAATGCATCATTAATATACTTGTGTGCTTACATAACTCGTGCTACGAACTCGTTTCTAACTTATACACACGTATATTAATGATGCTCTTAGCCCACTTGTATAGTAAATAACTATTTTGCACTCATGATTTCAAAATTCATATTTCCCGGTCATTCCCGATGCCCGAAAATGACTTTTCCCGCACCGGGGTGTTTTTTACTTTCCCACAAAAACTATGGCAATTGTGTGTTCCAGGGGCGCTGTAAACGTCAACAAAAGCTAACAGGTGCTAGGATACGTATAAAAATTTAGTAATTTGTGCTGCCAACTCAGTAAAGTTGTAAAACACTAAATAATATTTTTTTAACTTTTTCAAATATTTTGAGTTATTCGTTACAAAAAACATTGTACCTACCTCTTTCGGGAAGAATTTTCCCGAATTCGCACTACATGCAGCACTCCCTTCGGTCGTGCTGCAAACAAAGTGCTCATTCGGGAAAATTAACTTCCCGAACTTGTTAGGTAAATAACTATTTCCCACGCCCACATACGAAAGCAGGTATTTGTTAGGAAAAAATGCACAATTCACAGTTATACAGTAGGCTAAATATGTCATTTTAACCTAAGAATTGCTGACAATATGCCATTTTAACCTTAAAAACTACTGAAAATATTACATTTTGACCTAAAAATTACGAGCAATCTACTGACATTGTTAGTTGTCACAATAAATTTGTCATTCATAAAATTGCAAAAATGTGTATTTTTTGTGGTCGTGGGAGAAATAGCTTACATCACTCGCTCGAAAGTATATCGTATTTTAACTCAATCGGCTCCGCTACGCTTCGCCTCGTTTCTCAAATATACTCGCACGATATACGTCACTACTATTCTTGACTAGTCAGGAAGTTAATTTCCTGACTGTTTTTGTAAAGTTTCCATACTAAAATGGGTATTGGAAAGCCTACTTGAAGTAACGGTTTCAGAAAAAATAAATGTGTAATTTGTTCTTGCAAATTGTATAATAGCTATCACACTACCAAATGGGTGTACATTTTTTCTTTAATTTGAACGAATATTGAATATACTTCAAACCGCAAATGGCTACCGCTTGAAAATTATTTTTCGATTTTTAAAATACTTAGCAACAACACTTAATTGGCACTAAATTTTACTATTGCTTTGATCTCTATTGCAATTGTGTTTTAAAGAGCAACAAAATTTTAAATGACATAATGCATATAATCCTGAACAGAAGGCACACGAAATGTGTAGCATAGACTGCAAAAGACCTGGAATCGGAACAAACTTATTGCATTATTATCTTTTATTAAAGCAAGTGCTTATTGTTCACGTGGACATATTGCTGTAACTCCAGGAGAAAATATTTTCTATTTAAAGTAAACTGTAGCAGACACACAATCCTCTAGTTGCTATCTTTTACTAAAACAAACACTCTGTGGACGCAACACATAATGCAGTTTATAATTCCTTAGTTAATTCTTCCTTTAAACTTTTAAGCCAAAATTTTGTTTTCTAAATATTTTTTGTTAAAATTACATAAATACTCAATTAAAATGACGTGCATCTTTTTAAAGAGAAAAATAAAGGTAAATTGTATTACGGATTTCCTGTTTTCAGTTTTTTTAGTTTTCCTCAGAATTGTCATTACTGAAAAATTGCTCTATGGAGATGGTTTAAAGCTCACAATTTAATTCTGAATGCAGAGAGAAATATTGAACAAAGTCAATTAAAGCACAGAGTTGAAATATTTTATTTAATTGCAATCTAAACAGTAGTTGAAGTTATTAAATGCATTGGTAATGAGATGCAAGGAGTATAATTAGAGGGATAAAGGTAGGTGTAAGAAAAGCAGATTTCAGAGGGATTGAATTTAAAGTTTGAGTAAAAGAAAGATTTAAGATGGCTAATATAATATAAGTAATATGATAGATTTAAGCATATTTGAATCCGGACCAAATGAAAGTAAATAATACAAAAGGTTGGTTATGTGCATAATGAATATGAGCGTAGAGTTAGTAATAAAAGTACAGGCCACTGAAAAGCAAGCAAGTTGAAAGGTAGATGGAAATCGAAGCAAGATAAGATAGAGTTTGCAAAGAGCAACTCAAATTTGTTTTGCCGGAGCAAGCCCAAAGAAATATTGCAATTAGATAAAATATAGAAAGGAGCAATTAACCAGTTTATTAAAGAGTAATAAATACATTTTATTTTGATTATCCCAAGATACTGACAGGCAAAGTTTTACATTTTTAAAATTTAATATAACTACCCAGAGTATTGTGTGGTGATTTGCCCTAATTTATATTTTCACTAAACCCTTTATTAATTGAGGGCATCATTACACTATATACATAATATACGTATTATGAGATGTTTTATAGAACTTTTTCCACTGTCTAGGGTGTATATCACACAAAGTTCCTTCTCAGGACTAACCAGGAACACCTGAATACCGGAGTAGATCAAAACTCTCGAAATGTTGTGTAATATACATCCTAGACAGTGGAAAAAGTCCGATAAAACATATCATAATAGACCACTGCCAAAAAAATGATATTCAGAGAACAATATACGTATTATTTCTTCCTATCTAAATTGCAGAAAGAACAGTAAGGAATAGCTAACGAATTAAGAAATGTTTCTAGTAAAGCTAGTCAAATGAATGTTGAGGAGATAAGAATCGACTGAAAATTAGCTTCGTCACATTTCTCATTTTGAATAACCTTTATTATTAGCTTTATAACGTTCGTTGACAAACAAAACTAATGTTAACAATATTTACTATTTACACATCGTCAAGAGAAACTGCTATATTTTATTATTCGGTTTGCCTAAAATTGACCTTTAGCGAGAAATAATCCCGTGTTTACTAAATTTACCTTCGTACCACAGAGAACGCTAATAATGAGGACCACTAATTAAATCACATGCGGACTTGCCCCGGATACATCCACCAAACCTAACAAGGAAATAGCCTCTTAACTTAACCTCTGCTCTAGCGATGTTTCTCTTGTTCAGAAAAGGTCACAACACATTAACTACGGAAGTTCTTATATTATCGAGATATGTAAATTGTTTGATCTAAATAATAATATTCATTTTTGATATCAACTGTGCATGCCAGAAATTAAAATTGAAATAATTAAAAAATTGATACTGTTAAAAATATTCGAAACAGGTTAGGTTGTCGTTCTGAAATTTTGTCAGATTACAAGGTTACACCTAGAGATTACAAAATGGATACAATAACTGTGACAAAACATTGAGCGTAAATGTTGCCGCCAGATTTTAGGTAAATTTATATATAATCACTGAAAACAGTGCTTTAATAGACACTATTTTTGCACGGTTCTTTTCATATGAAAAACCTCGAAACAACCTTCATGTCAGACAACTGGCAGATTGTCACATTTATGAAATGTCAAAATTGAAAATTTCTGATTATTTTTATTCAGATTAGATAAAATCTTATATAATACGCTTTGCAATGAAGTTTTTAGACACTTGACACGATATCAAATTCGACCTCCTGCCCCTTTTGAGAAAACACGTCGCGTGCTTAAACCATTTAAATTTTTCCACATGCATCAAAAATAGCTATAAAAAGCTTATTTTCTTCGTCTGTAAAGTAAATAGCAGACTATAGCAGTTGAAAAATAAAAAATAGGACGCTCATCCTTTAAAAGTACTCAACGAGGGTTTATATCATATATATAATACACATATATTGCTGGTAGGGCCTGGAAACTTCAGAAAACATTACGGCACCGACATAGTCTCACTTAGAGTATAACGCGTCTCGTGCGCATGCGTAAGAATTCGAACTCCGCCTTTAGAAGCGAATTTTAAACTTGACCACTTCCCCATTGGGCGGACGACGCCGCCGCGCTTGCGCACAGCTCACCGTACACGTGAAGGAGTTGGTTGTGTGTCTCACTTCATCGGTAAGTTTCCCACTCATAGCCGCTAGCAATATAGTAAGTATTAGATATATGGTTTATATCTACAATGTGATGTAAAATGTCGTTGTTCCCGTTAGTCCCTAACTACTTTTTGTAAGACATTACTGAAAATGCAAATTTAATAAAGCAACAGTTCGATACAGTGGAGTACAATGGATTTAGTTCCGAAGTGACTCAGTCATTAGACTAAATTATGCACTACGGCGTTTTTCGTTTCCACCACTGCATTCACCACCTCCTTACAATATTTCTTTGGTGAAAGTTAAATATAGACCAATAATACGGGCCGATTAATGATTAACAACAAATAATTACTGCAAATGTTGAGTATTGCAAATAATTTGTTTCGTCAAACAATCGGTGTCAAGCTCATTGAGTGGTAACAAAAATGCCTCGCCGTAGTTTACATGTTGACGACATGGTGGATTTAATTATTTCATTATGGTAAAACCAATTTCAAGTACGACAACTCAATAATTCTCTATCTGCGTCGAAGAAATCAGTCAAACAAAGATAGCATCACGAACACTCTTAAATATATACGTGTTCATTTTACTGCGAGCAAACCAGTAATGCATCGCTTAGCTTAACTAGGAGCGCTAACTACTAGTAGTTGTATATTTGCTAGACATACTCTAGTTACTTCGCTTATCTATGGCCTAGAGTCTGTGTGTGGCTTCCAGCTCTCTGTCATTTCTCTGTCCTAATATATTAGGAACTTTGAAGTCATCACCCACTAGTAATTTTCATAACTGATTTTATTAAAATTTTAAAGCATCATTAAAAGGTGTCGGCCCAGTTGCGCCCGGCCCACTTGCGCCCACTGCCATTTTCGACCCATTTGCGCCCCAGAAGAATGTCAACTGTAATTAAGGTCTCATTTGCCTCCAGGCCTGCATCTCATTAGTCATCAGGACAGCCGAACTTAGCCGACTGACTAGTGGGGCGGTCTTCCACCTGCAAAATTAATTATTACAAAACACAAAATTTTACAATGTTTCCATTAGCTGCCCTAACTTCTATGCTTTTCTGTTGGTAGGTACTTTAATGTTTGTGTTTGCTTGAGATTTACTTTAAAATTTTAGTAAGAATTTTTACACTGGTATCAAATTTATTGATTAATAATTCAGATTATTAAATTAGCGCATTTTATCAGCGTGTCAGTGACACCTAGTTTTTCAACATAATGTTATAAGAATTAAACAATATACTACGTAACTTTTTATATAGTTCTCCATCCACTTTAGAAAATAAATGAAGAAGTTACTTAGTAGAGAATAGGGCGGATAGGTTAACAAAGGTTGTACCATTTATAACTTGTTTAATAGTTATTGTCAACTAAGGTCTTCCTATTTTAGCTGACCTTCACATGTGTTTCATTTAGTATAAAAAGAATCTATGGTTTAGTTGGTAGAATAAAGACA
>OW679195.1:150154934-150238390 GCA_940337035.1 Agriotes lineatus | reverse complement strand
AAGTTACGTATCATGAATTGGTTTACTTTTTGTTGTTGGCACTACCATAAAGTTATTTTATGCATTGCCGCAGATTCCTGCTTGGAATTCCTTCAGAACCTCGTAGGCTTTATTTTGGGCTTTCACCGTCATGTACAGTTCACTTCACGAACTAAGTACATTAATGCACTTATTGGTTTTCAGCCTATTTTAGCCTCCGCTACAGTTTTAAATTGTAGTTTATATCTGTATATATTTTAGTCGGTGTTACATGTTGTATTTAGTAAAGAGGTTTAGTAGTTATTGATCACCTTACGCATTGACTCTATTTTTGATAATCACCTGTACTTTGTACTTATGATCTTGATTATGTGATTAAAAACTGTGATACTCGATACTTGGTTTTGTTCTTTATTACTGCCATCTCGATTCGTGTGCTATTTTTCAGATTATTGTGCTACTTTGAGTTTACGAATTCTCTATGATACCTGGATACACTTGTCGTTAATTAAATGATTCGTTGGCGCTCAGTTTGGTTTTATAAATTTTACCACAAGTATATAAAGTACTGTATACCGTCTCCCTGAATTAATCCGGCCGGCAATTGTATCCAGGTATTCATTTATGTTGTACTTTTGAGAGTTTTAGTCGACTAATCAATTGAAGCTAATCTCTATCTCTTGTTGTTTACTAGATGCCCATGTTGAAAGCGGCGTTCTAGAATTCTTGCATTTAATTTAATAAATAAAGAATATTTTAATCGATGGGTTAATTATATTTCATAATACCAAACCTATCTCGAGTCAAGAAGAAAATCAGAGGACAGACATCACAAAACTATAAACACTCGGTGTGGTGAATTACATTTGCTAATAAATAAAATGTTCTATTACTTACTTTAGTCTAAAACTTTGAAAATTGCTAATAATTTCATTCAACATCAGTTACGTACCTACAACAAAATATCAATTAAAACGAAACAGCCGGACGAGACAAGGGCAAGTCTCCATACTTTCGTTTCTTTATCGTCCTGCAAGACTCTCTCCACGTTAATTGTATCCTTTCAAGAAATACTATCTGTCTCTGGAAACATGCAATGATAGAATAATTACTTGCACTTCAAAATGGTTTCGTTTTTAAAAGAAAAACGAGTATGCGTGACACTTATTATGTGAGTACAGAGCACTTTCAGCTGCATGTTTACTATCGCTGGCGTGTATGGATATTGTCAATTTTTGTCTGCCAGGGACGAATTTTAGCAAACTATAAAAATATACAACACCAGCAAAGTTTCCCCGAAAAGTGCTTTATGAATATTCGAATGCAGTATAAATCTAATGCAAATTGCTGCCGAGCGTTCCAAATTCCCCAATATTTATGAGAAAATTTATGTTAAACAAAAGTTTGCCGGCCCGTCGCATTAATGCAAAAATTAAAATCCATAAAAGGCTTTAAATTTAACTGCTATAATTCGCCTAATCCAAGTTTAATTCCGGAAAAACTGGGGCTAAACAGGATCAAAGGAGCCGGCGAAAAACGAAAAAGACTTCTGCATAGTAATTATCGCGACACATAATAAGAGCGGGCGAAGCGGAGAAGCTGCCGCAGCAATTTGCATATTTGATTAGAGATAATCCGGGTGCTTGTTTAATTCGATTCGTGCCCCAGGTGCTGCGGGTTTGGTGGTTGCGGGACGGCCACAGGTTACTGAGCAACGGAACTGCTGGGGTCATCGTCAGCAACCAGACCTTGGTACTGCAGGTAAGGAAATAGAGATTTCTAATTGCATTATCACACCTCGCGAACATTTACCCTAATGATTTGGAAATTGATGGTGCCTTCCCCTCTGCGTTTAACCTCTGCTGAGAGACCGAATATATGAGGGTTGCTGAGTTCCAGGGCCCGCTGAATAATTCCGTTTGATAAATTCAGTTTTCGAAGGAAAATATACACCGTGTCTTTCAGATTGCGGAACTTTCAGGGTAAAGGTCCTTCAAGGTGCCAAATTATGCAGCACGACTGCATTGCCTTGTAAATATTTTGACCGTTTGCACTTAACATCAGTTTGCACTGACTCAAGGAGAATTGCTTTACAACCAAATACCTAATCTATTATGTTCAGAGAATATCAAGCAGTAAATGCTTTATTCATTATTTGTTTTACAAACAACCTTTCAGGTAAAAAAATATGAGAGGTGTAAGAGATTTACTACCATATAGTTTGGTGCAGTTTTCGTTTTACCCTGCAAAGTAACTAAAAATACATACCTTTTGGAGGTTGTATTAGAACTGTACCTATTGAAATTACCGTAGTTAGTTAAGTTTGATTTCTATGCACCATCCGGTCAGTCTCCATTTCAATCATTAGTTAATCTACATATATTCTATTCTAGTTGTGTCTGGATAGAGGTTAGCCATGATTTGCCTTCTTTAAATTTTTAATTTATTAATTGTTGGTAGAACGGTTTTAGTTCCAAATTGGAAATTATTGTCAATGTCATGTCAGCTAGAAAGGCCTTGCTGCCTACATGTATACACTGTGGCCAAATTAAGGAGTAATTTTTTTAGGGTTTAATAGTTTTTTAGCCAATATTATTGATTTTTGGATGCATCTAGTTGCAACATTTCTGATCAATAATTTTACAAAGACAAATTTAATTTGCAGAATGGACCAAAAGTAATTGTAGTTTTTCTAAGGGTATATGTGGAGCTCTAGAAGATGTTAAATCACTCAAAACTCTTGACATTTTAAAAAATGCAACTAGTCTTGATATTCGTCGACATTTTAACTTGCTTATTCCTAATATTTTTAGACGTATTGCAATTTGAAAGCAAAACTTGCTTGTATTGGATTTCTAAACACTCAAAATTATCCATGACTTGTAATAAAACCAATAATAATCTTAAATTTGACATTTCGAATAGTTGAATGATACACAAGGTCGGTTTTAAATAAAGAAAATAATCTCTTTTTAGATTTTTGTATATACTTTTGCAGCGACTTTAAATGCACTGTTTTTCCCAGATTTCTTGCTTATCAACCTGGTTGCTTTTTTACTATGTTTTTTAAATTTACTTACCTTGTACAAGGAATAAAGACTATTATTATTACTAAAATTGTTATTGTCCACCCTCTAGATTGAATTTCTTTTTGAAAGGGTACTGCTTAGAAGTTTTGTGACTGCATTATATCCAAAAATTGGTAAAATTTACTGCCGAACAAAGAAATTATTAAACTTTGAAGTAGATACTTCCTTAATTTAGCCACAATGTACTATGCAAGACGAAAAAAACTGGGACAACTCTTGATAAAGATTTTGGCATTATATTTGATTAGCTTAAATGAGGCTTGAAACAGTTACATTTACTGTAACAATTTTATTTCATAGCAACGTCTAAAGAAGTTGATGATTGAGTTATAAATACCTAGCAACTATACATATTAAGGCAGTCACATTTACAACAGACCATATTAACTGTCCCAGTTTTTTTATGTCTTGCATAGTATACAAAATCAATTACCCTATTCAGAATAATCTACATAATTTTCAACATATAAATTAAGTTATCTAAAGGTTTGCAAGTAAAACACTTATTTATTATTGAAAACAAAATTTAAATTTTCTGTATTTAGGCAGTGACGCCCAAAATAATATGCGAAACTAAAATTCACATTAATAAGTGCTATGGACATTTAAAGAAGTTCTACGTTCTACGTCTATTAGAATGGGTCCAAACGTGAAAGACTGACTATTCTTAAGGCCGCCATATTAAATTTTCCAGATTTTCCAGAATTTTCTCATCAAACTGAGGCCCCAAGAAATGCCTGTTCCGAATTTCAGGTTTATAGGTGATCGGGAAATGCAAAAATAAGTCGGTCACATTTTTTTGAGTCAGCCACGAGTGGATTTTATATACAGATTGCGGCAGGCAACTAGGACCATAGCAAAAGCAAGGGGACCTTACATGTGGCCGTCATTGTATTTAAAATTTTTAAAATCGAATATATACCTTGCATTTATAATGATCCTAACGACCTACCGCTATCGTACAATGATTGTTAGTTTGTTAAACACAATTATTACGGCCCCATGTACGGTCCCATTGCTTTTGCTATGTTCCTAGTTGCCTGCCGCAATCTGTACATATATTGATGATGATAATTGATGATTATTAAATCTCTGGGATACAATCATAAATAAATGAACGCAAACAAAATGTTATGTGAAGAAAAATGCTGTTGCATTCAATACTAAGTTTTTTTAAACATTTTGACAGTTGAAAAACCCCATGTGAAAGTGTAACATTGTGTACCTCGACAGAGGTACTCGAAGTGTGTTAAGCTAATCATCGAAATTAGCCAAATTTCAAAACAAAATATAATAAAACCAATTATATACAACAGAAGCTACGTAATTGACGACATTTTAAAGAAGTGTGGGTGTGAAGTCCTTAATTTAGCTTCATACCATTGTCAGTATAATCTTATTGAACTGCCATGAGGGTTCTGTAAGAATTGCTATAATAAGCACATAAATTGGCAATCTTTGCTTAAAATAACAGCAGCAAGCTTATACAGTCTGTTCTACAAAAAAGGCCCCGCCTTCTAGCTACTTTATTATTTATTTTAGACCCAATAAACCTTATATCAAATGAAATGGCACATAAAAACCTACATTTTCACACTATCAAAAAATTTTTATCTTCAATTGTTTCAGAGTGGTGACGTCTCATGCAATTTTTTTAAATGACACTGTATATATTTTTTTACATTTTCTGGTAGAGATTTTTTTTCTATTTTCAACAATATAAATATTTTATGCCCTTACATAAGAAAATTTTCGAGAAAAATTAAAAAACTTTTTTATCGGTGGGAGGCCACCATACAAAACTATAAACAAAAGTGTATTTATTTACAAAAAGGAACACAAAAAACTAACCATTTATAACAAATGTTCGATATGTAAACCATTATTGACAATACAAATTTGACATCGTCTATTAACACTTCTTGCGGGGTTTATAAGCATATCTTGAGGAATGCTTTGGCAAGCATTTCTAATCCTTACTCTGAGATCATCAATATTTTCTGGTGGTGTAACGAAAACAAGGTCCTTAAGGTGTCCCCACAAAAAGAAATCAGGGGGAGTTAAGTCTGGGGACCTAGCTGACCACTGAATTGGTCCATTTGTGCCAATCAAATTCTGTCCAAAATTTTCGTTTAGGAAATTAGTGTTTATAAGAGAACTATGGACAGACGCACCATATTGTTGCAAATGACGTTATTAAATTCTGCAAGAGGCAATTGTTCCAAATATTCCTGTAATTGGTTTCGTAGAAACTGGTTGTATCTAACTGAATTTAGATTTCCGTCAATAAAGTAAGGTCCTAACAACCTTCCGTTTAAAATCCCACACCATACATTAACGCTAAATCTTCTTTGAAAGCGATTTTTTTCTAATATTTCTGGGATTTTCTGTACTCCAATAATAGTGATGATTTCTATTAAATAAACCGTTATTGGAAAATGTGCATTCGTCAGGCCATAATATTTTTCTGTAAAAATTAGGATCCTCTTGCTGTCTGTTTACAAAGTAATTACAAAATTCAATTCGACGTGGAGGGTCATTTGCTTCTAAATTATGCACTAAATGTTCCTTATATGGTTTAAAATCATGTTTTGTTAAATATGATGTACTGTACTACATGACACCTGAAGATGATGTGCAATTTCTCGTGTTGAAGTATTTGCATCTTGCTCTACACTTAACAAAATATCCAACTCCAAATTTTCATCTCGTACTTGGCGGTCTCTCTTTATTTTCTTTAGGGAACCCGTATTCCTTAACGTTTCTTCTAATTTACAAAATTTTCGCCGGGAAGGAGCCTGTCTATCGGGATACCGTGTTTGATAAATACGTAAAGCTTCCGCACTATTTTTCCTGCATTCAAAGAATACTTGCAACATGTCAACCATTTCATTGTTAGTAAACCTGGCCATATTTTGATTTGAATATTAAAGCACAAGAGTATAATACAAGAAAACACTTTAGATTATTCTGAAATATGACAGTTAAAGCGTTTGTCTACTATTTATTTTGTTTTTCTGAGCTACGCCTTTGTTTATAGTTTTGTATAGTGGCCTCCCACCGATAAAAAAGTTTTTTATTTTTTCTCGAAAATATTCTTATGTAAGGGCATAAAATATTTATATTGTTGAAAAGAGAAAAAAAACCTCTACCAGAAAATGTAAAAAAATATATAGTGTCATTTAAAAAAAATGCATGTGACGTCGCCACTCTGAAACAATTGAAGATAAAAAATTTTTGATTGTGTTAAAATGTAGGTTTTTATGTGTCATTTGATTTGATATAAGGTTTATTGGGTCTAAAATAAATAATAAAGTTGCTAGAAGGCGGGGCCTTTTTTGTAGAACAGACTGTATGGCTTCAAGCTCATTCGAAATGTACTCCAGACATATGGCATTTTTTGTAACCACTGCGAACCACTCATTTCGGCTAACTAGATGAAACATATAAGAAAATGTTGAAATGTTGAAAATGTCCTTCCTGTTAATATATCATTGAAATAATCCTATTCAAAATCAGAGACTGAATGTAAATTTGACTCCTCTAATGAAGTATTGAAGGTAAAATAAATAATGTAATTATACTTTGGCTTCTAAATTATTGTTTCTTTTCAGTGTGAGTTTGATAGACGATACTCTCGCAGCTTTGTACATTGTTAAAAAATGGTTTAATGTATGGAATACTTATCGAAACAAATATCAAACACTAAGAAAAACTATGTATATGATAGACGGCTTACAAAGAAAACAAGGATACTGTTAGTGACAAAGTGCGTTCCGAAACAGAACATATCTAAGTTGAAGAAAACCCCCATAATTTCGCTCATTATCGTACAAGACTTCTTAAGGAAATAAAGAAAGGTTTTAAAAGAACACGATAATTTACTGAGTTAAACATGTCAGAGTTACCCAAAATAAATAGAAAAGCAAGTAATTCAACGGCTCTACCATCCGAGAGCAAAACTGAGAGCAAAATTTTCCTCTTTTTAGCAATGTTGGTATATTTTGTAGAACTTATGGTAAAATGCTTTCGAATGGTCACATCTAATTTAGTATTTAGTATTTTCTAATGTTCCAAATGTGTAAGTTAATGTAACTATTCTCTATGTATATTATATACCAGTATCCGCAATATTGTTATATTTAGAATTGCTTTTATTAGGTTATGGGTATGCTATTACTTAGATAACACCAATGTATGCAAGCGGTTTTATAAACAATCTTCGCCCCCAGACTAGACAGGTAGGTAGCTCAACTCATTTAAGAAAGAATTCCCTTTCCAGGGGTCACGATCACCCAAGGTGTTGGTGTGATGACCGGAGAACTTAAATTGTAACCACTGTCCAGGTGTGAGGTTTGAACTTATACTCGCCGGCTGCAAACACAAACGGTGGGCTCCCACAACTTAGAAAAAAGATTAAGAAGATTCAAGGTCATTTTTAACATTTAAGGAAATCTAGTCGTGAGCAAAGGGCTGAAATCACACAAAATTGCTAACTTACCCTCCACGTAAATATAATTTTCAACTTCATGTTAAATTGTAATTGGTTTTTAATTAGACAATAGTTTACAATAGTCTAAGACACCTTATTACTTTAGTATAGAATATCCATGAGTGTTTTGCTTTCTCAAAAACTTAACTGTCAGATTCTAGCAGCCTTCCTCGGTCAGTGGTCAAAATGCAAGAATATATTTTTTCATTCTATTATTTAAAAGGGCTTTACAAGTAGCTTTTGGTGGTGATGTGCTAGTTATGCGTAAAGAAATAAACTATTGTATCTATGAATGCAAGTGCAGGTCAAAATACGTTCACTTAAAAACAACTATGTTTCAAATTTTACACTGACAGCAATAAAAATACTGGGATCACCCAATAACGTTATATTTATGATCGTACATTAAACGAGTTGGAGAATACACATACTTCCAGTACTATTTAACCCATCACTAATTTTTATAAACAGTGTGAGCCAGATGCCTATTCCCATTTTAAACTACTGTAAAAAAGTAAAATGGCAGAAGGTATCTATGATTGTATTTTATACTCGTATGTATAATCAAGTAATAGGCTATTGAGGAGTATTGTTTCAATGTAGTTGGACTTTTCATGTTGAAAAACTGAAATTAAAACTATTCCAGTTCTTCACGTTTCTATGTTCACGATTTTACAAGTGAATAAAAAGACAGGTTACCAGGTATGTATTTTGTTAGTATGGATTGTTTTATTCCGTATTGTATAAATTAATATTTCATCCATCATTATTAAAATGTTACTTTACCATGGAGATTTGGAATGGCATTTTCGATGTCATCGTTAATTCAATATTCGAAATTATTTTTGATGATTATAACACAAATGGGTTTAAAAGTGACCTCTAAGTAACAGTACAAAAGTTATTGCAGCAAATAAGAGAAACTATTTGTTTAGACAAACGCAAATTAATAAACACCGAAACCCTCAAACAAAAACGGCAAACGTATAAAGAAGCCTTGCAAAACTTAGTAAATCGGCTAAAAGAACCTGAAGAAACCGAAGAAATAAATAAGGTTACAAAAATGTTAAACAATGCTCTAACAGAAGCAGCAATGAAAGTGGCAAAAAAGAAACCTGAGAAAAATAGTAAAATATTAGAAAAACCAAAAAGTAAGATAGAAGAAAGAGGAACCCTATAGCGAAGAGGAAAATAAGCTACAATCATATACAAAAATTCCAGAAATCAAACAATAAAAGACAAATACTACAATGACAAGGCAGAGAGCAAAATAGAACAAAACAAAGACCTAAGGTGCTTACAAAGGAAACAAGACAGGCATCAAACTGCAGTTACCGAATATTACTATAACGTCTTATACTCATCACATATTTAGAAACCCGAAGAACAAGTGAAATCCAAAATAATGAATATAGGCTCAGAAGATATCCCGGAAATACCCAAAGAAGATATTTCTGCACTGCAGTCCATGAAAAATAATAAAGCGCTAGAAGATATAGTATAATGATAGAGGTGTTAAAAGAAGTAAGGGATATTTCAATAACCAAACTAAAACAGCTGTTCAGCATCTGCTTTGAAAAGAGAACAATACCAGAAGACGGGTAAAACACAATAATGATCAATCTCTTTAAAAAGAAAACAGGTCAGTAATACAAAATTATAGACCAATAAGCCTACTATCGCAGCTATACAAACAAGTTGAATATCTATCAACCAGTAGAGTAGGCTGCGTTTCGTATAGGCTTTGTTTGGTGCATGCGATCATCTCTTAATTGTGAGAATAGCAATTGAAAAAGGCACCAAATATATGGCATTAGTTGACTATAAAAAAGCCCTTGGCATTGTAGAACACTGAGCAATTATGAAGGAACTGGACATCTCTCGCATTGATTATAGGTATTAAGAGCTATTAAAAAACATCGACAACCAATGGACACTTGGCGAGCAAAATATTGAGTTGTGCCTAGCAAATACCTTATTTACTTGTTTCATCATATACAATAGTGTCTTACTACCAACATATTTAATAAAATTCTTGTAGAAAAATGCCCTATCGTAAAGTAAGTTGGAAAGAAGCTCCTCTTTCAAAGGTTAACCTTGGGCAGCAATCGCGGTTTACCATCATACCTATAATAAATTAAATCTCATATCCCACTGTACATATTTTTGTAAAAATTACTGCAAACAATGGCATCACCGAAATATGTGCTTGTGGTGTTTGTATTTTGATGACGCCAGGTCGCCAACACAGTTTTAGAAAAACGTATGTAATAGAATGATTTCTATAATTTTGACAAAAAAGGCATTTCATTGGATGTCGGTGAGCCGCCCAACCTACTGGGCATTTGAATTCACTTAACCATATTTTTGGCGATCACTTATCCTGTTGAACGTCCAATTCTAATGTCGGCGTGATTTTATTTAATTACAAATTGCAGACACATAATCTAAGGAACCGACCGCCACATTAATATAATTATAGCAAAGTTAATCCACTTTAGATTGGGTTCCGCACCCTAACTCAGCATTTACGTTTCTTTGTTGTATTATTTCGTTTTTATATAGTGTTTGCAGGTACTAGGTACACATTGTAACCAGATACAAATACGGTTTGTTTGTCTTAAAATTTTAAAACCGTCTCTGTATCTAGTTACTGTGTGTACCTAGTACCTGCAGACAATCTATATATGGTGTATCCAATGAAAATTACTACAATCCCTGATGAAATTTTTTTTTATTGTTATATCTTCCATTATAAAACAACCAACAGCGCAAAGGCTTGCAAAAGAGACGTCAAGCACAAGCCCAAACACTACAACCTAACTTCACTTTTCAATTATACATAAAACTACTGATCAGGTTTATATATAAATTTTAGGCTAAATTTTGACTGTTATGCATAGGTAGGTACCTTACAAATATTTGCATACAGCGTGACTGCACCTCGCATTTATAGGTTGGGCAATATGAATTAAAACGATAAATTTTCAAAAAGCTTAGAAAACACATCGGCTGGCTTACAAACTAGTATTCAGTACAACTAATACTAGGTTTAAAATATGTGGAAATTTACAACATAATCCGCTAATCCAATAACTCTGGAAAAGCGTGCAGTACATACTATATTTCATTTCAGAGTTTCTCAACTTCAAAGTCTGGTGTTGCAGTCAATTTGATGACAATACAGTTGAACAATGAGAATAGGAATTTGTTAATTGCTAGATGTAAGACACGCGGCAATTCCAAGAGCGAAATGAGAGTACGATCCTACTTCACCGTGCAGTTCTGTCTTATATGTAGAAATTAATCTCGCAGTGAAGCAATATTGCATTTAAGGGAATTTAATACATCGAGCTTCAGCTCCGATACAGCTAAATTCATTCAGTCAATATAATTTGCAATGGATATCTTGTATACATTAAATGCACATGCTATTTGAAATTATAGCTCTAGTTCTAAAATATTATTTATATCGGGCATAATTTGAGGTGCGATATAATTAAATACAGAAATTGTAGACATTGGTTATTTAGCAAAGGGCAACTTAGAGAAACACGCTATTATTCTAAATACCATTTGATGTACAGGGTAAATTCAGAAAGGACAACGGTACGGCTTTTCCATTCGTATCCCGAGAAGAAACTATAAAAGAGTTGGAAGATATAATTTTTCACTCTTGCAGACATGCTAATACAGTTGTTAGAATTTTCTTCCTGCCCTTAAACAAATAAAAGAATTGAGAAAATAGCTGCTACTTCATATAAGGTATAAGTGCATAAGTATAAGTAATCAATACAAAACTTATTGTAACAAACGTATATAATTTTATTTACTGCTTTGTGATAATGACAAAAGAAAAAGTTGAAATGGAAATCGGAATTGGGGAAAATTGTTATATGAATGATGGCGCAAATAATGCGCGATGGTAAGGATATAAAACAGGACCAACAAAATTATCAAAAAGAAATTATACATTAAGGAACGAAAATAAAAAGTTTAAAGAAAAGTTTGTAAACTTAGAAATAAAAATGGAGAATATAGAACGGAAAGAAAAAAGAAATAGTATAACCAGAAAAGGAATCCATATACGCGAAAATGGTACTAAAGCTGCAGTAAAAGGATTGATAGAAATAAATCCAGAAAAAACTGATAAGATTAAATAAGCATATGTCATAAAAATAAAGAGTCTTTTATTGTAGCAAAGTTATAGGAATGAGAATATAAAGTAGAATTAATGGGGAATAGAAATAAGCTTAAAGGATCAAGAATATTTATAGATAATAATTTGACACGAGAAGAAAGTAGAATACAGAAACGCAGAAGAGACATTGCAAAGGATCAAAGAACTGAAGAAAAACAAGTCCAAGTCTATTACAGTAAATTGATAATAAATGGAGAAACATGGATATGAAGTATGGTACGGTAAAAATTACCAAGGAGCCAACAAACCAGCCAGTGCATGTAAATATATAAATACGAGCTGTGGGGCAAGCGGAATAAGGCCACCACCTACTAAAAGAAGAGGCTTCAAAGGCATGCAAAGAAAATGACAATGAAAGATAGGATTTTAGAATGTACAATCAGTGAGGGGCAAAGAAATTGAACTCGCAAAAGAGTTCCAGATAATAAATACTAAAATTTCTGCAAAACTGATAGGAAAAGAGAAAGTAAAGCAACAAATGAAAGGGGAAGAAATAAAACGCTGCAACTTACAAAAACAGGAAACACGAATTAAATATAAGAAACGAATGGAAGAAGAAATAAACAAAGCCTCGTATTTTCTTGAAATAGCGCAAGTAGGGGAAATGAAGAATAAAATTAAAGAAATAATAATACAATTTGCTACAAAACTATGTAGACTATCAAAGTGTTAAAAGAAAATCAATCAAACAGCTCGGTGGAATGAAAACATAGAGAGGTGAAAAAGGGAAAAAAATAATGGGATAAATATTTAAATACTGAAAGCGGCAGCTATACTTGATACAAAACACAAAGACAAGTAGCGAAATAATAGTTGCGGCAGCCAAAAGAGCAGTTGTTGGCTAAAACTCTTAAAATATAACTTCAATGGCTACTTGGATACAATTGCCGGCCGACTAGCTCAAATGGAGACGGCTTGCGGTTCTTTCAATACTCGACTATTAATTAACAGAAGCTCATTAGGGCGCCAACAAATTTACCAATTAACGACAAGTGTATCTAGGTATACTAGAGAAATTGATAAACACATAGTAACATAAAACATTCTGAAAGAAAAGCTCAACTTCAATTCAGGTAGCAGTAACAAAAGAACAAGACTACATTGCAAGTATCGCAGAATAATTAATCACATTTATCACATACAAGTAGGTCACTAATTTCTAAATTTCTAATCAAGCATCGGGTAAGGTAGATTAGTGATTATTGTGATAAATCTTAATCTACTGGCAGATAAATAAACACTTTAAAAATACACAAGTAAATTACGCTAGACACTTCGCCAGTTTAAAAGAAGGTTACTTGTGCGTTCGACTCCTTTAGTCGAGCTCCTTATTAGCTCACTCGAAGCTGGCACAACGGGTTACCTGGAGCTGGAATGCAGCCGGTGCCTTCAAAGTCATAAAACCAGAATCATAGGTCTCCAGGTTGATCAGCTCAAAATTTCCGACATGAACAAACGGCCAAGAATTGTAACTCTAATTTACGAAAATCCCAACTCGGGGTCCCGACTACGACTAAATAAGATGCCCACAAACATCTTAAACACGGTACGAAGAAAATGCAAGCAACTTAATCCGAAACTCGGGCATATGTAAAACATGCGGCCACAGGAATTATCGTGCTCCCCAAAAATCCGTCAAAACATTTGACGCGAGAAACGAATTGCCAAGTTAAAATTCCAACAAAAGGCCAAAAGGCTGTAGAACTTGAACAATTATTAGGGACGCTTAACTGCAGGACATAAGTGCACATGCTAGAAAGAACAATTGCGGAAAAGCAAAATCTACTCTAACGCATTATCTCACCGAGCAAAATGCAGCGGAGGGAAGCGGAAACGATTCAAAATGTCCCACAGACCTTGAAAAAACTAAACTGCGGACACAGACTTAGAAAATTATGGAAGCACACACCAGACCTAACACAGTATGGGAACAGTTTAGAAAAAATGGAGGAAGACGGAAAAGAAAATGCAAAAATGCTTTTTAAATTAGTAAAGGGATTACGCAAGCAAAAATAAAATCCAAAAAAGGAATATGGGACGATACCGGAAGCTGAAAAATTAAACAAAATGCACGAATATGTTATAAACCTACTACATGCAACAATAGAAGAAAAGAATATAGTAACCCCCACAAAGGTAAACGGTATAAAAAATACGAGTAAGAAAGAAAGTTAAGACATATTAATAGAGGAAGTAAAGGACGCAATAAAGGATTTAAAAACTCAGAAGGCGGCAGGAAAAGATGGCATAAATACGGAAATGCTGAAGTACATGGAAAACAGAGAACATGAGATCATACCTAAATTAATAGCAAAAATATGGAAATCAAAGAGAACTCCTCAAAGCAGGAGCACTGCAATAATAGTAGCCATATATAAAAAATCTGGTGTGATACACTCACACAACTTCCTTTTACAGTGATCTTATAACTAGTCAAAAATTTCATTTTTAATTTTTAACCATTTGTTAAAAATTTTCAAAAATTCAAATTCTACAAAAACGGTACAAAATCGAGTGTTAGTTGAAGAGACAAATTTTCTCTAGAATTTTAAGGTGAATTCAAAAATGTAATAATATACCGGGTGTTTTATTTAAAATAGGAGTTAATAAAAAAAATAGAAAAAAAAACAAAAGAAACCCACTTTAGAAGTATTCAACTGGAAAATCACCTATCTCACATCAATACACATTAAAAATGTAAGAAAAATGTAAAATTAAAAAAAAATCGTTAGAGCCGTTTTTGAAAAAATCGAAAAAAACTGAAAAATCACAAGAGTAAACACCTACTTCCGGTTATGCGATTTTCTTCAAAAGCTTGCTGTCTCATCTACATAGTACACAAAACTTATATATGAAGTTTCAATGCCATACCTCTTTTCGTTTTTGAGATATTCTGTTCACAGACACACACACAGACAGACACACAGACAGACAGACAGACCAATGAAAAAAAATATGTTTTTTGGAATCAGGGGACTCTAAAACGTGAAGATCTGTTGAAAACTCAATTTCGAATTTTTGGGGTGAATCCAATACTTCCTTTATAGTAGTAAAAGGAAGTAAAAAGGGGATCGTAGCCTATTCGATAATTATAGAGGCATTGCATTGATGGGCGTGCCAAATAAAATATACGAGAACATTTTTGAAAAAGCATTACGAGAGGAGGTGGAAGATGCTATTAATGCGGTTTTTAAGCTGGACGAAGTACACAAGAGCTTAAATTCAGCATGAGGCAATTGGGCGAAACGAAACTAAGCCACAACGAACATCTCTATGCTTGCTTCATTGACATGGAAAAAGTATGTGACAGCGTACAGAGAATTAAAATATGGAAAGAACTAGAAGAAAGAAATGTAATCAAACAACCCAGAGAAGCAATACAAGTTTGTATGTCATTACAAAGAATGTAGTAAGAATGGAAAACCAATGCAAAAGGGAATTCATAACAACAGGAGTTAGACAAGGGGGGGGTAATCAGTGCACTTCATTTTAGTTATGGATAGAATATCAAAAAAATACCATGAAATGATAAAAGGTATTCGAGTAAGAGTGGTTAAGGTGGCCAAATTTATACATGCAGACGATTTAATAATCTTAGCTGAAAATGAAAAATCATTACAACCTAATGTACGAATATGGAGCGAGGAGTTACAAAATACCGGAATGATAATCAATATTAAGAAAATGGAAGTAATGCAAATAGCAAAGGACGAACAAGAACTTAGTAGAAGATTAGATAATAGTCAGCTAAACCAGGTGAACAATTAGAATTACCTAGAATCTATAATTAAGGACACGGAAAATATCGAACCCGAAATAAACAACAGAATTAGAAGTATAGCTGCTTTATACAAAGGCCATAAAGACAGTCTTTCTCAGTAAGAGAGAAGTGTCAAAACAAACAAAAATCAAAACATATATCCCTTTTTATGCCAACCGTAACGTACGGGTGTGAGTCTTGAGTAGTTACAGCTAAACAGAAATCTAAATTGCAAACATGTGTGATGCGAATTCTAAGAAGAATAGAAGGAGTTACAAGAAAGAAGAGAATCAAAAACGTAGATATTACAGAAACTTTAAAAGTAAAATCACGGTTTATCTATATAGAAAAAACCCAATTACGATGGTTTTGACAGCTTGTAATGATGAAGAACGACAGAACTGTAAAGAAAATATGGGAAATGGGTAGGACCAAAAAAAGGAGCAGAGTAAGACCTAGAAATACATGGAACAAGGAAATAGAGAAGATATTTGAAAGAAGGGGAGTAATTTGGTCGAGAGCAAAAGATATGGCCAAGGACAAAAATCTATAGAAACAATTTTGTGAAGAGCAGCATCTCTCGACACCGAAATGTAGTAGAAGACCGGATACACAAATACATGGTGCAGAGAATACAAGGTGTAACGTTCCGCAGAATGGATGCATTGTGGGCGGAGCCTCAAATTTAACCAATAAGGAATGGGCCCACATAGTGTATTGTTGAAGACGCTGTCTATGTCAAATTCGAGGTTAGGTTGTGCGTCAGTTGACGAAAAACCTAACCTGCTAACCTCGAATTTGACATCGACTGACAGTGCCAGCAACAATATACGATCTTGGCCATGGTTACACCATGATCGCGGCCATGATGGGTTTCGTGACTAGGCCCATTGGGGATTGGTTGACATCTCCCGTCTACTTTCTGAACGACTGCGCATCTCACGAAACGTTCCACCTTGTATTCTTTACACCATGCACAAATCCTTTTATTTGCAACTGCTGTATTAAAATTTCCAATAGAAAATATTTCACTACAGCCTCATGGGCGATCGAACATCGGTCGATCTTTATTGTCCGCTTAAAATCAATATACAACAGTATTTTCAAATAATTAGCTTAATAATTCCTTGTTGGTAAAATAACAAAAGTCTCTTTACTCCCAGTCGAAGCTAAGGACAAAATCAATATTTTTGCTCAAAAGGTTGCTAATCTATAATAATTAAAATCGGACCATGATTATATATGTAGGTATATGTAAGAACCATGACTGATGTGCATTAAGAACGTAAATAATTGATACATTAATCTGTATAGTAAAATATTAATTTCTGTAAAATACCCGATTTGCAAATGCTCCGTCTACATTTCAAAACTTCTTTTATTATTCTGATAGCGACCCTTTCGTAAAAGCTGTCAGGAATGCTTACATTGCACACATTATATGCGCAAATTTTAAAATAAACGCCATAAAAACAGGAGAAACATTAAACTGAATGCATTAAAACAGCAGAAAACCAATATTTGCATAAGCTTTGCATTACATTTACACGTTAAAATGAGCTTGCACCGATTTAATCGCACTGCATGGGTCTATATAGACACAGTAAAGTACAGTTTTCTGGACATCCTGACTTTTAGACTTATAACACAACAACAAACGCCATAAAGTAATTAGAGAGAGTTGTTACTGCATAATGCTCGTTTGTTGCGTATCAATCAGGCAAGAAAGTAGTTTTTTAAATATGAACACTAATAAATTATAGAAAAAATACAATCCAGGATTATAAATTGTTAACATTGTCATTATGATCAACTTTATATTTCCATCGTCCGCTCTTGCGCGTTTGAATTATTAAGTAGTAATTTTGGTTCAAAGTTCGAATAAGCCGCTTAGAATGCTTGGCTTCGGCAAGTCTAAATTTGTTATCTTTAATCAAGACTAAAGCACTGATCTGTAAAGCGAACGGTAAATATGACAACATACGTCTTAGGTATGCCTATAGACAAACAGTAGCAACATTTCCCAACCCTCTTCTGCAGTTTACGTTTATCACTTTCAGAATTTTTAAACAATACGACTCAATTGATTTGTTTGCTTCAATTTTTCGCTGCGTTAAAACAAATTCACAATTAATTCGGTGTTTCAATAAAAGCGCCACCCAATAGATATTTAATTGGGAAAACTGAAAAGTTTATTAAAATTCACTCGTGTCATGGATATTTACCCTTGCTGTAGTTATTACTCCTGTCAAAATCAATTTCTGTTAATGCAGATCTGAAATGCGGGATCTATTTTACATTCCCCCTTTATTTCCCAATTGGCACCAAACGTGAAGTGGAAAACGTAATTTATATCCGAATGAGCTGCACATTAATATCGCGGAACAATTTTGAGCGTACAATAATAAAAATATGACGATTATGCCATATTAGTAGTTAGCCTCCTACTACTAAAGCGATCCTCCTTTAGTATTTTTTTACAATTGAAACGACAATTAAAACAATAGTAATAAATATGGTATAGAAATACAGTTAGAGGTATATAATTATGAAGTATTCACCACCGCATATATATACAAATACTTTCATGACTTTTTCTAAGTACCTACAAAACTTCAAAGTTGCTTTACTCAAACATTATATATGGCATAACTGGCTTACATAATTCTAAGTACCTAAAAGGTGCTAAATGAAAACACATCAATTAGCATTCTAGAAAGTTATATATTAGAGCGACTCATGTATCCAATCGTCGATTAGGGCTCCCCGAACGTAGGGCAAAAATTACCAAATCATACTTGAGAGTGCAGGCGGCCGAACGGTATTTTACTTCCACAATATTATCAAATTCTGAAGTAATCAAATGGATGCAGCAGGTCACCAAACCAATGTGACCAAAACTGATCCAGATTATCGGCGATTTATCGGGATGCAAGCTGCTTGCAAAGCATCATCAAAAGAAACCCGTAACAAAGGCATCTTAGTTCCGGCTGTGAAAGCATGACTCTTAAAAATATTCAAAATGGAAATAGTGGCGGAATAAATAGCCATACTCTGAAACTGCAACGAAAAATTGGTACAGTATAAAACGATCATTAAGACCCCCTAATGAATATTCCTAGCAAGGATTGCCCCTGCGTGTCTCTTCCAGCCCATTTGGCTCCAGCTAAAGCTCAATCGCGTGGGGGGTTCAAACGATTGGGCACAGTTCAGGGCGAGGTACCAAGATAGGGGAGGTTGACGGTAATTGTTTAAAAAAAGTCGACGGGCGCCACGACTTTTGGGAATGTAGATCTAAATTCAACTGACGATTGGTCAAAAGCCGAAATCCAATTGCCGTTGCGTCTCATTGTTACCCCCATGAGGCGCCCCACAGCTGTAGGAGTTTACACCTACCTTTGGGTGTCCCTCTTGCAGTTGTTTGGGCCCTGCACAGAGGATTATACACAACACTACAAGAATACCAGTTCCTGTCACTTTAAATGAACACACAAAAATAAACTACAAGCTTTGAATTAAAATAAGGTGATCTATTATCTCAATATTTACATACATATGAGTTTGGACATACAGTATATAGTAAAATTGGGGTTAGTCAACGTTTTTACAATGATTAACTAATGTAAGACAAGGACAGCGCGTCCACTAAATCTGTTGGTACCCGAATCCAAGAACGACCAGTATAAAATGCCAATTTAGGCTTTCCTCGGTACTTGGAGTCAAATTACCACAGTATCTTTAGACAAAGCTTCGTAAACTCTCAGCACTCATAGCATGCATTGTTCAACGAATATCTAAAATGCGCAAAACACTTTACAGAACAAGTAGCACTCTTAAAACGACCATTTAGAATACCTTTTTGTCGGCGTAGGAACCCAACAACTGTGTTTCCTATGATAACAGGCTGAGAGGGCCTCACGTAGGGGTAGTCTGCGATGTTGCCTGATGGTACTATCTAATAGGGGATGTTTTGAAGTACAACAACGACGAGGACTGCAACGACAAAGTGGGGTGGCCGACCAACTTAGCCGGGGAAGTGTTGTAATAGAATCCTTCACAAGAAGATTTGGGATGGACCGAAACGACGGACGACAAAGATGCAGCCTGTAGATATGCTTGGGAACGCGCTTCTTTTTGAAGATTCGCTGTTTGCAGCGTAAGCACGTAATTAACAGCACTGACCCAACGAAGCGCGTAGCATGTTTGAAGCGACTAGAGAGTCTACCCTGCGCAATTAATTATATGCTCTCCGAAATTAACTTAGCCTCAACAAGCACGCGATGCTTGAAATTGCATCACCTTAACTCAACGCAGCGAAAATGTCCGGGATTCCATGGTCTGAAAACATCGGCAAGCAGGCGCCGCGCCGTCCGGGTAATTTAATATATCGCTTTTGTTTCATTTGAATTCGGCTAAAGACTCAACGCGGATCTCATCAGTGGGCAGTTCAGTAAACTAATTAGCGGGACCTATACCATATGGTACGAATTACAGAATTCGCTCCTGTAATATGAAAAGGTGCCTTCCGGCAAAGCTAGGGCAACACATGTCGTAACCTGTCTTGCAATCAATCATGGGGCCAAGAAAGTCTGGAAATGGGCCCGGTATAGAAGGATTTCGTTTCAGGGCACGGCGCAGGGATGTGAAAGCGTAAGTTTGTTCAACTAAACGTCGGGAGTCTTAACAAATTTTTAAAAGAAAGGAATGTCAGAAGCAAATTCTAAAGTACCAAAATATTTTTTTAATTGATAAATCGTATAGTCATTTTCACAATGTTCTGCCATACTTTTAAGCTTTTCCAACTGCCTCGCGGTCAAGCTAGGTGAGGAAAAGCGTGTAGATAACGATAACTTGCCCTAAGAAATAGAAAATTATTGAAAGCGCAAAACCAGCGTTGCGGAGCTACAGGGAGTGCAGAAAAACACATAGTGCGAAAGTACATTAAAATTCATGTAGTCATATAATTCATTAACATCTTAGTTAGTTTTAAGTTAAGCAAACGAAATGATTACAGAATCAATCACATATGTCATTTTTCTTATTCTTCTTCATCTTCTTTCTCTCATGATAGGCCATTGGCCTGTTTTAACCAAAAAGTTGTTCTATGAGCCCCCTTTGCCCTTAGGCGGAGTAGGTGGCTGGCCTTGCCTGTCAAAAGTCATGCAGAGATCCCTTGTTTAGGGGTTTAGGGGTTAACGACTACCAGAGGTGTTAGTGTAGTAGCCAAGGAATGTACAAATTTTAAAATCATTTTACAGTCGCCAAAATTCGAACCCGGGTCGGCCGCCTGAGAGGCGAAGATTTTCTCGCTGGGCCATCCGCTTACTATGTCAATTTTAATAGTATAAACTACACAATTATACAAAGAACTATTAGGGAGGTGGTCCGTCATGCTTTTAGCGGAGATGCCTTGATATGTAGCAATAAAACTCGGTAGTCTTCTCTACGAACATTTATTTTAAAGTTATAGGTGGTCTGTATTTAATAATTATTATTCCTACATCGCCTTCAACATTTAAAATCTTAACTTTATTTTAACCTCAATTTTAACATGTGCTTCTACTACGAGTAAGTGATTTTTTTTATTATGTACATCATTGTTAACCATATGGTCCATATGCCTCTGTACATTATCATTATGGCCCGAGGATGAAACCAGTTTGGTTTCGAAACATGTCACCATCTATAACTTTAAAATAAATGGAAAAGACTATTGAGTTTTATTGCTTCATAACAAATAACTATTCCTTAAATGAACATATTTTATATATCATTAAATTACTTAACAAAGACACCTCATTTTCGTATTTTTGTACACTTTTCAGGTCAGTAAAAAGGTGAAAATTGTATAATATGTTAGGACATAAGTACTTCTACTATAGTGTAGATCTGGAATTTTCAATAAAAAAAGGCTAAAGCTAAAAGTACAACTTCGGCAATAATAATTATTAAGCTGTTGGTTGATTCGTTACATATCAGACAGTAGAAATATGGCCGGAATATATTACGTTCCATTTTAATCCGCATCTTTCCGTCAGCAGGTAAACTTAGACCTCCGGTGACTGACGGAAAATAGCAACGTCGCGCAGAAAAGTCACATAAGAAATACATTGTTCTATTATGCCCGTACTGAATTTTAAGTATCGAACGATCTGTAGCGTAAGTCATACGACGCAATTAATTTGGTAGACTAAATTACAAAACTTAATTTGTATTATGATAGCAGACTACTAATTACAATTTAAAGATTTTTCAATTACTTCTAGCCACTCGTTAGATTGAAGAGTTTTAAAAAAAATGTCAGACTGTTACTTGTGAAAACATAGTGGGAGTCTGCCACGGTCAGAAAAATTCACCTCACTTCTAATTGGTCCCAGTTTTGTGTCAGTCTGTAGACATCGCAAATATGTATGATAAAGTTAAGATAATTCCTCGTCATGCTTTTTTGTGACAAAATTACTACTAATAGTATAGTCGAAAAAGTGATGCTTTACAGCAGGGGTCGGCAACCTTTTTCGGACGGCGGGCCATTTTCAAAATAATTTTTTTTATGCGGGCCGCACATTCATATGTAACTTAAATAGTGCTTTTATATCATATACGAGTATAAATATTATTAAAAATAAATATAGAAAAAAATAATTTTTTATTGACATGCTATAATAATAATAATGTTAGAGAACAAAAATTTTACAATTCTTAAAAAGGAAAAAAAAGAAAATACAATTCCAATTAAATATATATAAATATGTAAATATAAAATATATAAATATAAAAAATGTAAAATATTGTAGTGAAACGTCATACGGCTGTCAACATGAACGCACATATGAACATTACAGTAGCAAACTGGCGAAATGAAAGAATTAGTGATGGGCCTATCCGGAATGAATAATCGGAAAGTTTCCGATTGTTCAAAAAATCGGAAGGTTCCTATTATTTCGAAACTTTTCGGAATTCGATTATTTTACTGTTCGGTTGACAAAATTCGGAACTTTCGGAATTCGATTATTTTACTATTCCGTACACAAAATGAGAAAACGAAATGCCAATTTGAACTGAACGGAATACGGAATGTTGTATTGACTCACTTGACTGCTATATGCTGGTTGGCGAATGTCGACGGGTCGCGCCGTGTGCGCACGTGTATGATACGTGAATGGCACTAATGGCAGTGGTATTTCGTAGATTAATTATTAGATAGTACACCTACAGACTTCAAATTCAAGTTTTGTTTTATACTATCTATTATGTACTTTATGTGCTATTAAACTTTAAAATATCACTACCATTTTCCGAAAGTCTATTAACGTAACTACTGTAATAATTTGAAAAAATATTTTATTTCCTCATATCCCACTGTGCGACTCAAACTCATAAATTGTTTTTTAAAATACTGCATTGCTAACTAGCGTCTACATAGTTACCAATGCAGTACTTATCCTAAAAAATCTTATACGATACACGACCGGTAGAATTCTTATGGCCTTGCCAAACATACAGGTTTCGCCCTACGGTTCGACCTGTAAAGTATTGGCGCGGCCATAAAAATGTTGCTACCGGTCTAATAACGTAAATAGCTACTACTGACCGTCCTACAAACCCAAACAATAGATGCCAACGCAGATAAGGGCTTACGGCGCGACGGCGAGTGCTCTCATCGTAAATTTGCACGCACTTCATCTTCCTTCCGCTTGTTGTTATTTCGTTTTCCCTTGCTTGCATTTACGGAATGTAAAATAATCGGATGATATTCCGATTTTATAAACATTCCGAAATGGAACATTCCGATTATTGAAATCATCCGATTATGCCCATCACTAGAAAGAATGCTACACTTGCTAAGCGAGACGTCGTATTCGCTGGGGAGTGGGGATTAAACTTGCGCAGTAAAATAGGTTTCCCATTATGCTTCTGTTTGTCGCGCATTTTTGTCACCGGCCACATTTCGGCACGCTTACGCTCTAAGTTTGTTGATTTTCCTAAAGTTATATTGGTGCTTTGGCGGGCCGCGCAAAAAGTTGCAAAGGGCCGCATGCGGCCCGCGGGCCGCAGGTTGCCGACTCCTGCTTTACAGGACGAGATGGCTGTTTGAAATAAGAGGTCCTCATGCCGAGGATGTTAAGCCGCAGAGTCCAGTAAGGACACTTTTCTGTATTATATATACTACTTTTTCTGAAACCGTTTAAATGTCAGTAAAAAATCAGTTATCACAAATAATTCAAAATGTTTAAATTTTTTGGTAAGTATAATATTTGTGGTCTAATAATTTAGCCTATATTAATATTACTGATAAAAATAGATAAAGAGGTCATTTAATTTTGCAGTTATTTTTTTGAGTTACGTAAAATGTTTTCCTTATACTATTTTCATGACTGTTTTTGTATAGATATAGTTGTAGTTATTTTTTGAATCAAGTAAATTACTTTATCTACTCCAATGGGATAAGTAACTCATTACGTCCACCCATTTGACACTATTTCCGTTAGGTAATTACTTCGTTATCTAACTGAGTAATGGCTTCATTACCTAACTGAAGTAGTGTCTCATGAATGACATAATGACATTTGCCTACTAAAACATTTTTGAAAATGACAGATCTGACATTTCTCTTAATATCCTTTTCTCAATGTTAGGCAGTTGTAGATAAAATTTTGTACAATACATGTGTGATAATGCATCATTAATATACTTGTGTGCTTACATAACTCGTGCTACGAACTCGTTTCTAACTTATACACACGTATATTAATGATGCTCTTAGCCCACTTGTATAGTAAATAACTATTTTGCACTCATGATTTCAAATTTCATATTTCCCGGTCATTCCCGATGCCCGAAAATGACTTTTCCCGCACCGGGGTGTTTTTTACTTTCCCACAGAAACTATGGCAATTGTGTGTTCCAGGGGCGCTGTAAACGTCAACAAAAGCTAACAGGTGCTAGGATACGTATAAAAATTTAGTAATTTGTGCTGCCAACTCAGTAAAGTTGTAAAACACTAAATAATATTTTTTTAACTTTTTCAAATATTTTGAGTTATTCGTTACAAAAAACATTGTACCTACCTCTTTCGGGAAGAATTTTCCCGAATTCGCACTACATGCAGCACTCCCTTCGGTCGTGCTGCAAACAAAGTGCTCATTCGGGAAAATTAACTTCCCGAACTTGTTAGGTAAATAACTATTTCCCACGCCCACATACGAAAGCAGGTATTTGTTAGGAAAAAATGCACAATTCACAGTTATACAGTAGGCTAAATATGTCATTTTAACCTAAGAATTGCTGACAATATGCCATTTTGACCTTAAAAACTACTGAAAATATTACATTTTCACCTAAAAATTACGAGCAATCTACTGACATTGTTAGTTGTCACAATAAATTTGTCATTCATAAAATTGCAAAAATGTGTATTTTTTGTGGTCGTGGGAGAAATAGCTTACATCACTCGCTCGAAAGTATATCGTATTTTAACTCAATCGGCTCCGCTACGCTTCGCCTCGTTTCTCAAATATACTCGCACGATATACGTCACTACTATTCTTGACTAGTCAGGAAGTTAATTTCCTGACTGTTTTTGTAAAGTTTCCATACTAAAATGGGTATTGGAAAGCCTACTTGAAGTAACGGTTTCAGAAAAAATAAATGTGTAATTTGTTCTTGCAAATTGTATAATAGCTATCACACTACCAAATGGGTGTACATTTTTTCTAATTTCTTCTTTCTAATTTGAACGAATATTGAATATACTTCAAACCGCAAATGGCTACCGCTTGAAAATTATTTTTCGATTTTTAAAATACTTAGCAACAACACTTAATTGGCACTAAATTTTACTATTGCTTTGATCTCTATTGCAATAGTGTTTTAAAGAGCAACAAAATTTTAAATGACATAATGCATATAATCCTGAACAGAAGGCACACGAAATGTGTAGCATAGACTGCAAAAGACCTGGAATCGGAACAAACTTATTGCATTATTATCTTTTATTAAAGCAAGTGCTTATTGTTCACGTGGACATATTGCTGTAACTCCAGGAGAAAATATTTTCTATTTAAAGTAAACTGTAGCAGACACACAATCCTCTAGTTGCTATCTTTTACTAAAACAAACACTCTGTGGACGCAACACATAATGCAGTTTATAATTCCTTAGTTAATTCCTCCTTTAAACTTTTAAGCCAAAATTTTGTTTTCTAAATATTTTTTGTTAAAATTACATAAATACTCAACTAAAATGACGTGCATCTTTTTAAAGAGAAAAATAAAGGTAAATTGTATTACGGATTTCCTGTTTTCAGTTTTTTTAGTTTTCCTCAGAATTGTCATTACTGAAAAATTGCTCTATGGAGATGGTTTAAAGCTCACAATTTAATTCTGAATGCAGAGAGAAATATTGAACAAAGTCAATTAAAGCACAGAGTTGAAATATTTTATTTAATTGCAATCTAAACAGTAGTTGAAGTTATTAAATGCATTGGTAATGAGATGCAAGGAGTATAATTAGAGGGATAAAGGTAGGTGTAAGAAAAGCAGATTTCAGAGGGATTGAATTTAAAGTTTGAGTAAAAGAAAGATTTAAGATGGCTAATATAATATAAGTAATATGATAGATTTAAGCATATTTGAATCCGGACCAAATGAAAGTAAATAATACAAAAGGTTGGTTATGTGCATAATGAATATGAGCGTAGAGTTAGTAATAAAAGTACAGGCCACTGAAAAGCAAGCAAGCTGAAAGGTAGATGGAAATCGAAGCAAGATAAGATAGAGTTTGCAAAGAGCAACTCAAATTTGTTTTGCCGGAGCAAGCCCAAAGAAATATTGCAATTAGATAAAATATAGAAAGGAGCAATTAACCAGTTTATTAAAGAGTAATAAATACATTTTATTTTGATTATCCCAAGATACTGACAGGCAAAGTTTTACATTTTTAAAATTTAATATAACTACCCAGAGTATTGTGTGGTGATTTGCCCTAATTTATATTTTCACTAAACCCTTTATTAATTGAGGGCATCATTACACTATATACATAATATACGTATTATGAGATGTTTTATAGAACTTTTTCCACTGTCTAGGGTGTATATCACACAAAGTTCCTTCTCAGGACTAACCAGGAACACCTGAATACCGGAGTAGATCAAAACTCTCGAAATGTTGTGTAATATACATCCTAGACAGTGGAAAAAGTCCGATAAAACATATCATAATAGACCACTGCCAAAAAAATTATATTCAGAGAACAATATACGTATTATTTCTTCCTATCTAAATTGCAGAAAGAACAGTAAGGAATAGCTAACGAATTAAGAAATGTTTCTAGTAAAGCTAGTCAAATGAATGTTGAGGAGATAAGAATCGACTGAAAATTAGCTTCGTCACATTTCTCATTTTGAATAACCTTTATTATTAGCTTTATAACGTTCGTTGACAAACAAAACTAATGTTAACAATATTTACTATTTACACATCGTCAAGAGAAACTGCTATATTTTATTATTCGGTTTGCCTAAAATTGACCTTTAGCGAGAAATAATCCCGTGTTTACTAAATTTACCTTCGTACCACAGAGAACGCTAATAATGAGGACCACTAATTAAATCACATGCGGACTTGCCCCGGATACATCCACCAAACCTAACAAGGAAATAGCCTCTTAACTTAACCTCTGCTCTAGCGATGTTTATCTTGTTCAGAAAAGGTCACAACACATTAACTACGGAAGTTCTTATATTATCGAGATATGTAAATTGTTTGATCTAAATAATAATATTCATTTTTGATATCAACTGTGCATGCCAGAAATTAAAATTGAAATAATTAAAAAATTGATACTGTTAAAAATATTCGAAATAGGTTAGGTTGTCGTTCTGAAATTTTGTCAGATTACAAGGTTACACCTAGAGATTACAAAATGGATACAATAACTGTGACAAAACATTGAGCGTAAATGTTGCCGCCAGATTTTAGGTAAATTTATATATAATCACTGAAAACAGTGCTTTAATAGACACTATTTTTGCACGGTTCTTTTCATATGAAAAACCTCGAAACAACCTTCATGTCAGACAACTGGCAGATTGTCACATTTATGAAATGTCAAAATTGAAAATTTCTGATTATTTTTATTCAGAGTAGATAAAATCTTATATAATACGCTTTGCAATGAAGTTTTTAGACACTTGACACGATATCAAATTCGACCTCCTGCCCCTTTTGAGAAAACACGTCGCGTGCTTAAACCATTTAAATTTTTCCACTTGCATCAAAAATAGCTATAAAAAGCTTATTTTCTTCGTCTGTAAAGTAAATAGCAGACTATAGCAGTTGAAAAATAAAAAATAGGACGCTCATCCTTTAAAAGTACTCAACGAGGGTTTATATCATATATATAATACACATATATTGCTGGTAGGGCCTGGAAACTTCAGAAAACATTACGGCGCCGACATAGTCTCACTTAGAGTATAACGCGTCTCGTGCGCATGCGTAAGAATTCGAACTCCGCCTTTAGAAGCGAATTTTAAACTTGACCACTTCCCCATTGGGCGGACGACGCCGCCGCGCTTGCGCACAGCTCACCGTACACGTGAAGGAGTTGGTTGTGTGTCTCACTTCATCGGTAAGTTTCCCACTCATAGCCGCTAGCAATATAGTAAGTATTAGATATATGGTTTATATCTACAATGTGATGTAAAATGTCGTTGTTCCCGTTAGTCCCTAACTACTTTTTGTAAGACATTACTGAAAATGCAAATTTAATAAAGCAACAGTTCGATACAGGGGAGTACAATGGATTTAGTTCCGAAGTGACTCAGTCATCAGACTAAATTATGCACTACGCCGCTTTTCGTTTCCACCACTGCATTCACCACCTCCTTACAATATTTCTTTGGTGAAAGTTAAATATAGACCAATAATACGGGTCGATTAATGATTAACAACAAATAATTACTGCAAATGTTGAGTATTGCAAATAATTTGTTTCGTCAAACAATCGATGTCAAGCTTATTGAGTGGTAACAAAAATGCCTCGCCGTAGTTTACATGTTGACAACATGGTGGATTTAATTATTTAATTATGGTAAAACAAATTTCAAGTACGACAACTCAATAATTCTCTATCTGCGTCGAAGAAATCAGTCAAACAAAGATAGCATCACGAACACTCTTAAATATATACGTGTTCATTTTACTGCGAGCAAACCAGTAATGCATCGCTTAGCTTAACTAGGAGCGTTAACTACTAGTAGTTGTATATTCGCTACACATACTCTAGTTACTTCGCTTATCTATGGCCTAGAGTCTGTGTATGGCTTCCAGCTCTCTGTACATTGTCATTTCTCTGTCCTAATATATTAGGAACTTTGAAGTCATCACCCACTAGTAATTTTCATAACTGATTTCATTAAAATTTTAAAGCATCATAAATAAATCTCATATTTCTTATGTATATTCATGACATATTAAAGTACCTGGACATTTAAAATTTACCGCAAAACTGCTTCCAGTAAACTAATGTTCAAAATGCAGCAACGTACAATATCATAATAAATAAAAACGCAAAGTAGTGAGATGGGTGCAACTATACATAAATGGAAAAAGCGGAAAAGGTATAATAAAAGGTTAAGCGCAAGCCAAAATCTATTTTTTGAAATAAAATACCTATGATCAGTAATGTGTCCACGCCTCTGTGATGCTTTATGATTTCAATGGCTTTATAACACGCAACAAACACGTTCGATATCAAAATTAGTTGCGCTACAGCCAGATTAAATAAGTAACAAAGTACAATAATACTCTGATTTTTTTTAATAAATAGATTAAATTGGTTAACAGCGTAGGCATGATAGTCTATTACGAACAGCGAGTATAATGGGAGGTATATATTATATGTGATGGATAAAGAAAAGTCCAGAGCCATTCCCTAATAACTGTAGGGAACGAACATAATAGACTCAAGATGTAACGATAAGAAAAATAATATTGCAACAAAAAACCACTAGGTGAAAACAGTTAAAAAGAAAATAAACAGCTTTTCTATGGATCTGCGCTCAACATTTATATGCTTCATATACATTCTACGAACACCTCTATTAACATATCTTATAAGGAATATAGGTATGCATACATAGTTTACGAAAATTACAATTTCATCCAACAGCTCCTAGTTATAAGGCTATTACTAGATCGATTTTAGACCTCTAAAATGACCCATAACCCACTAGTGAATTAAATCATAACCCACTAGTGAATTAAAAATTAGGTCACTCACTATTCTATTGTTAGTAGCACTGTCAAGCTATGTCAAATTCGAGATTTGGAGGTTAGCTTTTGCGTCAGTCTATATCAAATAAAAAACAAAACCTAACTTACTAACATCGAATTTAACATAGACTGACAATATACGTCAGTACTGCCAAACGTATAACGCAATTCACAGGCGACTCTAATTATAAATTTATTTGATCTCTCGGTACTTTTCAATTTGTCACTATGACTTTTCACGGCTGTCAATACAAAATTTGTTTCTTAGATATTTATTGAGTAGTATAAAATTTTGAATGGCACGCGTCTGTTATTACACATAATCCACGAGAGAAAATGAACCCTCGAGACCGCCAGGCCGAGAGGGGTAATTTCTTGAGTACACTTATACCATAAATAACGTATTATTTTTAAAAGTAAAATCATTCCATCCTCCCGATAGAGGGTTTAGAACATAGAGTCTAGGGTACCATATGTACTATTGTGCAAAGATTTTAAATAGCTTAAATTCCTGGTACAAACGAGCGGGAAGAATCATGCGAAAAGCGGAAACAGCCCAGAAAACAGACAATGAAAATAAGCACCTGGAACATCTAACGCGTCAGCAAGATATATGATAAAGTTGTAAACACATAAAACGTATATCGAACGAACATTTGGCGTTATGCCCCCAATGACGATGCCAAAAACGAAAAAAAATACAAATTTTATGAAATTTTTACAGGATTACTAGGATGATAGTAGTGATCGGTAGGAGTTGTTAACATTAAATGACCTAAACAGTAAAACCCGATGAAAATCAAATGACTTAGTTGTATGCAATTTGGTAATAACGTGACCATGAGTATAAACCAAGCATTGGTGAATATCTGATAGTAAAACCAAGCACTGAAATAGTGGTCAGCTATGTAAATATGAGAAGATAAACTCAATGTGAGACAGATCATTATCTTCTTGACTTTAAGGTGTATTTACTTTATAAACACATGAAAGAATTAAAGGCTGCTCCAATTGGTCAATGCTGATACCTATCTAAATGAACCAATCAACAACCTCACAAGTTTAACAACGATTCCATAAAGTTTTAATTCAGCTAAAATTAAACCAGTAAGCCAACTTCAGTGCACGATAATGCGGCATCAATAATGTATGAGAAAATTAAACGACATAGACATCAAGCTGGAAAAGATGCTCTTGAAGAACGATGACAACTCCATAACAAAGAAAATTACAAGTAGTCGATTATGGTGGAACGAAGATATGGTAGAATATGTTTTAAAAAGCAAGGTCATTTGAAATGCTTAAGTAAGAAGGACAGAGATGATGTAGAGTACTGCCGATACAGAAGAGAAATACGAGTACAGGAAAGTACTTTCGAGGTTCGTTTTTCTCAACCGGTTATAAACACTTAACGATTGAGTATCGTATAATATTTTCCACGCAATCATAATAATGGTGAGGCACTAACACCCCATGAAGGAGCTTGGCCTGCAAGGCGGAAGGTCAGAGCTTCCGTGTCCTCGCTCTCACACCCGGCTGTCGCGTGTCAAATTCATGACACGTGGCGATGTGGTGAGCATCACGCATTAGACAACCGCATTATTACCCCTTATTCTTTCGAACGCAGGTTCCCAATTATTTAAAGCGACTGGGTAGGCCGCCCGCCAGGCGTCGATCTGGGATTTGAACTCCAGACTTCCGCGCCGCAGTTCAATGCTCTAACCACCGATCCACGCTGGCGCTCCCACGCAATCATAGAATAAAAATATTTCTAAGATTTAGAATTACTGTCAATAATTATATCATAGAATTTATTTACCCCACACTAATTTTTCTAATTTTTATGGCAACTAGTCATGTATCGTAAGATCAACTTTGATCTGTCAAAAACTTTTGTAAGTATATAAAAAACACGATTCTATGGAAATGCAAACGTCAGTATAACCTACATGAGTGGAACACAAAATATGCATTCAGGCTGCTATAGCATCATCAAAACGTGGAATAGACTCTGTCACACGTTTGAAATGACTAAAGACCTTAAACGAGGCTATTGTATTGCACAAACCTTTTGTCAAAATTTATATAAACGAAGCCTATGGAAACGCAAATGTAAAAGTATGAGATTACGAATTCAAAATAAATAATATAATATGTATATGTTGGGCTCAGATGCTGAATTCGCTCAATTTCTATAGCATACGTACACTACTGTTTGCTGATGACCGCTTCCTTATTGCAGTTAACGAAGATAACTACAGCTATATGTTGAGAAAACTAATAGAGCAATACAAAACGTGGAAATTGGAAATTAACAAGAAAAAGTAGGAATACCTTGTGGTAGGGGAAACAAAACGATGTCTACCAATAGAAAATCACGCCATAAAGCTGTGTTTTTCATTTAAATATCTGGGAGTTACAAACGATGCAAGAAGCAATGGTAATTTTAAAAGTAAGATACGACAGGGTAGATGAGGAATAAAAGGAAAACGACTATATACAACATTATAGTTGAAACTATAATATGTACTTACGGTTCTGAAACATATGAGCTCAATAAAAGACAAATCTAAACTCAAGCGTTAGAAATGGAGCAGTAGTGGCTTGTCGAAAACTGATCATATACAAAATAAGATCATTGTTGAGCATATGGACGTCAACAGAACGGCTACTAATACAATACAGATATGTATGGATCTGGATTACAAATATTAATAACTATTCGTAGTTAGTAGCTGTTAATAGGAGGGCATCGCCGGTCTTGCACCTACGAGACCAAGTAATTTATGGCTTGGAAAACGATCTCCTGGTGAAGGGTACAAAGTTATGCTGGTCTCTAGTTATATACTGTCTCTAGTTGTATACCGCTACCATGTATCGCATTCCTTGTTCTTGCGGCTCGAGTTACATTGGACAGACTGGTCGTTCAGTTGATCTAAGACTTCAAGAACATAAAGGCGATTGCAAACACAAACGCCTTACAAAATCAGTCGTAGCTGAACATACGTTTACAAATGGGCACACTTTAGAATTTGAGCACTCCAGAGTACTTGCCAGAATACCTCACTACTTCCCGCGAGTGCTACGTGAAGCCATAGAAATAGAAAAACATCCAAATAATATCAACAGGGAAGATGGCTTTAAGCTTAGTAAAACGTGGACCCCACGATCGAAAGCATTACAACCACTGTGCGTCATACGGCCACGCCCCACGGATTACGTTGCACTCGGATGACTAACCAGCGTTACGCCAGTCCGCGCGCCTGGCACGGAGGACTATAAATAGCTCCACACCGACCTTCGGTTCTTACCGAGCTCCGTGGCTTAGTGCGTAGCACGTCCACTTAGCATTCGGGAGGTCGTGGGTTCGATTCATGCGGCCGCCAGCCTTGATTCAGGTTTTTAGGTGGTTTTCCTGAGTCAATAGAGTACCTTCTCTGAGGCGAATGCCGGAGCAGTATTTCTCCACCTTTCCTAACCTTTCTTCCAGTCTCCACCCCTCCTTTCTCTCACCCATCCCGAGTTTCCCGTTCTTGGCTGAAGAGGGACGGAAGGTCCCTATAGCAGCCCGCCCCCCAGTTGGGGGAATTGAAATAATCCTTACCTTTGACCTTTGTCTTCGGTTCTTAGTGCGACGTTCACTCTGATGATGCAAGCTGCAAGGTCTTGCGAAACGTTAGTGAATATGGATGCACAAACAGCAAAACGGCCAAATCTGCCTAAGTATCCTCGTTCTCAAGATACTCAAACACACGAGCCACCAAAGAGCATGACCATCGCGCGGATTTTTGCTGGACTTCACAAGCTGCAAGGCACATTAAGCCAGAAAATGCTGGGTGTTCATATATAAATACGACGCGGTCTAAGCCGAAACTCTATGTTAAGAAGGGTAACTTGTCTCTAGTCTCAGAAACCAATAAATTATGGCTTGGAAAGTATACCTTCGTAGATGTTAAAAGAGTACAATCGTAGGGGTTAATACTGATTTATTAATTAAATTATATTGTCTATATATAGAAAATTGTACATGATTGGCACAAAGGAACTATTAGTAAACACTAATTAATATTTGATGACTTAATTGCTAAAGATAACACAAAATGGATATTTAGCTCAACTTCGCAGTTCATTCAGATGTTTGTACATCTACAAATCCATAGATTTTGCTGAATAGTGTTGTGTAACGTTATCGGTACGTAGTGTGCCGTGCCCATCGAAATGCTGACTTGCGACTGCGGCACATTCTAGAATTTATTAAATTAACTGCATTGCTTTAGAATTCTGACATGAGTTTAAACAAAGTTTTTAAATAAAATTACCTGAAAAAAGATTAACTAATGTTTAAAAATGTTAAACAGACAAAAATACTTACGTGGTTCAGGTACTTAAAACGAATGGACGATGAAAGGAGAAGGAAGGAAAAAAGTGGGTGCCCTTAAATTAGCTGTAAAACAGATATGCAAGACCAATGAATGCGAGAGGCCTGCGTGATGGAGAATGGTACCATTGAAGAGAGTGGAAGCTAGGAAGCTAGAAATGGCCGTAGTAAACCTGTATAATTTTATTTTTAACGTAGAAAATAAAAGCAAATATTAGTCGTACTTTCAAAAACATATCTAGCTGCCCAATTGTCGATGCTGCTAGCCCACGATGTGTGAAAAATGTCAACAAAATCCGATGTATCTGCGCTGTTGTAACATCTAACGTGAATGTGTTTCAGATAGTGTGTTAGTATGAAATCTAAGTTGTAGAAAGTATCTAATCTATTCGTTTTCCATGAATAACTTCTTAGATATATCTATTCACTACTAAGAAAAAACACACATAATAATATCTATAGTGCTACAAGATTTTTCGTTAGTTAATATCATTTGTACGATTATAATAATATCAAAATAATGTGATTACATAACAAACTATTGTTTGAAAGAATATCTAAGTTCTATGTGTATTTGCATATCTTTATATGCCGAGTGGAAACTACAAAAGATGAACACTATTTATGAAAGCATACCATTGACATTTATTTAATGTAGGAATGCATAATTTATAACAAATGTCAAAGTCAAAGGTATACTGAAATAGACAGTGGTAACTTTTTGGGGTTTCCACTTGATACACATATAAACACATGTTGTGCCTTCCTGCATGCGTCTGTCACGTTTAATCAGTCCTGTCATCACAGTGACTTTAATAACATATCGCTGAGCAAGTAATGTAATTCGCATTACTAAGTATTTTCTTTTATTGTTTGAGTATTATTAGAAACACGAAGATATTTATCCACTTATTTTGTACATAGTTTTGAACACTCCTCAACCTTCCTTCGATCTAGCAAAGGTTGGATTAAGGAGATCTATCTGATAGTGCATATACATTTTGTCAGCACTTGATATTTAATGTTGTAAAACTAATAATCCTGAGCACTTACCTCTCAAAATATTATATAAAAAGCACACCCAAAAGTTATGTTATGAACGAAATCCGATAAGTAGTTCAAAGTTCTGCCACTAAAGTCGAGCATTACCTATGAAATGGAGTCGAAGCTTATCTGCCTCGAATTGATGAATTCCAAGATCTTCATGCTGCCGATCGGAATCCAACGTTTTCCGTTTTCTATCAAGGACTGCCACGTAAATAATTTGGCCCCGCAGAACAACACAGAATGTGGTAATCGAAGCGTTTAGCCTTAATTAAGACGTTGCTTTTGTAGTGAGCTGCATAGTGAAGTGTATCTATCGATTTATACTTCAATTGATAAATATTTGATTACAGTTCGTCGTCTATCTAAATATTTTAAATTAATGCACTTTTCACTTTAAATTCAATTATTTATGTCGACATTTATAAGGCGTGGTCAGTTGTTTCGACAAATAAAAGCTATCATGGTTGCTTAGATTAATATTGGCTTTTCGAATAAACTTATCCCTCTCTTATAGTTTGCTTAGTAAGGGTATTACATTTTTATGTAACAGAAAACAGAAATAAATGTCTATCAAATAAGCAGAATATAAGTGTAATCTGTAATTTAATAAAATATGCTATTCACTGCGCGTTTGTTTTAAAAAATATATTAATAACCAAATATTGGTGTGTTATGGAAGGCAAAATACAACGCCTAAATTTATTTGAAGTATTTTTATTGCTGAGATATATAGCACACTTCATAATTTTTGGACACCCTGTGTATGATAACATAATCGTATATAGAATTAATGTGTGTCCTGGACATAAAATAATTGCTGCGACATTGGCGCCGTTCGAATAAACTAATAGAGATCGATTCTTACTAATGCATTGTTTATATTGTAGTTATATGCTCAATATTATAAACAAATGTCGCCATGAACAAAACAATAAACTTCATTGTACGTTTTTGTCAAAACAAGGTGTTTCCTGATCGTATAGATTCATGCGCAGGGTAAGTTATCTTATTTGTTGTTTTCTCAAGCGTATCGATTCCCGGGAAGTCTCATGGAGGGTTTCCTTTCCTTACCTCTCGAGCGATTAATTTTTTTGACGCAAATGTACTATGCTTCAAATCAATCACACGAACTCTGTCAATACGACGACCCTTCATATTAATCAGACCAGACGGACGAACAAGGATTTAACAGATTTTTTGCTTCTTCCTATCTACGATCTCGTTTCCGGAACTGATATGTTGTCTTTCAATTAATTAGTTCAATTTGTGGGAACAAATTGAATTTTCAGCAAACGTCAGGCCCGTCAGTTTTCATTTGCTCAAAATTACACAACGAAATTAACTACATAAACTGTTGAGTTGGTCGTTGCCGATTGAATTTTTCATGTGGAAACGGATCATTCTTTGCTGGCAAAGGGTCCTGGCGGAAAATAAAGGTAATAGAACGTGTTGAATTGCTGGCAGTTGAACGCAATATGCGCAAACACGCTAGAAAACCTAAAATATATAAATTTTATTAGAAATTAGTGATTAAAGGTCTTTCAGTTTTAAGTTTGTGGACAAATGTAATTTATTTCCCACATAGTTTTGATGTTATGCACTTCCCCAACCACTACATTATCTGTAATAACATTAACAACAGAAATCCCATGTGTAAACGCATCGCTATGCGGTTGTCTAATTTGCATATTGCATTATAATTGTAATCTTGCGAAATTACAACTCCAAAGTTGTATTAACTTATGCTTGCCTCGGTTGGCTCTTGGTAATTAACGTTCCCCGAAACAATACATATTTAACTTTTTCATTGCCTTCTGTTTTCCGTTGTGTCAGGTTGCGTTAATTTATGAAACCCTCCAGATTAAAGCCTGGTCCAGCCTTTGATGATTAAATAGACCAGGAAAGAGTAATTTTCGTGGACCTTTAAAAAGGTTAACGTTTGACATATTTTGATGAAGAGGGCTTGGCTGAAAAGGACATTTCATTTGTTCTTTATATAGGTTTATCATGGACTAACTGTCTTGAAGGGTAATTAATTAGTCACTCTTTTTAGAGCTTACACGTAAAATCTTATTAAAACCACAAATTTCGTGGACTTCTTTACTGTTTTAGGGTGTATATTCAGCACAATTTTTAAAATTTTAGAAATGCACTATTTATGCAGAATTTAAATAGTAAATAAATGCCTCAGTTTCAAAAACATATTAGCTACAAGTAGCATTAAAAACTAATAGTCTTTGATACTTTTCTTGAAAGTAATTGGAGATTTAAGTAGTAATGTTGCCATTGGTACTACCTAGTGTTCCTATATAATATTTAGATAAAAGTTGGGACAACAGTCAAATGTCAGCAGCCATTTCTGGATCCAAATAGTATATTATGTAACAAGTTTTATAAACGTTACTTTAGTCACGAGTTTTTTTAGGCACGAGCGGGCGTAGCGCAGCGAGTGTTTAATAAACGAGTGTCTAGACGAGTTTATATAATGTGTTACATACTATACTTTTTCTACGACTGCAAATTTAGACAATATAACATCATGGCTGAATGAAGGTATAGATAATGAACTACTCAATATTGATGGCTACCGTATTATTCGCATGAACCGTAGAGCAAGAGGTGATGGCGTTTGTATTTATATTCGTAACTTCTTTAATTATAAAATTATAACCACAGGTCCCGACATTGAACAGCTCTGGTTAGAATTAAAATTTCATAAACTATCATTAGTTGTTGGCGTTGTATACAAATCTCCTTCTCTTAATTATAAATATTTTTGTGATCAGCTCGAGAAATCACTAGTTTTGGGCACTACCATATCTGACAAATTGATATGCTTCGGCGATATCAACATTAACTTACTTAATCCGATCAATTCTGACTCTATATACTTTAATAATATGATTGATATCGTTAACGTTAAACAAATTATCACTGAACCTACGAGATTTCAAAACACAGCCGCCTCTCTCATTGATATAATTTTAACTTCCGATATTAAATTAATTGTAAATTCTGGAGTCGGTGAGGTACACCTCTCTGACCACGAGTTGGTCTATTGTAGTATGTCGCTTGCTACAAGTTTATCCAAAATATGTCACCTACAGATGCTTTCAACAATTTGACCTAGCCACATTTTACAATGAATTGAGTCAGATACCCTTCCAGATGATTTATCAGATCCCTGATGTTAACGAAAAAGTAGTTTTTTTGTGTAACAATATAATCTCATTGTTAAATAGTCATGCTCCGATCATTACAAGTAGAATTACCAAGAAGAGAGCCCCGTGGATAACTGATAATATTAAATTACTAATGTCTCTAAGAGACAAAGCTGAGCAAAGGTTTAAGAAATCTAGAACTACTTCTCAATGGAATTACTATAAAATGATGCGCATGTTCACCACGCAAGCTATCAAAAGAGAAAAGAAACCTTACTTTGAATTTGTCTTGGGTAATCGGCATTGTAAATCTATGTGGAAAGAGTTCAAGTCTTTAAATATAGGGAGCGGGGTCAAACACAACTTGCCTGGTGAACTCCTTAATCCTAATGAAATCAGCAACTACTTTATTGATTCTATTCCAGTAATCCAAAGCAATACTGCTGTACTCAGTGAATTCTACAGAAATAACAAATTACTTGACAGCAATATCACCTTTAAATTTTCTTTTGTTAACCAATCACTAATCGAATCAATCATTAGCAAACTCAAAAGTAATAGCACGGGCACAGATGGTATTAATACATATACTATTAAGTGCTGCTGTCCACTAATCTTACCTTACGTAACTCATATAGTAAATTCTTGTCTAGCTGCTAACAAATTTCCCTCCGTGTGGAAGAATGCTATGGTTATTCCGATTCCTAAAACGGCACATCCTAAGGAATATAAAGATCTACGGCGAATTAGTATTCTTCCAACTTTGTCCAAAATTTTGAAGAGGGTAATTGATACTCAATTGAGAAATTATTTAGAAAAATACAGAATTATTCCGGAATGTCAATCAGGCTTCCGCCCAGGTTATAGTTGTACTACAGCTCTTGCCTCTGTTACTGACGATATATTCAGAGCTTCGGACCGAGGTATGGTTACAGCTTTGATCCTGCTTGACTATAGTAAGGCTTTCGACACAATTAACCATACTTTATTGTGTGATATGCTCAGTTACATAGGTTTAACCCATGATTCCGTAGATCTTTTTGCTAGTTATCTTGGTGGTCGAAATCAAGCTGTGAAATTGTGCAACGGCAGTTATGATTCTAGAGAAGTTGTTCGGGGAGTTCCACAGGGCTCTATTCTTAGTCCTATTCTCTATATAATCTATACATCCAATATCTACAAAAATGTAAATGCGTGCAAATTGCACATGTATGCGGACAATACGCAATTATATTATTTTTTCTTTGTTGATAATTATTTGCACGCTATGTACAATATCAATTCGGATCTGAATAATATTTCTAATAGCTCCAATCAACATTGCTTAAAATTAAACCCCAAAAAATATTTAATAATGTTATTTGGCAACCGTAAACATACTGCTAACCTGGAAACCATTATAGATGTAAAAGTTGACGGGGTTCCCTTACCAGTCGTCAATGAAGCTCGCAACCTGGGACTCACTATTGATAGAAACTTGAGATTTAAGTCACATGTTGCTATCTGTCTACAGAGAGCCTATATGAATCTAAGATTCCTATATCCGCATAGTCATTACCTTTCTTATAAAGCGAAAACGGTTTTATGTGAATCTCTTGTGCTTTCTCACTTTATGTTTTCTTGTCAAATTTATGGTCCTTGCAGCAAATCCAGCGAGTACAAAACTCCTGCCTAAAACTTAATTTCGGTATCAGAAAATTCGATCACGTCTCTTATAAATTATCCGAAGTCGGTTGGTTGAATATGGCAAACAGACGAAAGCTGCAAAGTGCAATCTTCTTTCATAAAATAATATGTCAGAGAAAACCCTCATATAACTATGTCTGATAGCAGAAAATCCATGGAGTTATTTTGCAATTCTTAACTGAACCTACATATGACAAAAACATTGTCCCAGATTTATTTGAACACGACTGTACATAACATCAATATCAGATTTAAAGGTACCATCACACCACCTCTGCATAAAACTACTTTATTTGAGCGTAGCTATAGCTATCAGCTGTTTAGTGCTACAATTCTATTCCTGCTGAACTAAAAGTGTTGTCCGTACCTTCATTCAAAAGACATTACCGCAAATTTCTATTTGACAGACAATCCCTAAATTAAATCAAATTACTATTGTTTTTGCAAAATCAATTAAGCTGTTCATAGATGGGTGACTATCACGATTTCATCCTAATCAATCCTGTAACTTTGTCATATTATTGGAAATATAAATTAAAGTTGTGTTCAGATTAAGTTAAGATTAAGTCATTTCACTGATTAATTACTATAATTGTGATTTAGGCATCCGTTATTTTTTTTCTTTGCTATAGATCTTTCAAGTTCTGTGGAAGAACAAGCGTCTTACGCCTGAACTGCGCCTTGAGATTTCTTGCTTATTAACCTGTTTTTTTTTCTTTACTATAGGTTTTGTTTTTTAAATATACGTACTCTGTTCATTGGCAAGAAATAAAGACTATTATTATTATTATTATTATTATTATTATTATATTATTTCATTCAGATTTTTAATATTAGGTTACGTCAAATTATGCTCGACAAACGTCAATGTTGACTGTTGAAAACTAACTTGATTTTAGTTTTGGCTGTGGCTAATAAAGCACATACTGTTTGAACCTAACTGCACCCCGTGACTAAAACATCGTTGCTAACTCCAGCCCGTAACTAAGAGGCTCTTTAGTCACAAGTTATGAAGGCATGATTAAAAATTAAAATGTCACTTAGCGACGTGTGTGTTAGTATGTTAAATGCCATTTTAGTTACAGAAGTAGAAAAAATAAATTATTGCGTACAAGGCCAAGGTTGCCTGGCTTGGTATGTGTCACCTAGATGGATGTAATAACTAGCTGTCCATTTGGAATTGCCAAAAATTGCGAGTTTAAAGCGTTAGAAAAATTATACCGGTAGATATGTATCTTTTACCGATTGGTAGTCAGCTGATTTCGCAATAGGTGCATCGGATTGAGTACTTTACAAACGCTTTTTTGTTGGTATAATGTTGAAGTAAACAACATAACCTCTAAAAGCTTGCTTTGTAGTCAAATTTGATTGATACGAAACTACTGTTTCTAATGTAATAGCAGCAATAAATATGCAAATACATGACGCGCGCGGTTCCACCAATCACAATCGATTCCTACATTATCCCAACTCTTATCTAACTAATATACAGGGTGATTCTTTAATATTGAAAAAATAATTAAAGACAGATTCTTTGGTTAAAAATAATGTCCAATAAACTTGTGTCCAGAAACGTTTTGTTATCGAGATACAGGGCGTTAATTTTTTCATTAATTTACTTTTGATAATTATTAATATTTCAAATTTAATTGATTATACCACTCCCTCTAACATCAACCAATGAAAAACGGCAAGATTCATAGTTACGCATGTACTAACTTTTGTAATGTACATAGCAAATGATAATCACCGTATCTTCCTGATTAATAGGATAATCACACGCCTTCATAAACATCACGTTACCTGCTGTCAGTACAATTGTCATAACAACCACATTAACTGTACTTTTAATATTTAAAGTACACTATTCAAACGTTGTTTATTGACTCTGATATAATCTAGCCGATTGCAACTCGTGTCTTCTTGCTTATCAAATCATTTCTGTTTCCACTCGATATATTGTTTTAGGCAATCACGCCCAAGGACGAGCGTGATTGCCAAACAATATATCTCGTGTAAACAAAAATGATTATTATCCGCAAACGTCACAAAAGTGGCAACTTATTTGTCTTTATTGACAAGATAAAAGTGTCACTTTATCTGCCTAAGTAAATAAAATAGCAACTTTTGCGTACTTTATTTGCCTAAGCACACAAAATCGTTGATCTCTTTCTTTCTTTCTATGTTTGTTCGCTATCTCCTCCGAAGATACTGGACCGATCAGATTTTATGATGGCTTAAAATTTTGGTAATTTTTAGACTTAGATCGTAGGCTGGTTTTTATTGTCAAAAAGAGTGCGAAAAAGTTTTAATTTAAATAAACCTTTAAGCAGCGGATCGGAGCATCTGTCGCCGTGGGTTATGGTGTAACAGTTGCTGTGGCCGTGTGCTATTAGCTCGGGTGATTCAGTATGTTCATATATCATTAGATCATTACAGTAGTGCATTATTTGAACAACATAGGTTGGCGCAGGGGTACAGTGCTCGCCTGTCACGCGGGTGGCCTGGGTTCGATTCCCGGCCGATGAATTTTTTTTTAATTTACATTAATGAAATTTACCTGAATACGTTTGCGGATAAAATAAAATATGTTATTCGGAGTAAAAGTGACTTTATGTGGCTTAGCTGAATTATTTGCCTCACTAACGTTCGGCTAAATAAACTTCAGCTTCGCCACATAAAGTATCACTTTTACTCCTAATAACATAATTTACTATTGCTCTGTATTCGTTTATTTTACGTTAGTAAGCGTAGCATTTTGTAAAAGTGTCACATAGTTTCGTGCTTTGAAATTGACAGTTCCATTCAAAACAGTGAATTACACAAATAGTGAAATGTGCGATAGGCATTTTATGTATGGTCTTGCCAATGGTAATACATTAGCAGCTAGACGAATTTATGAGCAAAGATATCCTAATCGTGTAATACCATATCATTCAATGTTTGCTCGTCTACCCCCGTACAGTTTCAACTCCACAAGTTGAAGAAAAAGTGCTCCATGAAATTGATGGATGTCCTATAACAAGTACAAGGAAGATAGCTATAAATCTGGATATTAGTCAGTCAACAGTTTTTAGAATATTTAAAACTCAGCTTTTGTATCCATATCAGGAGACTTTTACTAGGCGATTTTCCTCAAAGAGTGGCTTTGTGTCGATGGATGTTAGAAAAAAGTGCACAAAATCCTCAATTTTTGGCAGAAATACTTTTTACTGTCGAGGCTAATTTCTCTAGAGAAGCCATAATAAACTTTCACAATAACCACATATGAGCAGAAGAGAATTCACATGCATTAGTTGAAAGTCGCCATCAACATCAATTTTCTGTCAATGTGTGGACCGGAATCGTTGGAAACCACTTGGTTGGCCCATTTTTTTATAGGGGAGGATAACTGGGGAAGTCTATAGGAAGCCAAATAAATGTATTTTATGCACGATGGGGCTCCACCACATTTTAATTTAGTTGCATGTCAATATTTGGATGAAGTTTACCTACAGCGTGGGATCGGTCGAGGAGGCCCACAACCCTGGGCTCCACGGTCTCCTGATCTAAATTCTTTAGATTTTTTTCTTCAAGGCCATCTGAAACTACTGGTTTATACCACTCCAATAGAAAAGGTAGACGAATTAAAGAATCGCATTGTCGCATCGTGTGATACAATTCGGCACACTCCTGGTATTTTTGAACGTGTTCGGCATTCAATTAGTAGAATCAAGGCATGTATTGACGTTAGAGGTGGTCACTTTCAACAACTTTTATAACTTTATTTCTTCGCTGGCTTTAATTAATTCCAGCAATTTAATTACTTAACTTATTGTAATAATTCATTTTATTGGCTCACTGAGATGCTCCTGAATTAAATAAGCGAAATGTAATGACACAAAAAAACAGCCGATATTACTAGTATTGAACTTACCAATTATCAATTAAATTTGAAATATTAATAATTATTAAAAGTAAATTAATGAAAAAAATTAATACCCTGTATTTCGGTAAAGGGATATAGAATATTCAAATGTATTTACCTGACGCTTCCTTGCCTATTTTCACTATTAAAACGTTCAAATTCACGCTGTACGCACAAACCATTTTATGTGGTCAACTGACAGATTACAAATATTATCTATTAAAAGTGAGCATATGAGCTACTTTGAGACAAATAGCCTAAAATTAATGATAAATAATGAATATAGCCAATTTCTGATCCCAACTGAGAAAAGAATTTTTGTGTTTTGCCCTGAGCTAGTATAAAATATTGCAGTTAAATAAAATATTAAGGAAGGGGAATTCAACCAGTTTATTTGAATATTAACCAGTACATTTCATTTTAACTAGCCTTAAATTACTGACAGGCAAAGTAAGCACAATAATAAATTAACCTGAGAATTGTGTGATGATTTTCCCTAATTATGGGTTATAAAAACCAATCCATGGTAGCAGCAATTGCTGCCTTGCCCATTGAGTTGAACTTTAGGTAACCGTAACGACCCCCATCGCCAAACCAATGAAGTGGTCCTCTGGTGAGCAGGATTCTATTCCACCCTATCATAAGGGTTCGTTGATTTTAAAGAGCAAGAATTAGACGGCAGGCCAAAAAGCTAAACCAAAGGTACTCTCAATTAAGATATGTATGAATTACCCTATTTCATTACTTACCAGTTAACTAATAAATTTCAATAAAATTAAATGTTTACATGTTAAAGAAAATGTTTAATTAAGAGTGAGTACCGTAATTACTATATACAGTACGTTGTGTTTATTCCCTACTAGTATATTTTTAACGTACTGAATATTTTAAAGAAAAATTAAAGCAGAGTAAAACGACGATGAAAAATATGTAATGCTACTAAATTCATATTTAACCCCACATTGATTATAAGGGAGGAAGTAAGGTTGGCAGATGCGTCTTATAATAATAATTTTATTTAAAATTATGGTTATTTGCTTTGAAACTTCATTTCTCATTACAACAAAAAGCGAATGGGTTACGATTAAGGGCTCAGTCACGACTGGTTACTCCATTTCCACAGTCAACCGGTAAGCAAAGGAATCCAATGTTCGGGCTCGTTCGCAGGCACTAGTTCGAATCTCATTAAGGATTTTTTTTATTTAAAAATTGAATTTAGTATTATTAGAGACGTGAAGATATTTTTACCCATAGTTTCCTTGGATTTTTAAAATTATTACTTCCCTCGTCTGAAAGACGAAGGAAGTATTGTAATCACGAAAAAATCACCTTCCGAGATTTTTTCAGATATTCGCGTTTCGAGGTCTCTAAATGATGAAAAAGAGGTTTTCTCAATTCCGTCTGTCTGTCTGTCTGTCTGTCTGTCTATCTATCTGTCTGTCTGTCTATCTGTCTGTCTGTTGGCAGCATAGCTCAAAAAACTGTGTGTCGGAGGAAGACGATATTTTGTACATATTATATATCTACCTCGCATGAAACCGGTACAATTTCATACAAATATATACAGGGTCAACACCTTAAAAAAATAAAATGTTATTTATTTTTGTGTTAATTTTGAAATAAACGGAAGTAATAACTTTCACATAGGTCAGGCTTTACATTTGCCGAAAATAAGACTCAACCGATAAAGGATAACGTCACAAAAGAGTAAAAATGTTTCAACCATTACACCGTGCTCTTCAAGACACTCGCGCGCCGGACTTTTCCCGAAGACACGCGGTAGCGCAGATGGAATTTTGCCTTACTTATGTCCTTTGCGGAGATTCGGTTAGGATCGAGCATTCTGCAGAGCTGCAGATGCGGCGGGTTCAAACCCCAGCGGGATACATTTTTTTTATTTGAACATGTATTTAATTTATTAGAAACGTGAAGATATTTATACTGCTAACTTAATTTGATTTTTAAATCATTTAAGTTCTGGGTAAAGCCTTTTACAGATTTTTTAGTGTCACAACGCTCACTTGTTGTCTTTAAGTATCCTCATAAAACTATAAACCAGCGCAGAACAATGCCGCCTTGGCAATTGTTTTTAGTTGCAGAAAGCGGCCCACTGGGCTCGTGCCCATCTGGAAATTTTCTGATTTCTCGGTAGTCTCATCCGCCTCTAATTCTCAGTAACTCAAGATAGAATATTATGTCAACAATATTAAAACATTGCACTTAACGGTCATTTTTCTAAACGAATATATGTTTATCGAAAATGCAGCTTTGCTCAATTTTATTTCACAACGTCTACTGCTAGGGAAGTTTTGAGTAAAGCCTTTTACAGATTTATAAAATTATAATCACTCTGCGCTTATGCAATTTAACCTACGGCGCAGATACGTAGCAACGTGTCTGTGTCACACCGGAGAGAGGAGGCCTTATTTCTAATGGGTAATGACTCAATGCGCTGTTCAAGATTATCTGTGCAATGTTAAATCATTAAAGCATTTTTTTAAAGATAACAGAACTAGATAAACGTAACCGCATAGTTACAAACAAAATTAATTACCTAAAAAGTTTCAAATGAAACAAATCAACTAATTAATAAAGAGCATTCAAGCTTCGTGTATAATTTGGTGAGGGTGAGCATTAGTCAAATTTTGATCGCCCCTAAATCACAAGTTTTTCACGAAAAAATGCTCCTAGAACTTAATGACTAATAGAATGTGCTGTCATAGAATATTAACATCTACTATATTAGAATTTTTATATTGTGCAATTTAACTATACCAAAACAACATTTTGTGACTACACACTTCATGTTTAGGTATAAAACCGCCTAAACTGAGAAACCTCAATTATAAAAAAAGGTAACCACTGTTAGCGTCCGTTGATATGAGTTAAATAATACTAGGAAAAACGAACTAACAGTGCCCCTTTATTTCGTTTTTCAGTTTTGTATCGCTCAAGTAGGTAAACATGTAAAGCAAACGTCGTTGTAGGTTTTACGACAGACTATTCTATTCCTGGCTTTAATAGAGAATAATTAAATTCTTCAAACTGCGAATGAGGCAGATTTACAGTAAAAATAAATAGCTGTCAGACTCCTAAGAAATATTTAATTTCCTCTTTTTAAATCCTTATATTGTGTAGTTGATCGTTCCCGTTGTGTTTGTTTATTGTTCGTGAATTTAAATTCACGTCGTAAATATTTGTCAGAACTCACTTTTATTCGATTGCTTTACTGACCTTGCCGTGTTGCCATGGAATTTCTTAGATTCAAAGGATTTTTTTCAGTCTACCCAGGCATCGATTGCCTTTAAATTGGCATTCGTTGAGCAAATTGAACATTAGTGTGGTTTCCTTAACTTACACACACTTTTATTCGGTTACGTTATGAATCAGAATCGTTTATTATTGAATAAGGTTGCCATTGTACGTTGTCAGGAAACTGAAAACCAAACATTTTTTTAAATAAAATATTATGTATTGTGTAAAATTTGTGCTCAAGACTCTGGCAGTGAGGCACTTTTATGTTTTTTTTTATTATAAATGAAATGAGAGCATATGCCATGATTCATCACAACGCAAGAGCTCATAGTTTTTACATTACTACTTTAAATCAAATATCGGTTTGTATACAGTAAAAAGTGATAGTGATACCTTGTAAGTTAAACGAATTATGACTAGCAGACCAAATGCTATTACTTCCATAATCAAATCCGAAATGAGTGTAACAAACTTTATCTTCACATAACGTTGTGTTTTTACTATGCATCAATTGCAATTAAAGGTATAAAAGGCGAAAGATACAAACTGACAATTATGACCAACTGTATACTCTGTTCACATCTCTTTTGCATGAAGGTTGGCCATGGAAATTGTTACGTTTGAAAACTTAGATAATAGACATTTTGCGCTAGCTCATTAGGCAATCAATACATATGAAGTATATTTTTAACTTGTCTGTTTGACAATTCTTTTGTTTAATATTTACGTATGTTAAGAGATTTTGACGAAGTTGGCAACTTATTTTATTACCATAGTGAAAGAAAAGATATGCAGAATTGAAATACACCAAACGTAAACATTTGCTGACAAAAACTGTTTTACAAAAATCTGGCTAAATGGACGAATCCTCATTTCGTGGTGTTCTGTACATTAAGTCATTAGAGATTCTACAGTAAATTATACAATGTTTACTATCACAAAGCAGCCTCAATGACATATTGAGGGTAAGAAAATCTGCACAGTTTGGTTAAGATTCTATAACATATATTTTCCTACAGCTTTTTTATGGCAGTCGAATACAGCAGCTTCTTTATGGCAGTTGAATACAATAGAGGTAGAATTTCTTCGTAAACCATTTAGTGCGATTGAAATACGTTGGTATTCGTTGCGATCTATGATTGCTAGGATTGTGTTCGATTTCGTCTGCAGTCACATCTCACCTATGGAAGGCGTCTTCGATGACTGCGGTACCGAACGGCCATTCTATTCGCGAGGTATCACCGATTATTGAAATCGCATTCGCAAGCTCGTTCGCAGCCACTGATTTTCGAATCCCATCGCCGGTAATGTTCTTATTTGAAAATTAATGTAATTCGCATTACCAAATGTTTCCTTTTATTGTTTCAGTATTATTACGAACGTGAATATGTTGTTACCCCCATTTTCCTTTAATTTTTAAAATTGTTTAGTGTGACAAGGTCCACTTACGAGGGAAGTTCTGAGTAAAGCCCTTTACAGATGTTTATGTATGTATCTAGTTTCATTGATCGTGTAACTGAAAACATTTTAATTAAGTACATGGTGTCTTGCAATACTTTAGATCTTAATTATTTCTTCACATGTATTACCAAAATAAACCATCCACCAGGCAACAATATTCTAATTTGTCAAATGACAGCAAATTTGTTCGAGGTTATACAGGTTATACTACAAAATACAAATTACGGTTCTGTTCATTTGCAACTTACCAACAACAATCCTCCATGCAAAAAATGTGTAAACCTATTATATGCATATAACTACTCATACATGGCGGCAAAATTAGTAATGCAGAAACAAAATGGTGATAGAAATTATACGCAGAATTTAATTACAGAACTAGGCGATGTCACTATTATGAAAAAATTGTTTCAAATGTGTACCACCCTTAAACGAGGGGTTGGCACAGCCCTAGCTAGCTCTGACTCTCGGTAGAAAATATGGTGTAAGTAAGGACTAGGCAGCGATCCTTAGGGTTGAATGCAATTTTTATGAAGCAACAAAATTTTGGGCGCCTGTCGTTAAACACATAACAAATCTAGCTATAAATCTGTTACCACCTACCTTAGAATTACGGACTTCCCACCTATATAAAAATGCACATGGGGGGATGGTTATACAAGACAACACAATAAATTGGCAGTAGGCGCATTTACTTATCCCAAAAGTCAACAGCAACAAATAAATTATTTACAAAAGCCAAAACGGCTAGAATGGCTCGTTAGAATTGTAAGGCGAAGTGTATTGCGTAAAAGCATAAATTGTCACATAAAAAACGGGATCAAGCGATCAGCAATATTGAGTACAGAATATAGGTTTGGAAATATGAAATTCGGAGGCAATACAAACGTCCTAAAAGTTATTTTATTCTACTTGAAGCTTCCGTCGATCGCAAGGTCATGCCGGGCGCCTGAAGGACGCTCGCTGAAATACGCATAAGGTACATACAACAATTCAGCAATGAGAAAGGATGAAATACCAACGCATCAAGTGTTGTACAAAAGGATGGATTGTTATTGCGTACAGTTAGTTAATCGAAAGCCTTCATTGTACTGTTATTTCTTAGGCAAAAGCCCATTACCGAAAATTAAGCAATAAGCTGAAGTTTGATGCATGTACTTCCGAGTTGTTTAAGAGGCAGTATTTTGCGATCTCACGTCGGTATTGCCAGCATCGGCCTGGAGGTGTTCAAGTTGGCCTTGAAGCGTATACAGATGGGCTGCAGAATTCGCTTACCGTGAGGAATTCGGCCAAAGGGACAGAACGCTAGCAACCTCAATCATCTGAGCTTAAGCTGGAAGCAGGCCTAATACCAAGAAATTAGCGCTCACAGAAAAACTAAAAAGAAAAATCTTACCAAGCTGGAAATCGGAAAAATCCAAGGAGGTGGTTTCTAAAATAATATCGATGAATCCTCCTTTGACTGCGGCTCGAAATCGAAAGAACGACCGCAACGATAAATTCTTCGCAGGTGTCCTCTCAAAGGTCGAGCGTTCCTTGGGCAAAATTTAATTCACTCAACGCCAAAAGCGGGGCGCGCGCGAAAATCATATTCGAAAACAACCTCATTATTATAATGTGTAAACGAAATTAAGTATCTTCGTTTCCCAATCACTTTCAAAATATATGTATTCACTTTATACTCAAATTCTGTTTTTAGTAAATTAAATGAAAAGGTAGAGATTATACAGGTTGTTCTTTAAGTACGCAGCCATACTCGAGGGGGTGATTCTTTGGTTTATGTTTAGAAAAAAAGTTCAGATATGTCTGAATTCTTTGCTAAATAAATATGTTTCGCGAATATATATTTATTCGAATATTTTATACATTTTTCAAAACAGTCAGGTAACCGTTGATAAAATATATCAAATATTCGAAAAAATATTGGCATGCCATATTTATTTAACAAAACATTCAGAAATTTCAACGTCTCAGATTTCAAAAACTAAGCCGCAGTATTACCCATAGTAAAGTGTGTCCTTAACTTTGTATTCTTTCAGTATAATTTCCTTTAACGGTTCGTGTAGTGAGTCGTCATACTTTCAGTTCTTCTCAATCGCGAAGACTATTATTAGATCGTCTGTACATGTGTGATGTTTAATTTTTTACTAATTTACAATTTTCTTTTGCAATTTCATTGTTAATCACAACCAACCCAAAATCATATGAAAGGTCTCACAAAACCACAAAACTTTTGTAAATATAGCAACTGCTGTGGCCTTAAAAAAGTCGGAAAATTAATAAAAATCGATTATGTCACACCCGGTTTATGTAAACACGAAAATATGAGAATAACATAACCTATCAGGATGATGTCTTTACCATTTTGTGTGGAATGTTAATGCAAATAAATGAGAATGTTTTGGATGAGATCGGCCAGAATGAGGAATCTGCACAAATGCCGTACTACCGAGCGTGAGGTACCAAGTACAAATCTCGGAGCTGACAAGCTTTTTTAAGTTATCGAGAGCTGCAGATGTTCTCCGCGAATAGTATCGATAAATCGCCAACTCGATTTTAACCCAATGTCAACCGTCAAGACTTCGCAATAATTAAGGGAACAAATTAAATGATCGGTATTTTATTCCTACTGCAGATCATATTTTCCCGATATTTTGTCCAAATGCATAACTAGAAAATAAATGTTCGATAGAAATACTAAACGCTCGATAAGTGGATTGAGTGCTCGGTATAAAATTTATATGCATCCTAAGAAAATAAATGTTCCATGAAACTACTAGACGCTCGACAATGGTGACGAACACTCGGTATAAAATTCAAATACCTATTAAAATAATAAACATTCGATAAACATAATAGACGCTCGATACAAAATAATGATGTTCGGTACAAATTCAAATGAGTTTATCCAGGTAAACTTTAATACTCATAAAGAATATTTTTAGTAGAAAAGTACATAACTTGATAAAATAGAACACTGGTACTTGAAGAAAAAACTGTAATAAAGTCTGATAACACATAAAGAGGAAGAAAAAACTGTAATAAGATCTGATATGTAACACATAAAAAAGGAAAAAAAGTAATAATATAAAGTTCCATGGTAATAACGTAGCATACAAGTGTATTTCTAAAAGTTCTCATTTTTGTTTTGTTTAACTTCTACTAGTAAACACATTCTCCTAGTCTACAAATGCTATTGCGGCTTTTGTATTAAGCTTGTATTGGAGGAAAAACAATTTATTATTACATGTGAAATAAGTAGGCACTAAAAATAGTCCTTAATTCATGAATGCAACTAGAAATAAACTTAAAAATCAAATGTCAATTTTGATATTTAGATATGAATATAGTTGCATTCATAAATTAGAAACTATTTTCAGTGCCTACTCGATAACAAAAGTTTTGAAACACTCGCTATATACAGTGTCCGCCAAAAAGTAGGCATAATATGGGAAAAAGGGTATTTTTTATTTTTCAAAAAAACTTTTTAGGTCAATAATTTGTGCTTGTCTAAAAACCTATTTAGCCCCTATCATATATACCGAATGATTTTTACTTATATAGAAAATGGAGTTTTTCGAAATTGTCAAAATCCAAAAAGTGCTATTTTTCGGAAATTAAGTAAGATTTGAATGAGTGTGTTATCTTTAGTTAACTGAACAATCTCAAGGCCAGAAAACACCTATTTTTTTACTTTAGCTAAAAATTCATTTTTAAAATTTTTAAATATTTTTCAAAATTTCACATACCCAGACTTAATATTAAAATTCAATTTTTTTTATGTGAAGAGTTTAAAAATTTATAATTGGAAAAAATAATATAAAATGTTAATTACTTCTTTAGATTTTTTGTTATTTACCGAAAAGTAGTATGTTTGCATAATTTTTACGTTTTTATGCAAGGCGCTTTTCAGGAGAAATATTTTTCAATTCTAATTAATATCTATTTAAATGGCTTTTAGAAACTCTGTGACTGAATTACTGTTACAAAAATTCTGTAAATGTTTTTTTTACAGTCGTCTAAATGAGGAGATCTTTCTTTGTCCAATTTACATGGTCTAAAAAATATCCTCATTTAGACAACTTTTGGTACGACCATATGGAAAGGATGCAAGAACACGGGTGGCCAAAAAACATATTCAAATGGTCGCCAAGGGGGAAAAAGACGAAGAGGTCGTCCAAGCTACAAATGGAAAATACATGTAACAAACATAATGGTGGAAAGATATCTCCAACAAGGAGACTGGGAGGAGCGTGAAAGATTGAGGCTAAAGACGACGAACCCATAAAGGGAAAAAACGTCATAAAGAAGAGAAGAAGTAATCCTTTAATAACTAATTCACCTTTATGAGATCTATTTCCTTTTCTAGTAATTACCTTACTACTCAATATCACCCACCTTTCACTCGAACTCAACAATGTTCTGGATGTCGACCAACCTGCAGAGGGGACTCTGCCTACGAATCCAACCTCATAAGTAGGACCTTTTTGCAACAAAAGGTTCCACTGACAGGCAAAATGTCCACACTGTCCAGAATTAGTAATGCAAACTTCCCCCACAGGATGTAACCAAACAGACCAATTCTGCAGCCACCTAATTCCAACACCGCATCTGACAACTTCCTGAAATGTGCCTCCTCAACCGGTGGTCCTCCTTTTGAACTCTCCCTTAACACCAAACAGTTTGACGTAATATAATTCGATTAATATATGATGTCAAATGCAATTCTCCAATAAACTTGACCTAGTATTTTACTCCATTTATTCACATTTGTAGATTAACTCTGCTTTTCCATTAGCTTTTTACCACATACTTGTAAGCTTCCTTAGTGTTATATCTTTACTTGTTCTTCGATTAAATTTCAATTTTATCTCACCACGCCAATTTAGTATTTAACCGTTTTTATTATCCAAACATTACTTAATAAAAAATAGGGTTTATTTTAATATTTTTAATTACACCAAAATTAGTTTAGCTACATTTCTTTTTCAATTATAAATTTTATTTTCCTTTCTAATTGCATAATAATTATTCACATTCTCAATTCATATTAAAATAGATCTTGATTATATTCAACTATTGTACTCCCTTAATTCTTTCTAAAATTGATTGTTATACCCCTGTGTATATCATTACAATATGTACTTTTGACTATACCATCACTCCATGTCATCTTGCTACATTACAACATTACTAGTTATTCTTTATAATAGTGTAATAGCAATATTAATTTGCTGTCAACAAGTAAAATTCACTTCAAGAAGTTAAATCTATCAGTTAGAAAGACATCCCTTATTACACCGCATATATTAGTGCAGACGATCTAATAATAGTCTTCGCGATTGGGAAAAACTGAAAAGTATGACGACACACTACACGAACCGTTAAAAGGAATTGTACTGAAAGAATACCTGCAAAGTTAAGGAGAAACTTTCATATGAGAATATTTACATCAGGCGATTGTACGTTCGGAAAAATGAAATAATGGCAATTGATACATAGATTTTCTATAAGCAAATAAATCTATATCCTGACAGCCAGGCAGTATTAAAAGCACTGATTTCAAACCAGATTAGTTCTAAAGTAACCTGGGAGAACACAACAGGCTGGTTTGGTTTCCAAAACAACAAATGATGAAAGGCAACGAAAAAGCTTGCGAACTGTCTAGATCAGCCATGTCAGGTAATATAATCAAAACCCACCTGCGGCAGAACACATCATTAAGTGGCTGAAAAACCAACATTACAGACTATTGATGGAATATCCCAATGTAACACACTCCAAGGTGTTCGTGGAAGAACCATTAAAAATACCAACCGAAAAACTACTTAAACACGGAAGAGACAAAATAATGCAAATAACGAGAACCTTTGCCGGACATTGCAGCATCATCGTGCAGTTATTATGAAAATAGGGATAAACCTTCAATTTACTCCATCTGCGAATGTGAAAAATTATCAACACTCAGGTACAAATAGGAAACCCCTGTAGAAGTATCCCAACCCTTCTTTGAGACTTGGAAAGTTTTCCTTTGAGACCCATCAAAATTTGAAAGCGGCAGTGCACAAAATATAGGACAAATAACCAAAAATAATATTAAATCATTCAAAAATAACAATGCTGTATTGGAAGCTTCTATCTTTTCTTTAGTACGAGGACGACTATATAATTATGTGATCAAATTTTAACTATGAAGAATATTAAAAAACAAAAAATACGCGAAACAAAATAGTGTAGATAAATGTCAAGTCTAGTAAATAATAATATTTTATTCAACATAGTAAGCATATTACTATGGTCATTTCAAATAGAGTCACGATTATAGACTTGTGAGAGAAAAATTAAAAAATTAAAAAGAGAAATAGATCGACATAAGCTGTATGTGCAGTAGTGATTCAGAAAGTACATAATTTTAATTAATACAACTATCCGTTTATGTCAGCTTAATTTGACCCAAACCACTTTTCAGACAAACATTTCAATGTTATATATCTTAAGTCATGGTTTTTGCTGATCACCAACTACAGCGCATGTAGAAATGTATATTAGAAACGTGAAATTGTCAAAAATCAGTTATGATTCAGTTTACTCTGACAGAGTAGATGCAACATTAATGCCGGTTCTACAATGCAAGTATATACCTAGAATCATGGTGTAAAGAATATAAGGTGAAACGTTCCAGGAGATGCGCAGTCGTTCAGAAGGTAGAGGGGAGATTTCAACCAATCCCCCATGGTCCTACACAGGAAATCTATTATGGCCGCGATCATGGTGTAACCATGGCCGCGATCGTATATTGTTGCTGGCACTGTCAGTCGATGTCAAATTCGAGATTAGCAGGTTAGGTTTTGCGTCAATCTGACACCAACTGACGCAAATCCTAACCTCGAATTTGACATCGACAGCGTTTTCAACAATACACTTCAGTACTACCAATCGTGCCATTTGTGGGACCATGTCCTATTGGTTGAATTTGAGGTCCGCCCACATTCTGCGGAACGTTACACCTTGTATTCATTACACCATGCCTAGAATAAGCTATCCGAGGTATAATTGTCGTAGTTTCCTTTGTTACAGCAATCGTTTCTAGGGAATTTATTCCCCGGATAACTTGATCTTTGGTTTGTAGAACCGGCGCTAAGTAGCTCAAATGCTTCAAATGCAAGTAGCAACGTACGTGATTTGTGTGTAGGTGATTGATGAATATATTTTTAATCACATGTTAAATTGATTAACATAACAACATCCACAGCTTGCTTGTAATTCCTAAGTTAGAATTTGATTAATATCACATCAAATGTCATACCAGTGTCAAAACATTCAGAAAATCGTTTACATGATTTAAAGAGACTTAAGACAGCCGTTGAATAAAACGTTGTGTTGCACTAGTATGGATTGCTGCATTCCACACAATAAATAACTATTATTAAACCAAGACGCACTAATTACAAATAATATACGTATTCCTCAAAAAAATCTGCATATCATAAATAAAATTATAATGACAAAACAAAGCAAAATTGAATCAAAAGTAAAAATCAAATATCTTAGTAATTATCTAAGAATTACGTAAAATTCTGGTATTTTAGAATATCAAATAAATTTAAGTATATGTAGTTAACAGTACAATCGTTGTTTTCGATTCATTCATTCATTATCCTTTGCTTCTTTTACCTTGTGATTATTAAAAATTATTTATTCCCCAATTACTCGGCGTACTTACTATTTTAATTTTTATTCCAATTCAGTAAAATTACGAATGCTCGTTACAACTTGAGAGAAAGCGTAGGACTAGAATGCATTTCAAGACTTCTTTTTTGACTAAAATTAGTTTAATCCTGCCATTCCCACGCTTTTCTGATTAAGACACAATTATAGAATTCTGCAATAAGTCAGGCTGAAACTGTTTCTGATTAATGAGACGCCCTCCGTGTCAAGACTTAATTTCTACAGATCTATAGTAAGATAAAAACGTTAAAATAATTTCATCTGATGCTTTTTAGTAGCAACGAAATACTAGATCGGATTTGATATTTTAATAGCTGGAAAACTAGTTAAGTCACCCTTAATTTAAAAACTGCTGCATCAGTATATACTCTTCAAAATCATATTTCTGTAAAGCTGGAACTTTGTAATCAGCATTACTAAGTTTTCAAATTCATCTGTGAATTATTTCAACACAGGTCGACGTAACATTGTAAAAGGTTTTCTGCACTGTTGGCGGCTGAATATCCATTTCCTTCAGAGCATTAGCAAATGACCTTTGAGATAACTTCAAAGGTTCTGGAGTAGTGCGTTCCCAAATTATTAGTCAAGCTGAAAGTTCCTTATCTTTCGTCGTGTACGGCATAGATTTGCTTACTTAGTGTCGACATTTTCTAAAGTCGGATATTTCTTATAATTTGTCTTCTCAACTTTCCCGCTGCTACCTTAACCTGCTCAAATCCGTAAAACACATTTTACTTTTACATTTTATCGCCGTCTGCAACTTATGTAAGAAGATGAGATTTGAAAGTAATAAAGACGTCAAACTTGGAAACTTAGGGTTTACCGGTGGGCTTTCTCCATTTTATCTTATGACGGTGAGGGATTGTGAACCCAGATATTTTTTGATATATAACGATATCAAAACATTCCGAATATTATTTGGAACCATTTAATTACAATCTTCGTATAATTTAGCGAATTTAATGTTTGAATGTTTCATAACCAGCACCAATTTAATATTATTGAACATTGATGTTAGTGACGTAGTTTGGAATTCTCACATTGCGTCGACAATAATTCTATTCAGAGCTAAGTTCCTAGCTTTTAAATTATTTCGGGTAAGAAACTTCTTACAATATGTCAATTCTTTCATATGGGGCACGCCACTGCTACTTGTCGAATTTAGTTTTGTAAAAGTTATTACGTCGTCACCTGATCTCAGAGCCAGTGAATTGCGATCTAGTATTAACATGTTACTATTTCTTGAAGTATGAGACAATTATTTTCGCAATGTTGTTCAGAAAAATGTGTATGCGTACTTCTTCTCCCTCAATGTATCTGCAAATATCAGGTATGGTTTTCTTGGACGAATACCGCATGGTCGAAGAGACTTTACTATCCCTGAGCAAAGTTTATCCAGAATTTCATAAATTTGCGGAGGAAACTGAAGAGTTTATAAATAAAGTAAATAAGCAATTCTTTGAAAATGAAATTCCGGTAGACCTTATCCTTAAGAAAGAGATGTGTGTTCAGCGAATACAAAAGAAGAAAAAAAATCACAACGAAAGTTGCGATGATAGAGAACCATAAAATTGAGCTATAAATAAAAAAATAGAGTATATATTTTTAATGTGACTGTGGACAAAGTTGTTAGTATCTTTAAATTCAAAATTTGCATTTCACAAAGAGTTATCCCAGACTTTGAATGCTTTCACCCGTCGAGTTTCTCTTTTCTTCCAAACCTGTCGACATATTTTCCACAAAAAGCTAACCATGTTTTATCCTGAAGTGACGCAAGATAATCTACAAATGGAACTTTTATTTTGGTTCCAAGTGGAGTAAGTTGCCATAAGCGTTACCAAAGAACAAATTGAACAAATTATGAAGCAGAAAACAGAACTGTTGATCACAACTTCTGCAAAAAATTTATAGTTTATTGCTATAACGTTCTTAAGAAATATAATTCATATGCTGAAGCAAGCTCTTATCTATAAAAAGTATATTAGTTATTTATGAAACAAGTTGCAAAAGAGGGATTTTTTCACGAGCCGCTTTGCTCGTTGTAGAATTACAATGAATGAAAAAATACTAACTTTTTCAACGTATTGCATACATTTTTTTGCAATTCTATAATAAATACAAAATTCCAGAAATATTATCTTATTCAGATGGGTTATGTTAACATACAAATTGACGGCAAACCGTAAAAGAATTCATTTTGACATTAACAATGACAACCAAAAAGTTGACATTTTAGTACAGGAGCCTTAGGTGCAATATGAGATTTCATATTGACACTCGCTGCAATATGAGATCTCGTATTGACACTAGTGCTAATATGAAAATTTGGAACAACTTTGTAGATTTACGTACATTTTTTTACTATAAAAATTAATATGACTCAAAATTACAGAAAATCTTGTAAGCAACACGTTGCAAAATTAATGTTTTTCATACACAACGTGTTGCCCAACTCGCTTCGCTCGTATGGCAAACTCCATGTCTAGTGTGAAAAACACTTTCGTTTTGCAACATGATACATAAACATCTCTATAATGCCCTTGGTTCATACATAACTATTTTGCAATCCTGTACAAAAATTTCAGTTATTTAGTTGTCATTATGAATGTCAAAATTACATACTTTTCCATTAGCGAAAAAATGCTACTTTTTTAACGTTGCCATTAGTAAAAATTCTGTGTTTATTAGAGAAGTGTAAAACATTTTGTATGAAACGCATTGCAAAATTAGTATTTTTTCACTCGTCGTAATTTACAACATTATATATATATATATATATATATATATATATATATATATATATATATATATATATATATACATCTATAATATGAGGTATAGATTTATTTACGTATTCAATGTAGAAAATACAATGTTGTATGTACCACGGGTATTCTTTGATGCTTATATCCCTCGGGCGTAAGCATGTTGATAATGCTCTCGGTACATAATACATAAATATTACGGCCTTAGGGCCGTAAAGTATCTCAGTAAGCCGTCAAAGATAGGTTATAAAGGGATCAATTCCGCCCGTTATGTAAAATTACTAAAAAATACTTAAAAAATGTTATTTAGTACAAATTTGCAACAGTATGCAACAGGTTGAAAAAATGAGTGTTGTTTCCGTTCGTCGTAATTGACAACATTTACGACTCGTGAAAAAAACACCCTCATTTTACAACTTGTTTATAAATAGCTATTTACGCCCGCTCGAGGGTGACAAGGACAAGCTCGGTGGTCTCTGGTTTGAGGGTTTGAAATTCGTCCCAGGTTAAACATTAAAAAATGCCCGTAGTGCATACAAAATGTTATGTCTTACTAGTGATTATTAATAGCCTAAATAATGGATTAGCAAGCTTGTATTGGTTGATCAGCATCGACGCAGCCAGATACGTGATTAGTCAAAAATTTGACGATGATCATTTCTAACGATTAACGTACCATAGTAACTCATAATGCCCGCCAGGGTATTATGTATCCCATAATATGCCTTATATCCCAGTTATTAAGAAACAATAATTTACTAGCAAGACATAAAATACCATACGATCCTCTTACTAATAATACGAAAATCGTTGTCGTGGACCATTTTAAATATTAATAAAACTAAAGATTTCGTCTTGATCCACATATATTTTTAAAAAATTCCCGAACGTTTTCGGCTTATGCCTTCTTCAGGGGACGTTCTACAAAATAATTGACAATGAAACAAACTTTATAACAAACTAAAATGACTTACAATTAACAAAATATACGGTACCCCCCACCCAAGAAAAGCGCCCTTCCGTGCTTTCCAAGAATACTTCGATACTCAGCATCTTTCGCTAATACAATGAAATGCTATGAACCAGTTATTTATCAAAAAAAAAAACCAAAAAAACATTTTTTTGCCGACGACCATAGCTCAAAAGTTGATGTTGCCTTCATTTTCGGAGGACCTATCGTATGAAAACGATCCAAGACTTCAGGAAGGTTCCTGGCGACCGGAATCGTGTACACATACGAACATACATCCCCCGCACAGCACGTTTAGGCACCCCCCAATACGGAGGATTGATCTAGTGGGCTGGGATCTTCACCAAAAGATCCGCACCGCCGAGACGGAGATTTGATATAGTGGGTTCATTAGTCGGTTGGCTCGAATTTTAGAGATATTTGACTCAGAGTGGTTTTCGATATGATGGAATTTCAATACTTCGTACACTTCGTGTCGAAGTAACAAACAAAATCACAAATAAACAGCACAAACTCGCTACAATTGGCACGGTGGGTTGACTAGAACTGGCAAACAAATACAGCGGAACATGCGCGCCGAAAAAAGAAATTGTAAAAAGCGATAAGAACCCCATTAAAAACACTTAAGGGATCGGCAAACTTTTGAAATATTCCGATCCTGCAAATATTAATTGATCGTTTAAATTGACCTGTGACTTATTAGACAAAACGATCTCCAAACACTCAGCAATGTTGAGCTTCACTCCCTTATCGAAATAATGTAAGATTCTACAAAAAGACTCCCTATCGAAATTATGATCGTTTTCGTTGATATGTACAGCAAAGTTCGATTCAATTTTGGATTTTCTAATGCAATTAAGATGTTCGCTAATTCTGATGTTGAAAGCTCTACCGGTCTGTCCTATATATGTAGCTCCACAATTGCGGCGCGCATGTTCCGCTGTATTTGTTTGCCAGTTCTAGTCAACCCACCGTGGCAATTGTAGCGAGTTTGTGCTGTTTATTTGTGATTTTGTTTGTTTGTTAATTGTAAGTCATTTTTAGTTTGTTATAAAGTTTGTTTCATTGTCAATTATTTTGTAGAACGTCCCCTGAAGATGGCATAAGCCGAAAACGTTCGGGAATTTTTTAAAAATATATGTGGATCAAGACGAAATCTTTAGTTTTATTAAGATCCTCTTACTGTCTTGTTTCTCAGTTTGACCAGCAATGACGTCATAGGTTGCCAACATTTATAAAAATGCTGGTTTTAATTGTGAATACTGCGGCCTGTATATAATATCCACCTCGTGCATAACTAGGTTCTATAAAATTGCTAAGCAGTACAACAAACATCAACAATCTGTATAGAAACCATAGCACACCAAAAATGTACAGCGCCGGCACAACGATGACGCAGTAGTCTGTAGCCAAAATACGTACTAAATCTTTGATTTTAGATTTTTTGAGAACCAAAATAAAATAAAATGTTATATGTACATTGTGCATAATCAGCCTAAAAGCTCTCCGCTTTGCGTCTCGCTTTAAACATTCGCTTGTACTATGATCTATTGATTATGCTTCCAATACTTAAATAATTATAATTAACACTTTCTATTTCCCAAGTTGCATACACAAGATCTTTTCCTAAATTAATATTTATTTAAATAGAACAAGAACCTATTGGTATCAAGCTCATTTGGTGGATTTCGTGACAATGCCTTCCGAAAAGGACGTTCTAGTGTCGATTGAAAATGGTGATATTTTGCGTAAACTGACATATAAGTGAAAAAGCATGCAAAACTTACTTCTAATTTGATATTCTATTTAAAGCTTAATACTATAATTGCTTATTTCTTACTTTATACATATTTACACCAATGTGCAGTACGAGTTTGCTAATATTTTTTGTTTTTTAGTATTTTTTATTATCTGAATATTTTTGGAATATACATATATTTTCTTTTCAAAAAAATATTGATTTTATGTCTAATAATTGGGTTTGTTTGCCACATAAAAAGAGGCAATTTTGAAAGGGGCAGGTTTGATGTCACTCGCCCAGGCCGGTTCAAACACGCCTGCCTGATCTTCAATCTTTTCGACGTCTTTATACGATACACAATGACTATTATTTATGCTCTTACAATTTGGTTTCTCCATAGTTAAGTATATCAAGTGATAGTTAATTAAAGGCTCATAAACTTCCCTGATTCGCCTCAGCAATGAAGGTACACATTTACTAACTTCCGCCCAACTTATGCTAACGATGTACTCCACTTGAATATACGAGTATTAACACCAAGCAAAGCATAACCATCTCCCCACCACATTAAGCTATGTTATGCTATAGACTATATTTTAAAACTCGTTTTTATAATTAGAAGTTTAACCCGTTTTGTTTTTAATCAAACGCTCAACTGACCTTTAAAGCTTTTTGAAATACATAAATTAATATACACATCTGAAACAACCATAGCTGTAGCTTAACAGCATTGGATTATACACCCAATGAAAGCGAAGGCGTCTTGAAATGTGACCCAATGAAAACACACAAAATGAAAATTAATGACTTAATAAAAATAGGGTAGTATGTGAAAACTTTATTGGTCTGAAGTGCGAGCTGACGGTTGAAATGAACTGTAATATTTTAAATGTCATACATTTTTTCTGAAATTTAGAGATATTAGCTAACAGAGATACATGAACTTGACTCAACAATTACTGATGTTGTTGGAAGATGTACCTCTTGCATTTTACGAACAAGGATGGTATACGCACAAGGGTACCGGCACGTTAGAGAAAGATATTTGACAGAATATTTTAATATACGTTATATTCGAAACAAATCTGCATTCTGCTCAAAATTCTGATATTTAGGAGCATTGTTCTTTGATATCCCAGGAAGTGACGCAAACATTAACTTGAAAATAGGACAAGGTAGAAGGGCTATCAGAATATTAAACACCATTCTCTGGAACAACAAAATTACAAAACAAACGAAAAGGCCAACATACAAGGCCACAATCGAAAATACAGCTACAAAGGTCTCAGAAGTATGGAAGATAAGTCGAAAAAATAAAAAACGCCCGATGGCTTTAAAAATGAATTATTGGCAACGCAGCTGCGGTGTATCCAGACTAGAACATGTCAAAATGAAACTAGAGAGCTAATGAAAATCGATGGTACAATAGTTAATACTATAGAAACTGGCAGGCTTTTATGGTATGGTCATTTAGAGCGCTTTGAAAACAACATATGGGCAAAAAGGTACGGCAATGGACTCCACCAGAACGTCAAAACGCGGTAGACCTCGATGGTCTTGGAAAACGGAGGTTAAGGAAGCTATGGAAGCCAGAATATTAGAAGATAGAAACTGGTTGAATAGAAATAAGTGGCATATGGGAAGCGAGGCACAGCCACGGCTGTAAAAAAAATATTAATATACAGGGTGTTTCATAACGTACGGAGGAGAATGAAACTGTAGCTAGAGGGTGCCAAAATAAAGTTACCTTCTTAATGAACGCCTGACCAAAACCCAACACCAAGAAAGTTACAGCAAGTTAAAGTTGATTAAATTAACGAGCATTTTTTACAAGCTGAGGTAGTAATTTACGCGTTAAGTTCAAGCTAGAGATATTTGAATTGAGTTAAAAAAATGAACAAGAAATAAATAACATAAAAATTACGGCTATCTAAATTATTCTTTTAGATGCTTTAAAATTGGTGTTGCACCGCCGCCTATTTAATAATAACTGAAAAACAAGTAGCAGTAGAAATTTGAGTGGGTGTTAATACATTTAAACGTCAAAATTAAGATACATCAGTATTAAGTATTTAATTCGACTTAAATGGCTAACTACAGTAACGAATACATGGAGCTGCTGAAGAAAAAGCTACACGTGCAAGATGTATGTACTTGGAAAGATTTTCAGATCGTCAAACGTCTTCAGAAAATGCTTTTCTTCCAGTAGTGCAACGCGGAAGAGAAACTGGAAATTTACAACCTAAGAAAGGTCATGCTGGCGGCAGACCAAACCAGCATGTGGTTTATCTCGAGGAAGAACTTTTAGAAATGGTTGATGCTGATCCAACCACACGCCAAATTTCCCACCAAGTTGGAGTTTCTCCATTCTTTGTTTGGCCCACATTGAGAAGCAATGGTCTGTACCCCTATCATCTGCAAAAGGCGCAAGGACTGACTCCTACGGATTATCCGCTGCGGCAGCAGTTTTGCGAATGGCTGCTAAATCGCACTAATAGGAAAACAGAATTTCCACTATACGTACTGGTGACGGATGAAAGCTGTTTTACTAGGAATGGCGTTCCCAACTTTCACAATTCTCAAATCAAAATCAAATCCGCACGCGATTCGCCAGAGTAACTTTTAGCAGCGTTTTAGTTTGAATTTGTGGGCTGGTATTTTGAACAACATCTTAATAGGGCCTTATGAATTACTAGCACGCCTTAATGGCCATTCTTATTTGAAGGTTTTACAAGAAGTTCTGCCAGAGCTCCTCGAAGATGTTTCTTTTGATGTGTGCCGTACCATGTGGTTTATATATGGCGGCTATCCTTCATATTTTAGTCATTCTGAAAGAGATTACCTCGGCACCATCTTTCAGCAAAGATGGATCGGTCGGGGTGGATTCATTTTATAGCCCCCACGCAGTCCAGATCTCAACCCAGTGGAGTTTTTCTTATGGGGTTTTAAGAAAGAATTGGTGTATGCCACCCAAGTTTATGCAATCGACGAATTGCTCCGTTACATCAACGCTGCAAGAGAGCAGTTACGTTGTAGCTTATTAAATAATAAAACTGTAATTTCTAAAATAACAATTTCTTTATTTCAAAAGGTATTTTTACTGTATTTTCTGTATAATTTAAAATTAAAATAACTTAACAGCAAATTATCAGGTGTTGTAAGAAATATGTTTCTACGAAAATAAAAACGCCATTATATTCTTTCAATTTTCTTCACATTACTACCAGCGGTATTCAATAAGTTTATAAAGAAAATAGCTTTATTTTGGTCCCCTCTAGCTACCTTTTCAATCTCCTTCGTACGTTATGAAACACCCTCTATATATTCTGATTAGCATACTCCCTAAGTTTAAATCCATTAGATTTCTACTTATGGCGTCATCTGGGGATAAAAGTATATCACCAGGGAAATGTAGACATCAGAAAAAAATGTATTAACAAATAATGTTAACCATATACGTATATTAGGATATTTTGCTTGTTTTAGTCTCGAAAATGCACAGTCCAAAGCGTTATACTTTTACATTGACATTCTGTATATTGATCTCTGATCAAGTGGTAATTGGGAAAGAGAAAGAGCATAAACTGATTCTCGCTTTTGTAAGCTTTTGTTAGAAAAAGAAGAAGACGTAAAGAATTTCTATTATTCTTACCATTTTTTTCATTTCTCTGATTTGTTTTGTTGGTCATCAGATCGTACTTTGTTCTTTCTGTTTTATATATTACGTTATAAAATAATTCTTTGAGCATGCTGTAAACTTATCCAAGAATAATAATAAGAGGAAGTAGAAAAAGAAGAAGAAGTAATCAAGATCTTCATATTTTCTTCCATTTTGACTATTTTGTTAAATATAATGTTCTATTTTTCATAATTTATATCTTGCATTTTCTAAATCCTCTTCACACATAGTATATGCTTAGTCCAGAAAAATAGTAATAAGAAGAAGAAACAAAAGTAACCGGCCCTTCTTTAGGTTTTTTGCTGTAGGGATATTTTTTTGTATTATATTCTTTTTATAATCTCACGTTACTAGCTCATTATGCAAGATTACATTATTTTGCAAATAACCAGTCTTAGTTTTGAAAATAGACCAACTATGTGAGCACCTAGTGCAGAATGTATTTATGTTTTAAGGGAAATATATACCAGGAGCGTTCAAATATGAATTATAATTTGAATTTCGCGCCAAAAGACAAAGACATGCACAGAAGTTGTATACATTAATTAATGCTCTGGGATAAGTTCTAACTTCATTCAGTCGTTAAATCGCCACAATTCATTTTCGTACAATTGGCTTAATTTCAAAATTTTACATATCCAGAATTTAGAGATGCGCCGCAAAGCAAAAGATTTCCACAGTTTGATCGTAACGTTCCTCCATTACAGCTGTCGAATAGTTTGTCAGAAAAATGTATAATTTTGGGAGTTCCTAAAGCGGTTTCATTTAATTTGTCATTATCTAAAAGAAATCGCCTTTTTTATATTACGAACAACGTAAAATACCATTACATACCATTTTTCACCAGAAGCGAGATTGTTGCGGCCATAGTATGACTAAAACTTTGGGTTGCATATCGAACTTTCATTTTGGGAATCTTCTCTGAAATAACATGGAGATCAGTAATTTTCACTAAAGCTCGAAGTTCTCCGCATGATTCGTCTTGATGGTATGCTTCTTGTATATGGTTCCATTTAGCTTTGAAATTTTGATTTTCTATTTCACAAACCAAATCTTTAGTTAATAAATTATTTCTAACGCCTTTCAGTAGATGAGGCACATCATACAGATGCACTATTTCCTCCCTTCCAATTATTATTCTTCTTTGTGAATTCATGTTTTGGTGACCATAAATTTTGAACAATTCTTTTAAAAGTGCATTAATGGTCGCTTGATTTGGTCCCCCCTGATCACAAATTGTAGCTAGAATTTTTAAGCCACAATTTTGAACTTTTCTAATGATAAATTTTATTAAAACGGAAGATTTTACAGCCGATAAGAAAAATGTTAAATATATAGGTTGTTGCCATTTTCTAAATATACCACAAAGATAAAAAACAAGGACGACAGCAATTTCTAAATTTTCATTGGAACAACAATTTTGAAATCCATACACTTGATCAGTACTTCGATCGTAATCTAAATGTGGCATTATGAACATTTCATCAAATAACAGACAGCGAACTTTATCACGGTTATTTAATTTTGAAAAAGCATCTTTTAAATTTTCAAATAATACTTTGTTGAAGCGAGCATCTAAAGGAATTTTATTTAGCATTGCCATCATTATTTTCCTAGTAGGAAGGACAAACAACTGTCTCAATTTTGAACAAGCTCTCCCGGACTGTTTAAAAAAATTAATGCAATTTTTTTATCTGTAGTATACCTACATACTCTTGGTTTTATATTTCGTTTTCTTACTTGTCCTAAACAAAAATTTATCGAGTCTTGTCCTAGAACTTTACTTTCTAATTTACTATGAAAATTTGCAAGTTTTAATTTTTGGAAATATAAACGAGATCTCTTTTTGCTGGCACGTAAAGCTTTCTTAGGCTGCATTACAGAATTACAATTTTGCTTGTTCTTATGTAAAAGACTTTTGATTTGGTGTAACTTCTTTTACTTGGAATTTTGAGATTTACGTCGTTACCAAATGCTTGTGAGGACGTATCACACAAATTTTCCTTGTCCGAAACGTAAACTTTAGAAAAAGTATCATTAGGGGTAGTATCGCCGAAAGAATGTGCATCCGAAACCTTTATCTTAGAAAGGGTAATGTTTTCTGAAAAACAAATAATATTAATTAGGTACTTATTTAATTTAGAGAAAATTAAATTTACCAACTGGAATCCGCAAACTAAGCACTGCAGCATTTTTAAGTTTACTATTAGTACTAAATTCCGCCAGCGTGGCTCGGTGGTTAGAGCATTGGACTGCGGCGCGGAAGTCGGGAGTTCAAATCCCAGATCGATGCCTGGCGGGCGGCCTACCCAGTCGCTTTATATAATTGGAAACCTGCGTTCGAAAGAATAAGGGGTAATAATGCGTGATGCTCGCCACATCACCACGTGTCATGAATGTGACACGCGACAGCCGGGTGTGAGAGTGAGGATACGGAAGCTCTGACCTTCCGCCTTGCAGGCCAAGCTCCTTCATGGGGTGTTAGTGCCTCACCATTATTATTATTATTAGTACTAAAATCATTTTCTTGGAAGTGGAGGCAGCATACTGTTTTACTGTTGTAAATATTTGTATAATTTAATGTACATAATTCTTTATTTCCAGTGCACTTTAACCATTGTTCAAAACGTTTTAAATTTTCTATGAGGTTGGGGAATCGGTGTCTTGTTGAACCTGGGTTGTAACAAGTTTTAATAGCGCACAGTTTTATTTTAAAATTGTATTAATAATTAAATGTGCTTAAGTTATTTGACAATGTCAAATTTTATGCATAAATTTGAAAATGATGTATGGTAAGTAGATCTCATTTCTAAATAAATATAGCCCCTTAAAGAAAAATAGTGTACTGCCGTCTCTTGCCTTGTGTCCGGTGCGCCAATAATAGACACAAATAGTAATTTACGATACAAGTGCGTAAAGGTACTCTTTAGGCACGAGTGGGGTAGAGTTAAAACGCGAGTGAGCGAGCGTTTTAAGCCCCACGAGTGACTAAAGATGCTTTACGCATGTGTATCGTACAATATTTTATCTTACAGTAGCGCCTATTACCATACATTATACAACTGTTTTCAGTGACTAAAATGAAGTTTTATTCACAAGTGAGTTTTCATTATTTATACTACTGCATTGTTGGTAACACTATCAAGCTACGTCAAATTCGTAATTTTCAGGTTAAGTTTTGCGTCAGTCTGTGTCAAATAACAAACAAAACCTAACCTACGAACCTCGAATTTGACATAGACTGACAATACACTTCAGTACTGTCAAACGTACATCACAAATCATAGGCGACTAATTATAAATTTATTTCGCGACATATTTGACTGCCCAAACTATTTAGGCACAAGAATTGCTACTGTAAGATAAAACGTCGTATATGACACATGAGCGAAATACCATTATAAGCTCGTGAGAAATTGTATCGCTCGTGCTGGGGCACTCGCGATTCAAAATTCTCACTCGCAAATAATGATGCATTTCTCTCACTTATAACATAATCTACTATTATCTACAATGGAATCTAAAAAATACGGTAAATATAAAAAATATTTACATATCAATTAGAATTACTAGCAACCGGTTCTAATTTTGAGTGCTTTAAAAATTTTAAAACACGTTGCTACTAACTACGTGCCTAATGAAATTTTTCAAGCACGTTGCTATTAACGACGTAAACTAATGAAAACATGTTATTAAACAGTCGTTTTACAAATTTAAAACTGCCAACTAAAAGGCAATTTTACACACTGTTGTAGATAAAATGTATTTGAACTTTGCATTCTATAGTGTCTTTTTTCTATGAAAAGAGAGGCAGGCTGAGTAGAAAAATGACATGATATACATTAGAGTCCTTGTGTTTGTTTTTGAATAAATATTAAATTATAATTTATATTTGAACGCTCCACGTACTTGTTTGACCTTGCATTCCAAATTTTCCTCGCTGTTTTGCAATCTGGGTTCAGAAGGGCCAATTTTTCTTTCATACTAATTTAAATATTTTTCCATAAGCTTCTGCGTTGCTCCATATATTTGACTGTGCACTCCTGTTAGCCCTGTTTGTTTGTATTTCTTATATCTTAAACATGGTTTTTGATAGTGTTGGCCAAAACAGCTCCTGTTGTTGTTTCATCAAAGGCATATTGTCTTTTTTGAAAATGCTTTCATAAGAAATTATTATTTTTTGCGTCTTCTGGAATATATGATTTCCTCAGTACTTTATAAAAAAGAGTATAAATCACATTCAATTGTGATACCTAAAACCAGCGGCTTTATTTTTTTAAGTGCCAACAATATTCAATGTTTCGATATTAATGAAAATTTTCAAGTCTCATCTCTTAAGTGTGAAAAATATGTGATATCACTGTAGATAATTTTTAATAACATATTAAAATACAAATTCCAGAAGCCATGATTTTATCGTATGCGTCCAGGTTCAGTACAAGAGTCGCGAAGCGACCCGTTTGCTACACAGCAAGTGCGACAACAGACTTTACGAAACGAGTTTTTTATACTACGAGTATATCATTGACTGCATAAAAATAATAAAAAACTTTGACTTTTGATAGTTCATAAATGAGACAATCTGTCGGTTTTCCGAAACAAAGTAGGTTGTTTCAGCGTTACTCATATGAAGAAAACAACGCAACTGCTTTAGTAGCCTTTCAGTGCTTTGAATTGTTATTGTTGTTCAGATCGTTTTTATTGCAGTTTTTTGACTACCTGTCTTACCTTGGACACAAAAAAAATACATTTTTAGCACTAATATCGTTTAACTATTTTTGTGGTTGCTGAGTGAGTAAGATTAAAGTTCGACAGGAAATTATTATCGTATCCACCCGATGGGATTCGAACCTGCGCTACCAGGCGAAATCTGATTGCTAGTCAGATGCTTTATTAGCTCGGCTAAGAAGGGAACGTGGCGTATTTGCTTATCATTGCTTTATGAAGGGCACGGGCACGTTCAACTGGACCGATAGCATACAAGTGCGCTCAACTGGTGACGATGAAAACATAACAAACGCAGACACATACACTGGCACACTAGACGTTTATAAATACTGATGTTTACGAATAATTTTGCAGGAATACCTTTTCACCAGTGTCTTTCAGCCTGACAGCTAGGTTTTACATGCATGATAACGTAATTTATCTGCCCTCTAATGGAAAAGTGAGCAGAAATTTATCTCCCTGGAAATTGCACAAAATATTCATTAATCTTATGAGGTAGTTTTAGGAAATCAAAATGTCTGATGTTCTAACTTTGGATTACGTATGAAGTTACTCTTAATTTATGTGGTTGGGGTTCATGGCACACGTAGTTTGCGTTATAATTTTGGAATATATGAAACTGCGGGATTAGCTGAACCAACATGATACAGGAGGAATATTGATGAGTTACTACTGCTCAAATTATCCTTATCTCTCAGTTTATATGAAAATAAACAAATTTCAAATTACGACAACAGTGTAGCATTGTTTCCGAAATAAGCAGCATCATAATCTTCTGCAAAGGCAGAACTATATTATTGAGTGCTCCAGCATATGAGAAAGTATTCATTACAGATATACAAAATGTAGATTAAGGCCAGACTAGAGCAACGCGGAATTCATTCCAAGCACGAACCAGTCAACACAGTACTAAAACAATTTGTAAACACGCTGTAGCAAAAACTCAATGTAGCAGCTAGTAGATTACGCAGATACACAGCATGCATAATCAGGAAAACATAAACCCCGAATTTACACCAACCGCCGAACAACTTCATAGATTCTGGTCTGGTATTTGGGAAAGCAAGGCAACGTACAACAAGAAAAAAATATTCCTTTTAATTTTTTGGAAATAAACAGTATTATTGGTATTACTATTATTATTATTATTATTAGTATTAGAACTATGTGGTTTTATTGTATAGAAATAGACATTGAGGAAAGTAATCAACCGAAATCAGAATTGGAATACACCAAGAACTGGTCACATTCAGAATTATTGGTATAAAAAATGCATTCACCCACTTTCCATGCAAGTTATAATTACACATAAATAATTTCCAACAAGACACAAGCGCACTGTCGCAATAGCTTACAAAAAGTATCACATATACGTGCCCCCAAAAACTGTACACGACAGACAGACCCAGCTAAGTACAGGTTCATAACTTGTTCACAGACGTTTTATAAATTCATCATATCTTGCATCAACTGAATCATATACAGAGTTATCACTACTAACAATATCTTGAATAAAAAACAAAAAGGTTGCCAAAAACGTATTTATGGATGTCAGAAACTATTAACAATGAATGCAATAGTGTCTACACAATGTGCATAGCTTACAAAAAAGCAAAGATTCCGTATCATATTCATGACTGCTATACATACTTAATAACTATAGAATACACCCTAGAATAATAAACTGCCTGCAAAACACAGAGAAGTCCTAGAAGACAAAACGCAGACTCATAACAAATGACAAAACCATAGACTCTGATTTTGTTGAGCTGTTAACCTTTTATGTAATCTTAGTAAACTTTACACCCATGAAATGCACATTAAAATACAGCAGCAACGGCGGTGATGGAGAAACTAATGACAACGATAATGCAACTTAACCGCATACTCTACAATCTACATGGACGATATAAAAGTATACGGAGGTGTCGGGGATGAACTTACTCAATTATCCGACATCACACAAATTTATGGAATTTGGTAGAGATAAATGGAAGACTAATTCTATTAAAGCCGGTAAAACACACATATAATGAAAAATTGATGACAGGCGAATAAATAATTAATTAGACCCTGAAAACTAACGAGACCTACAAATACCTACGATATTATGATTATCAGGCTTCGCTAACACACAAATTTAAACAAAGACTAACAACACGACCACATTCTTGTAACACAGTTAAAGCAATAAACATAAACGCATTACCGACACCCACATACCCATTTACAATAATTAATTGCTGTAAAACTGAACTAAAAAACTTACAACCTACCATAAGTGCAACCATGACTAAAAATTGGAAACACCACCCAAGAGCTTACAGACCTTACCCAGGGAAGAAGGAGGAATAGGATTGATAAACATAACCAACGTACACAATAAACCTATCACATTACGAAACTTCTTCCATTACAATGTACCTACGCCACTCACACATACATAATGTCAGTACACGAAATGGCAACAAACTCACACCACTCGACCTGACGGATCACCCAAGGCATATTAGCGACAAAATCACAGACACCGAGCAATAAGTAACGATTGGACCCAAAAATAATAGATAGGCCGCGTCATAAATTGAATCAACTAACCCTCGACAAGAAAACGTCGAACGCATAGCTTGAACGTGACGAGCTCATCCCATATCCCGAAGTGTTTATGATTGCCGTTCAAGATCAGTCCATAGAAATACGATACTACCAGAAACACATAATAAAAGTACCCAACTCACCAGTTGATCTATGTAGATTCAGCAACAGTGCATTAGAAACAATGGAACAAATAATGAGGACATTAAAAAATCTGTAAGGAACTTTACTAAGAACTTTCCTCGCAAGTAGCTGTTGTGACACAACAATTTTAAAACTCAAAGGAACGACAACGACACTGTGAAGAAAGATGCGTATGGAAACGTAACAAGATTTAGCAAAATATCGCAGTGCAGCCCAAAGTGCATCAGCTGCCAGCAGCCTCATAACATGTTTTCGAGATTGTTGATCTTAATCAAGATCGCACAGTTTTTAAACATTACTGCAAAGGTGTTTACACTTAATAGAACTTCACTACCAATTCTTCACACAATTACTATGCTTATCAAAATACAACATACTTCTATCAGTCGATGTAAGACAGGGAATACAAGGAATTGTAAAATTCTACAGATCACCATAGGTAGAGCCCAAACCAAAGAACAGATGGCATAAATTTTTAAAAAAGGTGGCCAAAAAATATGGAATTCCTTCTAGTAGGTACTTTCTATGCATTAAATATCATTAATAGTTTATTCATATACAGTACCAACTTTATACTTACATTTTTTGGCATTGTACATATTTATGACTTAGAGATGCATTAATTATAATTACATTCTTTCTATAGTATAATCAAAAATTAGTCTCATCTAACATGTGAGCAAACGAAAATGAAATCAAGCTGGGCTGACGCAAAACCTAACCTGCTAATCTCGAATTTGACATAATTGTTGTGTCAGTCATAATGAAAACTCCTTAGGGAAATTTTTGTCTTATTTAGTCTCTAGGGAGTAAATGTTTTACTTCTGTCACAATTTTAATGCTATAGAAACCGACTTCTACTCCCGGTCGTGGAAAAAGAATATTTAATAATAACATTTGACAGTTTGAATTAAATATAAGTATGTAAGCCAATTTTAAAGGCGTTGGTTTGCACTTCCACAGCCATACTAACATGTGAGCAAACGAAAATGAAATCAAGCTTGGCTTTGAAATATTTGTTGTATGAATAATATGTTGGTGCCACTGTAAGTCTAGGTCAAATTTGAGATGAGCAGGTTAGGTTTTGTGTCAGTTTTGACACAGACTGACACAAAGCCTACCCTGCTAACCTAGAATTTGGCATAGACTTACAGTGCCACCAACATATTATTCATACAACAAATATTTCAAAGCCAAGCTTGATTTCATTTTCGTTTGCTCACATGTTAGTATGGCTGTGGAAGTGCAAACCAACGCCTTTAAAATTGGCTTTTATACTTATATTTAATTCAAACTGTCAAATGTTGTTATTAAATATTCTTTTCCACTACCGGAAGTAGAAGTCGGTTTCTATAGCATCAAAATTGTGACAGAAGTAAAACATTTACTCCCTAGAGACTAAATAAGACAAAAATTTCCCTAGGGAGTTTTTATTATGACTGCCACAACAATTATGTCAAATTCGAGGTTATCAGGTTAGGTTTTGCGTCAGTTTTTACACAAACTGGCACTGTAAGTCATTATGACAAGAGCTCACAATTATGTCAAATTCGAGGTTATCAGGTTAGGTTTTGCGTCAGTTTTTACACAAACTGACGCAAAACCTAACCTGCTAACCTCGAATTTGACATAATTGTGAGCTCTTGTCATAATGACTTACAGTGCCACCAACTTTAAAATTTACCATAGGCTACTAATTTTAAAAAATTGTAACTAAAATGTCAATAAATGACGTTTTAAAAAAACGGGTTTTCGTTTTAAATCTTCCTGCAACGCGACAAAAATGGTATATGCATCTCGGAGAGAATGCTATTTCTCTCCCTCAATGCATAATCTACTATTTTATCCATCTTATTACAATATTATATTGAAATAAATGAATTTACACGTAACATTAATGTAATTGTCCAACAAATAAGCTTGCGCCAGTCGAATAGACATCTAACCTAAAAAGAAAATATATTGGAGCCAGTTTTAAAGGCAGAAATTTGTTCTTTTATAGCCATATTAGATTAGATTAATTTTTTATTATATTTTAGTTCCTATTGTAAATTTCCATTCATTTCTATTAGACAATTTATCTACAAGAAAGATCTTTTGAGCTACCTGCATTATTTCCATTTCATTGTTTGCACGTCATTAATTCCCCAACGCACAGCATTATATCTGCGTTTCAGCACTACCCAACATTCGTATAGCAATTTCCGCGCTCCACTTACTATTGGTCGAATAAATTGAAATTGGCCAATAGTGTAGCAACAGGTGCCGAAATGAATACCATAATGTTTAAATGTCACCCGGGTATTGGTTACATCGTACGCTCTCTGGCCACCATACCAACAACATCGGTGATCGTGGCCCCCGTAAAAGGGTATTTTGCTTTATAAACTGATTTGGCAAGCCAGCTGCCATGCCGCAGCCGTAGAAGACTTATAAAGCCTCACGTTATGTGGTTAATAATAGACTCGTGTAATGATACTTTTAGTAGAGCCATCTTTGTGTTTAATTTTTGAAAGACGGTTTTACTTTATGCCCTATTTGTTTACCTAGCTAGCTCAATAAGACACCTCTTACCTCTATCAAAATTGTGATTATGGAGAAGTTAATACAACAGGGATCCGGAACTTGGCTTGATCTAGCTTGTAACAACTAAAAACGTATACTGCAAACTTCTATCCAAATAAGAGCCAATTTTCTCACATTCGATGTACCACAAATGAATATATATTACCTGTAAATACACAAATAAAACACTAACGAAAATAGGATTAACCCCTAGAATAACTGATTATTCCTATACACAACGATTTTAAGTAGGGATGTATATTCAACGCGCATTAGCTTGTTTCTACATACATTTACAAGTCAATTAACAACAGACTAACTGTATCTCAGATACATTTACATTTAAACTTCATTAAAAGATACCAAAGGACTGACCCAACCGTCTGCTTCAAAAGAGTCCGGTAATAACACGCGCCCGAAACTTTATGGGTCTGAGAAACGCCAACCTTTAATACTTGGGTATATGTACGCAAATTTAATGCTTTCCACTTGATTTAGGTACTTTCACGGTGCTCATAAAAGTCGACCGCGCTCTGGAAGTCGTGCTTCAATGGGTCGCGTCGACCTGCTCCGCAATAGTTTTAGCTTGTATTTTAGGTGGCTCTTTTCATTGGAACTGCGCTGAGGCCTAGCTCGAAAAAAATCTTTTAAAGCCAGGGCATTATTTCAGCGCGCCGCACTAAATACACTTTGTTAGGCGTTACACCACCAATAAATCTTTGCACGATCAAAACATTCACTTCATACACTAATAATTATGCAGTTGGCGGAAACTATTACAATACTCAAACATATGAATTGGTTGTATATTGAAACATTATTAATTATTACCAATGAACTCAAGTGGAGCAAGGTCAAATCCCGTTTCACTCTCAGCCTAATTTAGGAGGAAGAAGATTTTTGCATCTGTTTATGCTTAGTATCGCCCGCTGATCAGATCATTGGCCCCAATCGAAAAATTGGAAGAAACGATGTCATTCGTCAATAACAAAAATAATATCTATTAATGTCGTCACATGCACACCTCATAATTAATAGTTTCATACTTGTTTCCATGCCACTTTGGATTTGTTAACGTGGTCTGTCCTTTAGCACCAATCGATCGGAATATATATATTTTTTGGAAAGTTGAAGATTGGCTCTCTCATTTTTTAATTTATGATGAAAAATTGATTTCGTCGATACCACCGCACATAAAGTTTTCCGATTGTATATCGATTACGCCTTCGTAGTTTTTATTGTCCTTTACTGATTTTGCTCGCGCCTAATGCAATCTTGAGCTTCACGAACCACGGATTTAAAAACTTCTAGAGATAACTGCTATTTGATAGAATGCTATTCTAGTGCTTCGGTTGTGGTTAATAGTTTTATTTAATTCTGGTAGTTAAATCCATTTCAATCCGACTGTAGTTTACATGAATACGCAACGATTTGCATTGTAAAATTGGACTTGCTTCGATGTTTACAAACTGCAGAGATTTTAATTTAAACAATATTTTGAACGCGGTCTAACGTTTCTACGCAAATTGGAAAAAAATTGTATTAGTAGTGTAACACGCGAGGTTCCAATTTCAGTAGCTCAAAGCAAGTAGTTCATTTTAACTAGCTATTGCTTATCGCTGATCTCAAGCATTATTTCGGAATATATTTGAGAAATAATTATTAATTTGTAAATAAGCAATTATGTTGAATGAGACATAAACTATACATAAATACCATCATTTTGATTTACACCTACCTCCATCTACTACTATTTCTTGTGGCGAGCAGAATTTTCTTTTGAATTGCCATTTGGTATTGCAATTTTACACTTGAAATCGCTTTCACTAAACATAAGTGAACTATGCTTAACATAGTGTGCCTCTATATTGCTTTAAAAAGTTTAAATCATATTTCACCAACTGATATGGTAGTTCAAAAGTGAATACAGTTGAGAACTATAAATTGTCAAAAAGCAACTTCATAAATATAGCAAACGTAGAAGGACTCAAGAAACGGCAGGTGAAATTTACTTGGCCTGGCTCTAACCGATTGTATTGTGCGGAACTCGGGGAGAAATTTAGTGAAAGCAGAAGAGGAAAGGCAACGTAAAATCCTTCGCAATTGTTATAAAGATAAATTTTGCGGTATATTGAAGCCCACAGCAAAAATTGAGGGGTTAGGAATCAATTCGTGAGGCGTGAAAATATAATGTTCCCTTTTATAGAGCAATGCAGAACAGTAGAGCCCTTGATCCCTGACTAATGGTGTTGATAAATTGGAGATAATTTCGGAATTTAAGCGTCTCAATCTGAAATGTTTGTTCTAGGGAGTGAGTCGCGCCAGCTCTGGTCGTTACTATTGCGAAGCTGCGAATTCGGAAGGTAACACCAGAAGTCCCCCATTCCAGCTGAGGGTGAAGTTCGAGCCAGTCTGCGGCGAAGGAGGCGGACGGAAAGTTCTTGGAGCTGCCAAAGGGGAACCTTTAAAGATCGAGTGCAAGGTGAGAAAATAACAGTTTAGAAACCCCTAGAGGCTGCGGTCGTGAGTAATGGGAACGGAGAAATTCGAAAAGACAACTTCGATAACTTGGAGAAGCGGATAAACTTTTGCATACAAGTTTACTTGGACCAAGTTCAACTTGTATGTATACCCTTTTGATTTACTGCTGCGCACCAACACGTCTTGCCACTGAGATTTAAAAATACAATTTTCCAAGGAGAACAAGCTTCTCCGGCAGTCGCTGACGGCCAACTTTCTAGAGGCCCTCGTTTTGTCCAACTCACAACGCTTAAGGAAGTTATCGATTTGAAACTTTTCGAGTGAAGTATTTTCTCCAACTTTTCCACAATACACTGCAACTGCTTTACAAAACTTGAGACTTGGAACATTCGCGCAATTTGTTGGGAACATGTTTATTAACAACTAACAGACAGCTGAAGCGCCTTAAGACATCAAAAGTATTGCACCCAGTTTATTAACTAATTTCCTTATGTTACTTGATTTTCCTTAAATATGTTTATGGTGTGTTCTGTTTTGATTTTAAAACGTCATAAATATTAGGTGTTGATTTTGTATTTCTAAACACATAACTTGTACTTCCTTACTATAACATCGTTTCTTATCTGTATGTATAAAGAAAGTTGTAGTATGAAAGTGCAGCATTAAGTAACTTGACACTGACATCATAATGTTAAAAATGAGGTAACTCAAACTTTCCTTTAAACAAAAATGCTTCAATCGTATTTGGAATACAGTGGAATATTTAGTAATTGGTGAATCCAATATTAGTTTAATGAAAAAATAGATTGTTCTCAATTAATCGATGCAAGTCCATTTAATTATTTTTTTACTTTATAGATTAAAATCTTGTTTACTTCAAATATCTTTTGGTGGTTTTCAGAGGATTTTTCTTTGGACAGAATCTATTCACATCGTCATTTCAACAATTCCATATAATACAAGATTCATTTAAAGGTATAAGTATCTCAAACAACGAGTAGCACTACCCAGTTATGCTTAAAAATAGAAGACTTACTCATTCGTTCCTTCCACATGGAATACCAGCTGAAAACGAGGCCTCAGCTCTCCGGCGTGACGTCGGCACAGGTAGGTCGAATTAGCCAATGGTTCAATTTATCAAGCCTCTTATCTCAGAGGCTCGACGCGAAGTAAATGCAATCATTGGGCAATTTGCCCTACCTGTGCTGACGTCACGCTGGAGAGCTGAGGCCTCGTTTTCAGCTGGCGTTGATATAGCCGCATCATTCTGATGCTTAGTTAATCTGCTTTCTGGGGTAGATTAGTTCCCGTCTGTTCTACTGTTACTATACTTACAACTTGTTAGGAAATTTCGCATTCATCACAATTTCCCTCCTCTTAGCTCTGTCTTCTACTATTCTTTTCCAGTCCATTATGCTCTTGTCCTTCGTCTTACATCTTGTTCTGGGATTTTCTTTTGGTCGTTCCTTATTTGATTTCCATCTTGCTATATTTTTGATTGTTCAATTTTATTTGCTGTGCTTTGATGAACCTAACGATATCCTCTCCTAACTTTTATAATTTCATAATTCATTACTGTCTACCTTCTTCTTCATTCATTTTCATAAGTCCTAGTATTTTCCACAAATGTTCCCTTCTCTTCTTGTAAGGCATAATACTTGGCCTTACTATAGTGCTGTATATTCTCAGTTCTGTCTTTTGGTCATTTTGATTAGTTTCTAGTATTTTCCAGTTGCTCCAGTTGCTATGTGCAGTTTGTTTCCCATCAATTTTCTTTCTGTTAAAATTTTCATCCTATTGTTTAAGCTGATTATTAGTACATTTAAGTATTTAACTAATTTCCCTTATTCAAAATTGGGTCCTCTTATTGTTATAGTTCTTACTTCCAGCCCTAATTCTTCCTCTTCATTTTCCAGGTTTTTATATATTTCTGTTAATCTGTTGCGTGGTCTTGCTACAATTACTACATCACCTACATCTGCTATTACCTGCCCTTTCTGGGTGACGGTTGTTCCTTAGCCATCTTAACCTACGTATTACGCTTTTTACCATTATCCCTTTATCTTACGGCCGCTTTGATCCCAAATTATTTTGCTTAGTATCTTCTATTGTTTTGACTATCACTGATGTGCCTGCTAGTGTCACTTCTTTGAAACCTACTAATTTGTTTGATATTTTAATTGTTCCCTGGCGTTGACAAGTTCTCTCCTATGTAATTTGTTAAATGCCTCCAAAAATCTACAAACAGCATTTCTATCTTTCTATCGTGTTCATTATTGAACTAACCTTGTTTGGATCATTGTCCATAGTAGTTTGTACGAGATGTTAAACAGTCATATTCCGCTACAATTTCCGCAGAATAGAAGTTCACCATTCTTTAATATTGATATTATAAGATTGCTGTGACCCTTTCTATAGGCATTTTCTCCTGCTTCTACGCGGCTTTTTAATTTAGATAATTCGTATTGTTTTTTCTCCCTTTTTTATCATTTCACCATAGATGTCGCCACAGCCTGGTGTTTTCCCGTTTTTCATTTGATTTACTATTTTCATATACTCGTCCCAGGTTGGTTCGGTAGTAGTTCTATCTTCGTCATTGTTATTGATCTGTGGTTCTAGGTAAATTGCTCGAATGCAATTGCTCGAAAACGAATTGCTCGAAATCAGTTGCTCGAAAGTCAATTGCCTGAATGTGACTTTGCTCGAATTGCAAGTTTCTCGAACAGCAATTTCTCGATTATCTGTTGCTCGAAAAAAATAGAGTTGTAAAATGCCTTAACTCAAATCACTTAATATCGAATATAAAAAAAACCACACAAATTACAAATTATAACCTTTATAATAAAAACTAGGTATAGGTATGTATTACATTCCGACAATAATCACTTTCGTGTCTTAAGAAAAACTTATTTAACATTATTTGTAATAACAACAAACCCATTATCTTGATTATGAATACCCGTAATTACATTCCAATGATAATCACTTTCCTGTTACAAGAACATAATACTGTCTTTGACCACTTACTACAAAAGATTTTGAATATTTTAGTATTGGCGCATTATTTAAGACCACATAAATTCTAGCGAAACATTTTCGAGAAATTGCGGTTCGAGGAACTTGTATTTCGAGAAAAGTTACATTCGAGCAATTTGATTTGCGAGCAATTGATTTCGAGCAATTGATTTCGAGCAATTGCATTCGAGGAATTTGCCGGAGACGTTGATTTGTAGCTCTTCGTTTTTTATTTGGTTGTTCATGTATGTATCCGTTTAATAGTCTCTGAAACTATTCTTCCCCTATATTTTTTGTCTTTCCCCTAGTTTTTTGTGTCCCTTAGTTTATGGTTTATTCCTCCTATAGTTATTTTATTATGTTTTTTGTTTTTTATTTTTCCATAAAACACTTTAGAGTTTCCTTTACTCTGCACTATTTCAATCATCACATCAACCCACTGTTTTGTTTATTTTTAAATAGTTTTACTACTGCAGATCTTATTTCTTTTTATTAGTAGCTTCAGCGTACTTATGCGAACGTTTTGTCCGTCCGTCCGTCAGATATCGAAATTTTGAAAGGGAGCAAAGTTGTTGCTAAGGTCCCGAGCACCTTCATGCGCTATTTGGTTTTGGCGAAAGGTGGCGATTTTCCACTTTGCAAAACTTCCAAGCATTGTAGCACAGTGGCGGCTTGTCCACTTGGCGCCATCTACAGAACTTCGGTGGTCACGTTTTGAACTACACATTCTGAAGCTACTCTTTAGACCTGTAGTTGAGCAGTTTATTGCTGTAGGATCTCCTGATTATTTGTGTTTAGTCATTTAATTATTTCTTCATCTTTTACTTTTACTGCTGTCTCACACTATTGGTTGTACAATTTTTTTATATTTTCCTTCTCCGTAACCTATTAACTTTCTTCCAGCTTCGAAGGTGCTGTCTTTAATTCTTCACCACTCTCCTTCTATGTTCTTACTTGTATATTGTTTTTAATCTCTTCAGTTGTCGATTTTTTACCTGCTGCATTTATTGCTTTAGCGCTATTTAATTTCTGTTTCATTTTCATTATGACAATGTAGTGATTCGTGTGGGCGTTTGCACATCTGTATGATCTTGCAACAAAAATTTCGGTAGTTTTCTTGGTATCGTTGCTACTTCCAAGTAACGTCTATGTCTTTTTATGGATTGGTTTGTGCTTGAATATTTTATTACTTAAGTTCCATGTTGCAACGAAGTTGTATACTATACAGATTGTCAGAAATCAGTTTTAAACATAGGAAATTGATGAGTGCGACAAGGAAGACAAACAAAATGAATAGCACGTCAAAGATAGAATGTAATCATGGCTAGATAAATTTTTAAATTAAAATTAAGTCAATGAAACAAACAAACACTTCTGTCAAATATTTTATCTGTCGTTAAGAGTATAAAGTGAGGTTTAAATAATTAAAATCATTATGTGAATAGTAAACAAAAATTTATTATACAAGACGATAAAGTTAAATTTTATCCACGAGTGAATCGTTTAACGTCGAGACGAAGTCGAGACGTTAATGATTCAAGAGAAATAACTTTATCGTCGGGAATAATACAATTTCAAAGGAAAATAAGGACAGTCAATCACATTTCAAAATTTCAGTAGCTAGATTGGGTTGCTACGATAATACAAAGCTGTCATATTTAATTTAAACAAAAGTTAGAAAATTAAATTACTTTATCTACGACCACCACTAAAAGTAGGCCTTTTAGCGCTAGCTTGTTTCATTAAAAGTGGCGTTTTATAGTTTACCGTGGTTAAAGAAATCAGCTGTTTACTTTTAGCCCATGTACTAAAAGTGAAGTGAGGTTATAAAACTACAATTTCGAACTGGAAGTGAAGTTATAAAGTTATTATAGTTGCTTCTTGCGTTACAGGTAAAGTGGTTTTGGATTAATTAAAGCGTTATGTAATGAGTACAGTCAGATGTGGAGTATTAATAATTACATTTGGTAACTGACCTTGACTACTGTCATTCGCAAACATTCGCCCACGCGGCACGCCTACTGTTTATTATGACATAAATTAGAAGTGTTGTAGATGCAAACCTTTGTTAAATCGATATTTATGGATTAATAACAGTAAAATTAAGGTCGTAGATAAAATATTGTATGCAACGCGTGCTAAAAGTCGTTTATGCACTCGATATGTTATGAAACTCAGCCTTCGACTTCGTTTCATAATTTTCATGGCTCGTGCATAAACGTCAACTTTTAGCACTTGTTGCATAAATAGCTATTATCTATCCTTGATGTTAAAGTGCTACTTATCTACCCTTGCTGTTAAAGTAAAACTTGACCTTTTGTTTTGAGTTGATAAAAGCACACTTAAAACA
>OW679195.1:150062414-150154911 GCA_940337035.1 Agriotes lineatus | reverse complement strand
CATTTTATCTAATAAAAGGGCAACTTTAATATTTTTTCCCGCTGCTGATCATGTAAGTCAGTGATACAGCCTTAGTAACAAAACGTGTAAGTCTGTGATTATATTTGTTTGCTGCTTTTTCTTGACAACGGAACTTAATATTATTATTAAGTTCCTAGGATAATAAAAGTAGCAAAGCAAGATGCAGATTTAGACGTTTTGTTTATAAATTGCAAGTGTTTATGTGACATGTGGCACTCACAGGTAACACGACTCACGAATACTAATCCTGGTGACAGGTGACAAACCAAACGATTTTTTCAAAAATCTAGGAAAATTTCGATAAGCAGCGGGAAAAATATAATAAGATAACTCGGAATGTATCGCCTATTAACATTTTCGGCAGGCAACAAGCCACGACTTCGTCTTGGCTTGTACCGTTGCGGCCAACTCAAAGTGCACGGCAGATTTTTAGCTTGTAATACGATATTCTAATCATAGGCGTCGAGTTTTGACGTTTACGTTTGTCATCAACTGTCATAGAACTGAAAACTCGGAAAATTTCCAGACATTTGTCAGAAGCAGAGAAAATGCGAGCTATCGCAAAACTGGAACAGAACTGGTCGCTGAGTCGAGTCGCAACAGATTTGCATGTGAGCAAGAGCTGCATTTTCAAAATTAAACATCGTTGGCAGCAGAGACTTCTGCAAGAAAAGTTTTTTTTAACACCAGAGAACAAAGAATTTGCAAACGACTATTTGAATGAGATCAACGACTTTTGGAACACAACTGTTTTTTCAGGTGAAAAGATATTTCAATCATTTACTAATTGACGATTAAGGGTGTGTAGACCACAAAATTCAAGATTTGAGGAGCAATATTATATTCAACCCTTAAGGAGTAGTGGACGATTTTCTGTAAACGTATGGGGATGGATCAATGCTCATCGATCTGGGGCATGCTATAGAATTAATGGTCGACTGAATGCTGAAAATTATCTCAACATTTTGTAAAATGTGATGCTGCCATCTGTAAGAGAGGTCTTTCCTAGTCAATTTACTTTTCAACAGGCGAGATATTACCTAATTAATTAATTTTGTTTATGTTAACGTAATTGATAACATTATTTTCACAGGATAACTGTCCTGTGCATACAGCAGGGGTTGTTCATTGATGGTTTGATGAGAATAATATCAATTTATTACCATGACCTGCAAGAAGTCCGGACTTGAATCCCATCGAAAATGTTTGGGACTATTTAACTAAAAAAATGTATACCAAGGATTTTGCACCAAATAAAACCGATGAATTATGGGAAAGAATAAGAAATGCTTGGAAGGAATTGAGATAAGGATACAATATGGAAACATTGGTCAACTCTATGCGAAACAAACTGCAAAGCGTAGTAGCAATTGAATACTGATACATGTTTATTAAATACATATTATTATATAGTTTGCTTACTTCTGAAACTTTGCTAAAATACAAACATTAAAAAAGTAATACCTATTCTTATAACCACAAGTAACGCCACTGGAGAAACCCCCATTTAATAAGCCGAAAAATCGCAAAAATAACCATAGTAACAAAAAACCGTGCACTTTGAGGTGTCCGTAACTGTACTTGCCTACCTCAAATGTTAATAGGGCCTTACATTCCTTGTTACTTAAATATCTATTACTAAAAATGTCGAACCTCTAAATGTCTTTTACACGGCCTTATTTTTAATATTTTTCTAAATTTAAGGAATAAAACATTTTATAGACCAGATAGAGGAATTTATATAAGAATTTTTGTTAAATGACTAAAATAAAATATTCTGTATTAATTTTTGTTGAATATGTAGTGTCCTACGCATTCCCAAAACATGATATACGTATTTCCGTGGCATATTGTTAAAGATAAATCAGCTTTCCTTTTTCCAATACTTTTTCTCTCGTTCAAAAAATGCTGAAGATGAACGTTAACATATTTTTTGTTGCCATTGTATTATGCTCAGAACTCCTTAGCTACAAAGGCTAATAGTAAATGAAAGTGCTTATCCTTCCCAGAAATTATATGTATAGTAATTTATATTGTTCTCTGAATGTCATGTTTTGGTAGTAGAACCAATTAGCCAGGCTAGCGCAGAACTAAAGCCCATTTGGATGCCACTACTGCGCAGAGAATTACAAAAATAGTCTACTGGGCATACAACGGTAAGATATATATAAGTTTACAACTAGTGGTTAGAGTGGCAGAGTAGTAATCACAGCGATCAGCGGTCCCAGGTTCAAACCCCGGGGGAGGCACAAATTTACGTTGAAAAACGTACAATATCAGTTGTGATATGTTTTTCGGACTTTTTCCACTGTCTAGGGTGTAAATCACACAACGTTTCGGGAGTTTTGATCTACTCCCGTCTTCAGGTGTTCCTGGTTAGTCCTGAGAAGGACTTATATTCTACGTTTTTCTACGTAAATTTGTGCCTCCCCCGGGGTTTGAACCCGGGACCGCTGATCGCTGTGATTACTACTCTGCCATTCTAACCACTAAGCCACCAGTAATCACAGCGATCAGCGGTCCCGGGTTCAAACCGCGGGGGGAGGCACAAATTTGCGTTGAAAAACGTACAATATCAGTCCTTCTCAGGACTAACCAGGAACACCTGAAGACGGGAGTAGATCAAAACTCCCGAAACGTTGTGTGATTTACACCCTAGACAGTGGAAAAAGTCCGAAAAACATATCAGTATTAGTTAGCAAAGTTTTTATATCAATTAAAATTAGTCTAAATTGGAGACGGTTGGAAAATTAAGTAAGTAAGTAATCTTTATTGATAACAACAAAATAATAATAAGTTAAAATCGGATAGCTTGCACAGAAGTACATAGTACTTGCGTGCGCAAGTGTTGTGATATCTTAAGTACAGTTAGAAATGAAAAATATTTGACTACTCACCAAATTAGTTTTTTTTTGTTATAATTTAAATTATAGGTAATCTACGAATATTTTGTTCTCAGAACACATACACGTAACCAATATGAATGTGAATATATGTAATTAATAAGTATTAACTAAGCAATTTTAATATGACACTTTTAATATGATATAGATAGTTAGATTTGAACTGGAACGTGTAAACGATTCTGTATAAATATTAACCCTATTTCCTTTCTTGTGAAGATAGTCTTTATAAAAAACGGGAAGATGAAAGGAAACTACATATAACTTTATTTTAAAGCATCTTCTAGGGTTCCCGTAGTCTTTATTTGATATTAATGCTTTAGCCGATTTAGCTTTCAAGAAACCGCGTTTACTTCAGAGATTTAACTGAAGTTGTAAATGCACAACTTTTTCAATTAAAGTTGAAATTCTTAATTAAAAATTTTTTCCCAGCTGCTGCTTCTTAGACCTTTATAACCGTCGTTGCGTTTATCGCCAGTATTGGAGGTGAAATAGCATGCTAAAATGTAAAAACACGAGCTGCAAGCAACATTAGGGGACATCCTTAATATCGGGCCAAGTTTTTGCAGCAACTGTTTCACTTATATAAATGAGATCCTAAAATAAACTTCGTCCCAATTTGAAGTTGAAAAGGTATAGACTACAGTGTACTATATATGTGTTTCTTTCTATTTTTCTGGGCTCTGAAACAAGAAAATTCTGAATATTTCAAGTCGCAACTCCAATGAGATATACATGCCATTGAGGAGTGCATCTATTCGTTACAACTCTGTAAATCGAATTATCTCCAAAACGGTTACTTTTACGAATAAAAGTCATGATATCTTTATTGTTAGAAATTTCATAAGCTATAAATTTAATAATAAATATTTTTTCTGTAAAAGTGACCGTTAACGAGAAATTCACGAAATACCGTTTTTGGTGCTCTTTGCCCCCCTTAAAATTTTTAGCGGCACTCGGATCGATGAGGACTTTTGACATTTTGTTTAGAACCACAATATCAAGGCTCATACCAAAATCCAGCTTTCCGGGAATTTTCCGAAGAGCAATGTCTAATTTCTCTGGACTAATAAAGGAAGTATTGGATTCACCCCAAAAATTCGAAATTGAGTTTTCAACAGATCTTCACGTTTTAGAGTCCCCTGATCCCAAAAAACATATTTTTTTTCATTGGTCTGTGTGTCTGTGTGTCTGTCTGTGTGTCTGGGTGTCTGTGTGTCTGTGAACAGAATATCTCAAAAACGAAAAGAAGTATGGCATTGAAACTTCATATATAAGTTTTGTGTACTATGTAGATGAGACAGCAAGCTTTTGAAGAAAATCGCATAACCGGAAGTAGGTGTTTACTCTTGTGATTTTTCAGTTTTTTTTCGATTTTTTCAAAACGGCTCTAACGATTTTTTTTAAACTTTACATTTTTACTACATTTTTAATGTGTATTGATGTGAAATAGGTGATTTTCCAGTTGAATACTTCTAAAGTGGGTTTCTTTTGTTTTTTTTTCTATTTTTTTTATTAACGCCTATTTTAAATAAAACACCCGGTATATTATTACATTTTTGAATTTACCTTAAAATTCTAGAGAAATTTGTCTCTTCAACTAACACTCGATTTTGTACCGTTTTTGTAGAATTTGTAATTTTGAAAATTTTTAACAAATGGTTAAAAATTAAAAATGAAATTTTTGACTAATTATAAGATCACTGTAAAAGGAAGTTGTGTGAGTGTATCACACCAGATTTTTTAGTAGAGTTATTGACATGTTTTTCATATCTGAACGTATTGTCCATGATGAGACCTAAGTTCTTAGCTTCTTGCTTAATGGGAATAGGAATATCATCAATCATCAAGCTAATTTTATCAGATAAAAATGAAACAACATCTTTTTTCCCAAACAAAAGTACAACCGATTTTTGAGGATTAATAATTGGAGAGTGCTGTCGTGATACTAGGCTTATTGCATTGAGGTCGTTGTTAATATCACTTACACTTTCTTTATAATTATCAGGAGTAAACGAATATAGCAGTTGAGAATCGTCTGCAAACATTTTTAGTTTGCAGGTTTTAATAGATTTCCAAAAATTTGATGTATATATTATAAACATTAAGGGTCCTAAAATAGATCCTTGAGGAACTCCTTTTACAACTGGTAAGAAGTCGGATGCATTGCCAAAAGTTTTCACACATTGCATACGCCCTGTTAGGTAACTTTTCAATAGCGAGACAGCAGAAGTAGACAAACCAATGTAGTGAAGAATGGAAAGCAAAATTTGGTGATTAATTGTATCGAAAGCCTTACTATAATCAAGTAGTGTGAGGATCGACACTTTGCCTTGATCAGAAGCAGTTAACAATTCATCTACGATATATAGCAGGGCTGTCGAACAACTTCGATTAGGCCTGAAACCAGATTGAATGTCTGGTAGTATTTTATTTTCATTCAGATATTCTCGCAGTTGCAAATTCATTACTTTTTCTAGAACCTTTGACATAACAGGCAGTATACTAATTGGCCTAAGATCTTTAAATTCTTCCGGATTTGACGTTTTAGGTAATGGCAATACTACCGCCTTCTTCCAACTGTCAGGAAAAGTATTTGTAAGCAACGCATAATTAATCACATGAGTCAAGTAGGGGAGCAGTATAGGTAGGCAGAGTTTTATAATTTCAATATTTAGGCCCTCATGGCCAGTAGCATTGCTTTTAATATCATCAATAATTTTCAGTACACTTTCAGTATCCACTACTTTAAATTGAAATTCAATTTCACTTGAAATTAATTTATTAGTATTATAAAACTGCATTATCGTATCAGAATTGATAGTGGCAGTATCGGGAATAGAGTTTAAATAAAAGGTATTTATTGCATTAGAGTTAGCTAAATGTGGTGGAATTTCAATTTTTGGTTTTGTGTCAATGCTTAGATTTCTTAGTTTATTCCACATTTCTCTAGAACTACAATTTTTAGCAGAAAACTGAAAATATGCCTTTTTCTCTGTTTTAAGCATATGATTAACATGATTACGTAACGATTTATAATAAATACTCCCATTTACTACAAGACTTAGTTTGGCGATATTTAGCTAAGACTTGATCTCTAAGTTTCATTGCAACTCGAATGGTATCTGTTAGCCACGGAATGCTAGGTTTACTAACGTTTATTGTTTTATATGGAGCGTGTGAATTAAGTGTATTAATTAGGTTAGTATTTAAAAATTCAAATTTTTCATTAATGTTATTGATAACAAATATTCGTTCGGATATCGTCGTGGAATAAATTTACATTAAAATTACGAAAGCTTCGAATTGTTTTGGATGTAGGTAAAGCGGAAAGGGAGTTGATATTTAAATTACAAAATATTAGTTCATGATCAGCGAGTTTATGTCTCACCCCAGAATCAGTAATAATTTCATTGTTACTAATAATAATCACATCTAATAGAGTTTCACTGTTTCGTGTTATACGCGTAGGATCAGTAATTATTTGAGTAAAATTTAAAGCGTCGAGCATAGACTGAAAATATTTGACATCAGGTTCGCACAATCTCAACATGTTTATATTAACGTCACCGAGACAACATACGTGATCAGATATATTAGAAAACATAAATGATTGCTCCAATTCATCACAAAAGTACTTGTAATTAGTGGTTTGTGGCCTATAAACACATCCTATAGAAACTGAGGCTTTATTAAATTTCAGTGTTAACCATAGTTGTTCTATCGAATTGTTTGTCTCTGCTAAGATGCATTTATAAGTACTTTTAACATAAAAACAAACACCACCGGCTCTACTCCCTCGGTCACGTCGAAATATATTGTAACCGTCAATATAAATAAGATCATTGCAGATATCATTCGAAAGCCACGTTTCACTTATAGCTAAAATATCATATCTGTAAACATTTAATAGCAATTTCAATTGATTTAATTTTGGAACTAATGATTGTATATTAATATGCGCTGCAGTAATTCCACGTGCCCCCATATTCTTTAATGATACGAAAAAATTAAGTGAATTTTTAAACTAGTTGTGTTCTTAAATAAAATTGTTCATATTATCAAGAATAAAAAATTCCAGTTACCTTGTCCATATGGGAACACATGAAAATAATCTAAAACAACAAGCAAAAATAAATAGATACTAACAAAAAGCCGTTTATCAAATAAGAGAGTCAGAAAACGTTTGCTGTAGCCGCTACATTGTGATCGTAGGTATCGTATAGTATTTATCTTACATTATCTAAGTCACCTGATGAGCGCACATGCTTGATACTGTTATTATCGAGTTTAACGAAAATTTTGCACGCACTGGTCCACACCCTTTTGGAACCGAATTTCTTCACGGCCTCTTTTAACAGTTGCTGTCTGTATTTTGTGAGGTCTTCCCGAATGACTGTTTTTGTGCCTTTAAGAAGTTTTTTGTTTTTGTACACTAGGTTTTTGGTGTTGCGGCTTATGAATTTGACGATAATCTTATATATATTTCTAAAAGTCCTGACTGACTCACTCACTCATCAACGCCCAGCCCAAACCCTTGGACCTAGAAAGCTGAAATTTTGCACAGAGGTTCCCTTTATGATGTATACAAGGAATAAGGAAGGATATTTCGAAATTCAACCCCTAAAGGGGTAAAATGGGGGTTCCAATTTTGTATGGAGAAATAATATTAAATAGACATTTCGACTTGAAACTTCGTAGGAGTACTCCTAAAAACAAATAATCAAACACGTATTTCGTGATTTTCCGAAAATCAACCCCTTAGGGGGTGAAATGGGGTAAGTAAACCTAAAAATCGATATGGGTGTCGTTATTGAGGTTTTTTGGGACGTTGATTGCGAAAATTACATTTATTTTTAAGTCCAAGACGGTGAACGTGACATAAGGGAAGAAACGGGACGGGACGGGACTAGACTGGACGGAACGGGACGGACTGGACGGGACGGGACTGAGCGGGACGGGACTGGACGGGAAGGAAAGGGACGGAACGGGACGGGACGGGGCAAAGCGGGACGGGGCGGGGCAGGACGGGTCGGGGCGGGGCGGGACGGACGGGACGGAAAGGGAAGGAAAAGGATGGGATGGAAGGGGAGGGGGTGGAATGGAAGGGGAGGGGCGGGACGGGACGGGAAGGGACGGGACTGGACGGGAGGGAAAGGGGCGGGACGGGACGGGACGGGAAGGGTCGAGACGGGGCGGGGCGGGGCGGAACGGGATGATACGGAAAGGAAAGGAAAGGAATGGGATGGAAGGGGAAGGGACGGGACGGGACGGGAAGGTACGGGACTGGACGGGAAGGGACTGAACAGGAAGGGACTGGACGGAAAAGGAAGGGACGGGACGAAAAGGAACGAGACGGGACGGGACGGAAAGGGAAGGGGAGGGAAGACATGGGATGGAAGGGGAGAGGACGGGACGGGACGGGACGGGACGGGACGGGACGGAATGGGACGGTACGGAGACGGGGACGGAGAAAGGGACGGGGACGGGGATAGGATGGGATGGGATGGGATGACAGAACATAATTAGTCATTATTTAATACACAAATAACGAACCTCGCGCGAACGAAGTCGCGGGTAAAAGCTAGTCGGTCTATAAGAACCTTCCCTGCCGGGAAGCCTATGGCTGCAGTCGATATCGCTAGGAGATACATTCAGCTTTAACTTATCTCGACACAAATCACTGATAACTTTATCAGTGTCTTCATTTGATTCTTCGGGTACCCCAAAAAAGCGTAAACTGTTTTTTCTCGAGTACTGTTCGCTTTCATCTTTATACATGTGAAATTCCTTCTTTATCGTAGCCAATTCCATTTCCAGTTTTACTACTTTATCTTTATACGCCTCAAGTTGAACCTTGAATTGGTCTGCAATACTTTCACGTATTTCTTTGGTCAATTTTTCAACTAAGGCTGAAGAACCGATTACTTTTTCAATTACCTTCTTAATAAGGGCATCCTCTTCAGCTGCAGAGCGCGTGGATCGCTGTTCAGGCATATTTTTGTTTAGAATAATAACTAATTTTAACTAAATAGCTGCTAAGCACGTCTGCCACGTCTATTCACAAGCTCCGCACATCACAGAATAATACTGTTAACGAATTTGAGAAAATCAAAAATAGTTAATTTTGGCTATTGAAAAGTAACAAATATTACTTTCAACATTTAATTGGTATTTTAATGTTATCAAATTAGGAGATAAATAATAAATAAAAGTGTTTCGTTCATACTCGTATTAAGAATACTTCCCAATTTAGCACAACCCAAAACCCAGAGGGAGCGGCATATGAGACTTTGCACCTCGGAGGCAGGTATGATAGAGACGCCTCTGACTACATCATGCACATCTATTCGATGTGAGAATACATTGAAGTACAGTACAGTTGATGAATAAAAATCTCTGTAGTCTAAAAAACCACACGCGATCACTTACTGTGTCAAACTGTTCAATAGTAGGCATAATAACAGTGAAAAACTGAAACGTACCTATGTGTTATGAATATTATGATTACATGGGCATCGTTATAATCTCTGCAATGGAAATATGATTTTATGTTGTTTTTTATTTCTGCCTTAGCTGCATTCATCCCGAACTGCTTCCTTTACCAACTATTAAAACAAAATTAAAAATGGCAGCTGTTTAAACAATCCCCCAAAAGAGTATGTACAGGGTTATTCATTATAAATTACCCACCCTTATCATCGTTATTATTGCCTATAGAAAAAATTTTTTTAAATAAAAGTTATGTGGTTATAACTGAATTTTGTTAAAATGCTATCAAAAGTACAGTGGCGTGCATAATTAAGGGGATACAAAAAAGTAATATATTTTTTTAAATAGAACACCCTGTATATTATTAAATTTTTGGAACGACCTTTTTTCCTGATTTCAAAAATATACCATATGTTACCCTTACCTTATACCGTTTTTGAGTTATTAAACGTTGAATATCTTAGTTAAACTAGTTACTGTAAATAGGAATTATTAAAGTAAGCTATGAAAATGCAACTATTTTGTTTGATAAGTGACATTTCTTTAATGAAATAATAAAAATTAGTTATCATTTATTTATATTTAAATTTCCTGAATAAAACTTTGTTATATTTAATAATGTTAACTAGTTTAACTAAGATATTTGACGTTTAATAACTCAAAAACGGTATAAGGTAAGGGTAACATATGGTATATTTTTGAAATCAGGAAAGAAAGATCATTCCAAAAATTTAATAATATACAGGGTGTTCCATTTAAAAAAATATATTACTTTTTTGTATCTCCTTAATTATGCACGCCACTGTACTTTTGATAGCATTTTAACAAAATTCAGTTATAACCACATAACTTTTATTTAAAACTTTTTTTTCTATAGGCAATAATAACGATGATAAGGAGTGGGTAATTTATAATGAATAACCCTGTACATGCCTATATTGCCTATACTTTACACATTTTTAAAGTAATTTTTTATTAATAAGATAGTAACATTAAGAACCACCAACACATAAGATAAGTTTATTCCATCTCTCAATTTTCACTTATTTGTATGGATTATGCTTATTCGTTAGCTATATCTTTTTTTCTATAGTCTCTAAACTTCTGCCCAGACTATATGAGTAGCAGAATCTAAAAATTGTAAAACCTTTTTTCAAAGAAGTGATTAATCTCTCAATTATTTTAAATCACCTCGACGCCAGGCAAATTAAAAATAATTCTAAAGGTGAATTCAGATTATATTAATTGAAATTTACCTAAAAGCAGGCTAAAATGTAATATGGGTCGTAACATGACGTTATAAAACATATACTTATATGTCCACACTTTGCATGTATCGTCTTCGTTAGACAATTAATTTTACTTATTAAACAGCTTTCATTGTCAAAATAAACCAAAACTTTTCATTTTACATTGTAGTTCATAGTTTATAGTCAGATTATCTTTATTAAGCTGCGTAAGAAGTATTAACTATGTTACTGGTTATTATTAATATTCTGCACTATACCTCATTTTTCACTATTCCAGTAATTTAGTGCAAATTGTGAATACTTGAATAGTTGAACGTCTGGCATTGAATTACAAACTGTTGCTAAAGTTAGTAAATCAACATGACAACTATAGTATAGTCAAGGGTAATACCACAAGCAGTGGATATATTTTTGACAAATATTTTGTCGTTTCCATGTAAATTATTGCGTTTAAATTTCAGGATACAAAATCACATAAGAAATGTCACGAGCCGAAGGCGAGTGACATTTAAATGTGATTTTGTTGAGTGAAATTTGCAATAATTTCTATGGAAATGGCAAAATATTTTAAAACAATATATCCACTTCGAGTGGTATTTGGGACGACTATTTAACAATATTAATACATAACGATTAACTTTATTGAAAAATAATCCAACAATTAATATAATTATTCATTCTCAATTAAATTCAGCGGAATACTTCCAAAACACAGCATTTTAAAATTTTTAAAACAAGCCACACAGTTTGTTGGGGTTTAGTGTTACGTAACCTAGCGATATCACTAAGGACAGAACATCGTTGCTAAGCGATACTTCGCAACAAGGCTATTTATTTTTTGTAGTACGTACATTGTTTAGTGAATATTTTGCATGGTGCCCAATATTCAGTGATATACTGCTGTTATTGGTTGAAAAAAGCAAATGTCTGCAATGTGATTGGCTTATATGTTATAGTGTTGAATAGTCAAAATTATACCCATTCGGAGTCACGTGACTTTTGTCTGTCTCTGTTCATCTTTAGTAAAATAGATGAAATGGAAGAAATTTGAAAAAAAGGCATGTCGATTCATAAAATTAATTTTAAAAATTTGACGTTTCTAATCTGTCAGATTATATTTTTCGTGTAAGTTATTGAGATAAGGGTAATAAAACCTAAAATTGTTGAGCCGAAAACTGGAAATTAAAAGAAACCATCGGACATGCGGTATAACGAGCAGTCACAACAATTAATTTGAATATTATGCGTTTTTTTTTATGAAGAGTACAATATTAATAATAGTAAATCAACAGTTTCACCCTCCAACGCTGTTCGCCGTGTTTCTCTTGCGTTAAATATCTCGGAGAGCACAATTTACCGAAAATATGAGCCAGAAAGTGAAGAATGCAAAAACGGAAGTCGACGAAGCAGTCAAGACACTGTATATAAAATGTATGTAGCTAAAGAATTTGTAATCATAAAAAATCTAAAAAATGCTTGGTTGAAGAATCTGGAGATTTTTCACATTCAGTTTCTTCCCTAAATAGATTGTGCAAGGAAATAGGCTTCAAATGGCAATGTCCTATAACAGAATATGCATGCACAGAAATTGACTTAAAATTTGCTATACGCAGCAGGTTTTTAATGTAGCAGCTGACATATCTTTATTATATTTACATTTTACGACATGTTATGTTTTCTTTAACCTGTAAATTCAGTTTGATTTCATATAAGAGAATAAACCCGTAGCAACCTTGTTTTAGAAATTGGCATATGTCAGGATAACCTACAAAACGGAATGTCATTTATTTCCCTAAAATTGCATTTTTAAGAATCGACATACGTAAAATTACTAGATTATCACGTGACTCCGAATGGGTATAAATTTGACTATACGTTTTTTTCCTATAAAAATTTTCAAGGTCAAATAATTTAGAGTTTATGTTGGCATAACTTGGATTCCTTTAAAAAAATATATGTTGGTAGAATTTGTTTTAGTAACTTTTTAGAACTAAAAAGTGGTGGAAAATTAAAATCTGGCATTAAAGTTATATGTACTTCAAAAGCACTTGCTAATCTTTCGTAAACGTCTTCTTCTTGTATGTTAGGATGCATATCCAACAGTTCCTCTGCACACTTCAGAAATGCTTTTTTACATTTAATTTTAAAAGATTCCGTTTTTCACCCGTATTCAGTTTCAAAAAAGAAAAGTTGACAATTTAATTTTAAATGTCAAAATGACACAAGTCGTTTACAGAAAAACATGACGAAAATAAATTTTATAATAATTTTAGAAAGCAGTCTTGCCAATTTTATCTTGTCCTTGAAAATTTTTATAGGAAAAAAACGTACTTTACCTTATTTGTGTTACTACAGCAACAAATCTAAAACTGTGTTTAACAAATAAAATAATTTCAAAATCATTACCATGCACAGCCTATAGCCCCTCTATTACAAATAGTAGCGACATCATGGGGCAAACCTGATGCAAACATGAAAATACAAAAAGTTACTAAACTGTAAATTTCAGTATAAACAGTGAAAAAATAACAGATCTGAATACCTGAAATCCTTTTCTGCCACTATTTGTACACTTATCGACACAACACCCTGACATTTCCACGTCCTCGACTTCAAATCAGCCCCCGAAGAGAAAAATGAATAAAAACACGACAACTGTCAATGTCACATTTTAATTTAATTATGCAACTTCCTAGGCGATTTTTAAATATGCTAGGGACTTAAGGGATACCAACGTGATTTTGCCCCAGCGGCAACATCAATCGTTGTCGGTACTATCGAGAGATCCAAAAAAAACTGTTCCTCAGCGGGCTGTGGAAATTCAACGTATGAATAATATGTTGGTGACACTGTACGTCAATGTCAAATTTGAGGTTAGCAGGTTAGGATTTGCGTCATTTTGTGTCAAAACTGATGGAAAACCTAACCTGAAACCTCGAATTTGACATTGACGTACAGTGTCACCAACATATTATTCATACGTTGAATTTCCACAGCCCGCTGAGGAACAGTTTTTTTTGGATCTCTCGATATATGTAAATATAGGGGCTATACCACAGCCCATCTTTGTCTTCTATGTTTGTTTGTTTGTCTGTTTGTCGTCCATAATACATCTTACATTTGTTTAAGTTGCATAAAATTACACTGCCATCTGATTCATTAAAATGTACGAATACATTTTATCACAAAAATATACAAGAACACAGTGAAGTTGCAAATTATAATAATACTCTCTAATTTGGTGTGACCTACATTTCCTAATTGTGGATTTTAACGTTCATTTTGTTCCCGAGGTTTGAGATATTCTACAAAATTATGTGTCATAAAGAAATTTAATGGCTGCTAAAGCCACCATTTTGGGCTATGTAGCGCACTTAAACTCACGTCAGTCAAAAAGGCCTGTACAGATTATGCGCCTACCGGGTTTATAGCAAAAATTGTAAACAATTTTATTGCGGAATAAAGGGAACTCAACTAAAGATAATGCGCCAGTAGACTTTGGATAACAGATTGCTGAACGATCAATAGTTATTTAAAAGCAGTGGCATTCCGAGGAGGAAGCTTTCAAAGAGGAAACCAAGAACATACTTAATCCGCATACATTTTCCTATGAAAAAACTGGAAAATAATACGGAAACATCTGTAAAAATCAATTATGTTGGTAAGAACTTTACCGTATAATATAAAGGAGCTAAGCACATCATATTTGATGGGCCTCTTTAATGACTAAGCACAAACAAACTAACCCTCGGCTGTTTTTTTATAAAGCTTATATAACAAAAATATCTAGGTTCTTAAATCCTCTCAGGACATTTAAAGTACATAGTTACTTATGTGACCTACCCGAATTTTTTGTGTCAGGCAATTTACTTCTGATCAACTCGGGTGTTAAAATGATTCAGGCAATAAAACTTCCTTTTATCTCAGTGAACTTCTTTCTTTACCCTCGTACTCATATAAGTACCAACGTTGCATTAGTTCAGATGACCGGGCTATGGAGTCTCGCTTTCGTTAACTTGTGACTTCAATTTAGAAAAAATATATTAGCTGCAGCAGGAACTGGGCAGGACATTCAAGATAGCAGCAACTTGCCTTGCTCCAGGAATTAGAATTTTTCAACTAACTTTGCGGGTAATATCTTGCACTTGTAGTTAACGAATATATTCACATTCGCTTTATTCAATTTTTAGACAGTACCCTGGACTCCAGACGTTGAACTCGTCTTTCTTTTGTATGTGCAAGAAGATTTATTTATGTATGTGCTTGCTTACTTAGAAAATTACTGTAGTAACGTAAACTGAATAACATCCTCAAACGTTTAACTACCATTCGGTACATGGTAGCACATAAAAATTTTGTTGTTCTAGACGAGTTCTATCACTGGTTAAAATTAATGTACTTATTTCGAAAACACCCTGTATATAATGTGTATGCAAAATATCATCTTCCTCCGACAAATAGTTTTTGAGTTATACCGCCAACAGACAGACAGACAGACGGAATTGAGAAAACCTGTTTTTCGTCATCTAGGGACTCTGAAACGTGAAGATCTGAAGAAATCTCAGAAGGTGATTTTTTCGTGATTACAATACTTCCTTCGTCTTTCAGACGAGGGAAGTAAAAACTTGAAAATATTTTGAAATAATAATTACTAATAATTTTCTACCTTCCTAAAAAAATTATTTACATAATGAATTAGCATGCGCCAAACGGATCATTTTGATATCTCATTTGACATAATTCCGACCTTATTCAGATATAGGTATTTGTTTCTCTGTCAAATTCCCGTATAATTCAAGTAATTTACATTAAACAATATTAAATACTGTCTATTTCATTGCTTTAAGTACAATTTTATGAACTTCGGACGCAAATTAATAGAAATACGAGAACATCTACTTCAAAAAATGACGAGAGAAAGCTTTTCAGCTTGCATTTCTTGCCCTAAAACTATGAATAACATGAAATTCGGCATCTACGCCTGAATTTACCTATTCATACACCTTTTTTACTTCCCTCGTCTGAAAGACGAATGAAGTATTGTAATCACGAAAAATCACCTTCCGATATTTCTTCAGATCTTCACGTTTCAAGATTCCTAGATGACGAAAAATAGATTTTCTTAATTCCGTCTGTCTCTCTGTCTGCCTGTTGACAGTATAACTTAAAAAGTATTTGTCGGAGGAAGACGGTATTTTGCATACATATTATATATCTACCTCGCATGAAACCGGTATAATTTCATACACAGATATACAGGGTAAGCACCTTAGAAAAATAAAATTGTGTTTATTTTTGCGTTAATTTTGAAATAGAAGAAAGTAGTAATTTTCACATAGGTCACGCTTTACACTTGCTGAAAATAGGACTCAACAGATACAGGATAATGTCTCAAAAGAGTCGAAACGTTTCAACAATAAGACCATTCTGTTCAAGAGGGGCGCGCGCCACACTCTTTCCAATGTCTCGATGGTTCTGACGTTCTGGTTCCATGGTTACAATCTGCTTCGCAGATGCGGCGGAGTTCAAATCCCCCCCAGCGGGCTACATTTTTTTATTTGAAAATGTATTTAATGTATTAGAAACGTGAAGATATTTTTAGTCCTAACTTAATTTGATTTTTAAAATTATTTAGTGTCACAACGCCCACTTGTTGGTTTATGAAAGTACACTCATAAGACTATAAACTATCCCAGAACAATGCCGCCTTAGCAGTTGCTTTTGCTTGCAGAAAGCGGACCGCCAGGTCCCATCCGCCCCTAATTCTGAGTAACCCAAGATAGAATATTATGTCAACAATAATAAAACAGTGCCCTTAACCGTCATTTTACTAAAGGAATATACAAATTGCGGCAGGCAACTAGGACCATAGCAACAACAAGGGGACTCTACATATGGCCCTAATTCTATTTAAAAATTTAAAAATCGAATATATACCTGTATTTACAATGATCCTAACGACCCTAAATATATATATTTAGACACCAAGTTTGTGATCCTAAGTGATTTAGAAGCCGAGATATTGATAATATACTTATATATTAAAATGGCCGCTATAAAATCCAATATGGCGGACGGAGGAATTGGTTCCTATCAAAAATTGAAAGCCAAGTACCTCAGTAATACCAAAGAATATAGATAGGGGAAGAAGGACCGCGTTATGGGCTATAACGTATATGCTGTGATTTGAGTTGCATAACTATTTACTTGGTTAAATATATCATTTTTTGTTCGAAAATGCAGCTGGGAGCTCCTAGCGTCAAAGTGCTTACCTTATCAGTGGCATTCAGCATGTAAATGCGTCATTAGCATTCTTGAGCTATAACAGTGTTGCAAGAACTTTCTCTCTACAATTCCAATAGTTTTACAATGGTTGTACCTACCCGAAATAAACTTGTATTCTGCCAAAGAATATTTAAGTAGTTTGATTCTGCTTACATCTAAGTTAAGTTAGTTACAAAGAATATTAAATATAGGTGTATATTCTTTGGTTTGTTTTGTTATTATTTAAAACATTTGTTGTCAATCGGATGAACTGGTACCAAGTAAAATAAAGGTTTTATAAGTTTCACATGCAACACTTTTAAACATTTAATAGGTAGCTAGGTACCTATAAAAATTACATAAGAGGTTTCTAATATAATTTCAACAAAAAGTTCACCGATGAGCGCAAGATTATACGGAATACGGATTGTCCCCACTTTATTCTCACAAAATTCTATAATGAATATAGAATTAGCTATGTACAAATAATGAAAAAAAAAACATTAATAAACAATATACGGATTTTATTTAAAAATTTTAATACGAGAGGAAATTATTGTTCAAGTAATGTTGACGATTAATATAGTTTACAGTGATCTATTTTAAAAAGCAAATAAAAACAAAAATAATATTGTATCTTGTGAAGTTGATACGTATAGAGTACAGTACGGCTACTAAAACAGTACGCCTTGAATATCTCATTTACTTGATGCATTAAAAAATATCTATTTAGGCACATTTAAGTTGGCGATCTCTCTATGTATAGTCTCAGCAAAGAATAAGACAATATTATTCGAACATCTATTATCGACATTAAATTATCTTTCAGAAATGTATGCAAAAATTTTATTTGGTGATTAGGGATCTGACCCAAGTCCTGTACAATCTGTTATTAAAAAAAATGAATCGGGGCGGTTTTCACAGAAAACTCACAATTATTTAATAATTTATACTCTAGTTTAAATTACTGCACTTTAAACGTAAATTAGAGTAGAAACGAAAAAGAACTTATGTGGTTAAGGAGCTGCAAACTAATCGAGGGTTGGGGTTCAATACCCAACAATATACCTTTTTTTAACAAATTATCTGTTTTCTTTATTTACCTTGGGGTTAAGTGGTAGAACAGTATGCTAATTCGATTAGCACGCCTGAACTTTGCCCCTTTGAGCAAGTTATGTATTCATAATTCAAGTATATTGTAAAATAACAATTTCATTTATTTTTGCTCAATAAACGACATTTATTATTATTATTATTATTATACTTAAGTCGCTCAAAAATTATGCCAAATAGCTATTTTTAAATAAATTATTATTACTTGCATTTGACATAATTTTTGGGAGATATAAATAATAATTTGTTAATAAAGAGTTAGGTACCTATTGTTAGGGATTGAACCCCAATTTGCCCCAACCTTTTACGGGTTTAATTACTTTTTTTTAAAGGCAGATTATAGGAAATTTGAGTCAGATCCATTAACGCCAGTTTAAATTAAAATATTTTGAAATAAAGATATACATTCCTTACTCTCGCCAATTTCAATGATCTATTAAATAAATGAGATTTTCAAGGTGTAAATATTACATACAATAAAACAATATAATATACAAAGTTACAAAGAATAGGAAGTACGCAAATATATCTGTAAGCATATAAACGTACATTTTTTAAGCTTTAAACATTACTTAAATGTTGTATTTTTTTGTTGCGTGTACCAGACTGGTTTGTAGTCCTTAAATCTTGCGATAGCCATTTCAACGTTTTATGGAGTTTGCACGTAATTAAATGATTAATTAAAAACAGTTTATGAGAGTAACATGTGTCTTGCTCGTTAAGCCACCCTGGTACTAAAATTTTCACTTTATTTACACTATATGCTAATAATGTTTTCTTAAAACTTACACACGACTTACTATTTTTAAAATAATATTCAAAATGTTCAAGTAACATTGTAACTATTTTTATTAAAATACTTGAAGGTTTTTTTAGGTAAATAACACAGTCTCCCGCACCATAGTCTTTTTGCTGTAAAAACAGTTCATTATGATGCACTACAGAGTCACGGCTGCACATATTTTGACACTGATCACAATTAAAACGTAAAAGCGTTTTATGAATGACATAACCAGCTACATATACCGTCGCACAAGATTCTAATGTGGCTTCTTGAGTTGGTTGTGTTGAAACTTCTATTACCTCACTGAGTAAACTGAGGTCACCATCTTCTGCTAATTCAGTTTGTTCAGCAACTGTATATGGTATGTCCTCAACATATCCCATGACGTCTTTTTCTGGCACTTCAACATTCGCCATGTTGACAACAGCATCTTCATCAACTTCGCAGTTGGAGCTGGAGAAACATAAAAGCTGACAGGAATCTTCCATTTGTGAATAAGTCCTCTTGCCATAAACACTAGTGCATGACTAGCGATTTTGCTTTTCCGTCCAAGATGTCCTAAATCTTCGAAACCTTCAATCATATCTTAGCGTGGATTATATTCTAGACCTTTCTTTAAATGCATTTCGTCAAGTAATACGACACACTGTTTTTCATCATCGGTCATGCTGTTAACTTTAACAGCCAGTTTTTTCATTAGTTCCGTACTGGTGCCTGTATTAAGTTGGTTTAACCGTAACCATGAAACTATTGTAGATTTGGAGGGCATAGTAAATTTTAATTTTTCTCTCATAAAAAAGTAGAGGGCTGGAGATTTGTGGTACATATTTAAGGTCAATTCTTTTTCAGCTTCTGTCCAAGGTTGTTTAAATTTGTGAGAAAGTTGCATATTTACAAAGACGCGAACGGTTTTTGGTTTCAAGCCCAGTGCATCTAAATTAGCCCCCTTTCGTGCACATTGCTTCTTCATATGGTAAATTTGTGAATTTTTTGCCGCCACTTGTCTTCGCAGTTTTGCAATTTTTTGATGTAGCACAGCAGAACTACGGCGCTTTCTTGTTTTGGTAGGTGTTGGCATTTCTAACATGGCCTGTTGAAATATGGTTTTTAAAAATAAAACATACTAATAACAGAAAAGATTTTCATGCTGTAGGCTCCATTAAAATGCTTTACAAGCTCATTGTTTTGCCTACATATTTCTACACAATTTATCAGAGAATTCAAAACGTATTTTTCTGTATTTTATGAAACTGCCAACTTTTGTTCATTTTGTGTTATTGAATAAAAACTCCTAAAGAAGTGAAAATTGATCACCCTGTATACTTACTGCTTGGGATTTAGTTTTGATTTAATTAATAAAACTTTAAAAGAAATTTTAACTAATTATACCTTATTTAATTAGTACCTACACGAAGATCGAGCAACAAATTTGGGGAAACTATAAAATTTAAGCCCCTATAATCGGACATCGTGTTAACCTACTATCGATGGAAAATTTAAAAATTTTATTATACAGTGTGGTGATAAAGTTCTACACAAAATTAATAATTTTGTTATTTAATGTTTTTTGGGAAAACCCTGACACGTCAATTTTATTCTTTAAAAAGTGGACATGGCACCGTCCATAGACTTTCCCATACTGGAAATTGTTTATATTTTCTTTTGCATTTAACAGTATAGTTGTTTTCCTCAAAACGGCTGCTTGAGCGCTATCGTAAAACCCCGCCTCCTAACATGGTTAGGTGAAATTTTCGAAGTCCCTGAAAATCATATTTTGTATGGCATAAAAATTCGATTTTTTTATTTTCTGATTCTTTGAAGCAAAATAGTAACGACAATTAGAATAAACAATAAATTTTTCAAAAATAGAAGGGTGAGGGAGGCTTTTGTTTCTGCGCTATGACGTCATTATTAATTTTTTCAAATGGAAATCCCATTTTCCCCCCTTATGTTGATAGATCTCGCCAGTTAAATGGTGATATAAAAAATTAGTACCCCACATAACAATTTTTTGAGAAAAATACACATAAAGTTCAAAAAATTCAGATTTTTTTTTAATTAAAATAAAGCACCACATCTGTTTCCTTAGAAACGTTAAATTGTTGACTTTGACACATTTGTGAAACAGTGGTAAATGTTTTAAAATCAAAATTAGGTAGTTTTTGTCATAGCTCTTATTTTCATTAAAAATAAATTCTGAATTGTTTGAACTTCATGTGTATTTTTCTCAAAACAATTGTTACCTACGAGGGGCATTAATTTTTTTACATCATTATTTAACTGGTGAGGAGATCTATCAAAATAAGGGGGAAAATTGAGTCTTTTTAAAAAATAAAATGACGTGTTTCGGGGTTTTCCCAAAAAACATTAAATAAGAAAATAATGAATTTTGTGCGGAACGTTATCACCACACTGTATACAGAACGGGCATTTTTAAAGGAACTAACCTGTATCATAGACAAATCCGGTATGGTATCTGCATCGAATTGCATAGGCGAAGCAATATGATCTTCATCCAAATGAAAAGAGCCCGAACTAGACGTCGCTTTACCATAGACCCTTGGCATGATCTCTTTTTTAAATGCGAGTTCTTTGGGCGACACTGGCGATGTTGCGTGGTCAGGTTGCATGGCAGTTTTGTAATTTAAGGGAACAGCATTATGACTCAGCCTATTTTTCTTGAATTCATAAACTGCTTTTCGGAAAAATGCATGGCACACACAGTTCTTTCACGTAATTGTTCTTCAGCTAACGTGAAAAGCTGTGGATTGCCACAATTAATCAACCACAAATCGCGTCTTTCTTTTTCTATAGGAAAACGAAAAAAGCTTAAATCGCAGTCGGTTCTGCGATTTCGCTTACATTCAAAATATACGCACGAATTAACCATGATTAAGATTAAGCGTTCGAGTGATCAATTTCGGAAAAGGAAACGTCAAAAGAGTATACGACAACACTGAAGACAAACTTCAGCACAACTGAATGTGAATTTACAGAAGAAATTCTTATAAGCTGTCCTGTTAATTAGCCTAAGGAATGGGACACGTCTTATCAGGAAAGCACATCAGTAAGGAACGATGCTAATGAAAAATTAATCGAAAGTAGGTAACGACCTATGACTATTGACTTATTTACGATAGAACTGACCGAAAAACCTATTTTCATAAAACGTAAAACATTTGCCAAACTTTAATATTTGTGGAAAAAATATCAAATAAAAGTCACTAATAATAACTTTTGAGCATATGATTAAACTTTGAGTAGTTAGTAGCTTATTATTTCTTATTGCAGTATGTTTAGAAAGTTTTCACTGCAAATTGTCTTTTGTTTTGTTACATAGCAACCAGAGCACACTATTCATTTGTTTTTACAACTAAAAAGTGTTTTATAAAATATTTTAAAAGTTTGTGAAAATAAGTATATGAAACCATACATGAATGAAAAGGGAAAAAAATAAGCTTTCCAATGATGCAAAATTTTGATATCCATTCCATTTAAAAAAATGTAAGTTTGGGCTGTATCTCGAAAATTACGAATCAGAAAAATATTAAAGTAGGCCTATTCTGTAGAGCCTACAATTCCCTACAAGCTCTTTTTTGAAAATTGAAATTATATGAAATAATAAAAAAGTTATGCATGGTTGAAAAAATCGACCAGTTTCAGTTTTTCGATTATAACAAGTAGGCTATGCGTTTTTTTCGGAAAAACAGAAGTGTCAATAAATTGGCCTCATAAATGTGCACCTTTTTCCCCATTTGACCGAAGTTGTATCTCTTACCGTTTCCGAGATGCCAATGGTGGCACCTCGAAAATTACTCCACTCTGTATAAAATCTTGTGTATATTTTGAGCGCAAAATCAAATTGCCAATTTCGCTCTTATACAAATAGCTGTTAAAATCATAACTCTGTAACTTCCTTGCAATCTGGCAACGCTGAGACGCGTTCTTGGGAAAAATGCGACAGGCATCTGTAAATGCGTCCCCGACCGTAGCCGTGAACGAGTTCATTAGTACTGGCGGCGGCTGCTTGAGGGCCAGGCAAGAACTGAGGAGCTTTTAAATAATACGCTAATAACCCATAAGGCTGTCCTTCTTCCCCTATCTATATTCTTTGGTAGTACTGTTACAAATCCATGGCCGGTAGCTCAAATTATCATTAAAAAAATACTGCAACATTTGAGTTTGTGTTGGGCATACGAATGCTTTTAAGTTTAGCAAAGAAAATATAAAGGAATAACTCAATACCTATTTTTCGGTACTATTGTAATTTTAATGGAAATAATCATGTCAATGGGCTAATCACTGAACATTATATTAGAATATAAAAAATGTATTTTTGTTGTAAAGGGTGTCCAAATTTGACGTTGGATTTTAATTCGTTAATGAAAAGCGTAAATGATTTGAAAATATAAGATATTTTAATGAGTACTTAAAGCATATACGTAACGATTAAACATATTAAAGATAATATCAGATAAATGAGCTCCTCGGCTCGTCTGATCTGAAACCAATTTTTTTTAAATTTTCAACGTCATTTAAACATAAATGAGGGTTTATCTCACTAATGACGCGTGTAGCTTTGGCCTTTAGGTCTTTAATTGTCTGTAGACTATTGACATAGACTCTGCTTTTCACATAACCCCAGAGGAAAAAATCCATAGGCGTCAATTCGCAAGATCTTGACGGCCAATTGATGTCACCATATCGAGAGATAAGTCTACCTCTGAACTTTGGTTGCAGTAAAGTTATTGTTTCGCGCGCTGTGTGACATGTGGCACCATCTTGTTGAAACCATATCTCACGCAAGTCCATAGCGCGAATTTTTCTTGCAGTTTCTGCAAAACTTTCCCTATATTTGCAATGGGTTTTTACAATAAATATGCGTTGCTAAACCGTGAACCGTTCCATAACTTAAATAACTTAAATGGCAGACAACTATAAAATATTAGGGCGGTATGTTTGAGGCACAAAAAATGGGATTAGAGATAAATTATGAGAAAACGAAAATTATGAGAATAGGAACCAAAAGAGAAGAAGTTAGAGAGTGGAAGATTGGGAATAAAATGGTAAAGTTTGAAGAGATAGAAGAATTTGTATATCTGGGAGCCTTACTGACAAATAACTGCCGCGAAGAAAAAGAAATTGAGGCGAGGCTACTGAAAGCGAACAGAAGTGTAGGGACAATAAATCACCTTCTACGGTCCAAGCATCTAACAATAAACACAAAACTAAGACTCTACAAAACCATAGTAAGACCTACGGCATTATACGGGTGCGAAACTTGGACCCTGAACAACAAAGTACAAGAGAGGCTAAGGGCATGGGAAAGGAAAATATTAAGGAAAGTATTAGGAGGGAAAAAAGAAGAGGATTTATACAGAAGAAGAACGAATGAGGAAGTGTACCAATTATATAAGAGTCCAAAGATCGACGAGGTGGTCAAAGCACGACGACTCCAGTGGTTAGGGCATCTGGAACGAATGCCAGAAAACAGAATAGTGAAAAAAATTGCATGGAGGGAACCAGGATTAAAGAAGAAAAGAGGCAGACCGCGAAGAAGGTGGAGAGAGGCCGTACTACAAGATTTAAGTGAGAAGAAAGTAAGAAACTGGAAAAGTAAAGCTAAGGACAGAAAGGAATGGAAGAGGATAATTAAGCTATGGGCCTAAACGGCCTGCAAACAGCTACAATATATATATGTTTGATAGAAAGTAAATGCCGTAAACTTCAAAATCCAACCTGAAATTTGGGCACCCTTTAGTAATGATTCGCTTTTGTTTGCAGTGTTTTAAACATATTGGCGTATTTTCTTTTTTAAATGTTTTAACCTTTAACCAAAACAACAATTTCAAATTAATATTGAGAGACACTCGGAAAGTAAATTATGTCATATAATATGATATTGAATACTATAAATTTGACTTTTTATGTAACGTAGAACGATTTAGATGGTGTATCTTGTTACTGCTGCTTTGCAACAATTTAATTAAACATTTAAAAGGCGCTGAACACATTTTACAAAAAAGTAAGCTTTTGTGCTTTAAAAAATTTCCAAAACAGCATAAGCAAAGTACGAATGGCAGTATTTGGAACGTGAACTTTCTAACTTAGTTGAAGGTATTTAGCCAACATTATTTAGCCCACTCATTAAAGAGGATTAAGATTGCAAGTTGATACCACAAGCAGTATCATCATTATACCTATATAATAATCCACAACACTACAGGCCGTGTTTACACGATCAAAAGTACCATTCGTACGTTTCTATTTTCGGGTTTTTGTAAACAAACTTCAAAGTACTTTTAATAGCGATATTATCACAGAAAACAATTATTTATTATGCCTATTTCTTGTGTTTTTTAAAATCCAAGCCATACGTTTTAACATAGTGTAAAGGAGTCTCTGATGTTTACGCTACATAACCTCTAAATTTATTGTTCATCGCTTTGAAAACACGCACTATATTTGTCACAATCAATAGGTAAACCTACTATTCTAACAGAAGAAGTTAGTTAAACCTTATATTTTGTAGCAGAGGTAAAGGGTTGTCACAGGCAAGAATTCAACGGCTACTGCGCTTGCAGATGAGTACCAACGACGTTATTCAAATCGTCGTATTCCACCTCCGCGAACTTTTACTGCAACTTTTCCTGCTCTCCAAGAAACTGGATGTCTTCCGAGCTTTAGCATTCAGTACGAACGAGTTATTCATCAGGTTGTTGCTGCGGAGGAGAACACCCTTGCCATAGTCGAGCGCAGTTCCAGCGCAAGATGGACAAACAATTGGCCCAGTAGGAAATGCTCTCTCTTTTAAAGTGGATGTTCAAATGATTGATGCTTCCCATCGCTTGGGGAAGCCAACATCTTATAAAAGAAGACCAAGAGGAATCATCGTGAAATTCGTTAGAATATTGGACAAGGAGGAGTTTCTAAGGTGCAGAAAGATTAAACGTAATCTGAAGTTAAGTGATATCAATTTAGAATTAGTTGATATGGAAAAAAGCAATAACTCTGTGTATATTAATGAATCTCTCTCGTCGTTAAATCGATAGCTGTTTGCGACAGCTAGAGATTACAAAAAGGAGAAGAATATTAAATATCTTTGGTCTAAAAATGGCAGGATTTATATGAGGGCAAAAGATAATAGTAAAATAGCTGAAATAAAAAATGTTTCTGATTTTACAAATGTTCTTTGAATGTTTGAATAAAATTGATTTAAAAAACATTTTATATATTTCTATCGATGATTCTATAAAATTATATGAAAAATATTATTTTCTTTTGCATTTTTTAGAATACAAAGTAAATCCTGTTTTATTTTTATTTGTATTTCTATACAGTTTGTGGTTTACTTTCAGTTATTTTGGTTGCTTCGCAAATATAACTTCATTTAGATTTTTGTCAGTCTTTCTGCTATTAAGTTTATTGGTATGTTGCTGCAAATGTCTTTATGGTAGGTAATATATTTAGTTTTATTTCTATTAATCAAATATTCATTTTTATGAGTCATCGTATAAAGTTTGTTTATAGTAATAATTTCGGGGTTCATCAGTATTCGCTTAAGTTGATTAATTGCTTAATCGGTTTTGTCTGTTTTATAATTAATATTGTTTCTTTTCAGATGAGTGGTGGCATTAAGGTTGCGCATTTAAATATTCGGTCGCTACTAGATGGCTTCAATGAGAGAAACATGACTATCGCCCAAAATTACTGATGATGCAGTGCATATAGATATATAGTCTATTTTTTTGCTTTATGATTCAGAGCAGGCTTTGCATTTATATTATTTTAGCAGTGTACAACAGTTTAGTTACAAAATATAACTAATGTCAAAATCCAGGTCGCCGGGATTGTCAAGTTGACACTTCAGCAAATCTTAATAAAATGCCATGAAAAAGCAGTATTAGGTAATAGTAAAACTAAAGAGGCTATGAAACGCCGTTCTACTAATATAAAAGATATCAATGGTAACTTAAGTAAAACAGCCATCATTGGAAGAGTTGATCAATTCTTCGATGTAAGTATTAAGAATTAAACAGATATAACATTTCTAACAATTTCTTATAATGCTAGATTTCGAATGCAACACAGAAATCGAAACGAAGCAAAATCACAACTCCAACAATAACCGAATGATAATATGAATAAAGAAAAGGAATTTCTAACTTGGGAGGAACAGAGTTTCAGGGCAGATATTAAGAAGAAAATTTGGAATTTTTTACTTTCGATAATTTATTGCTGTGTGCAAGGGAGGAACTGAATTATACTGGGAGTCGTTTTAAATTATACTACACATTTACAAATATGGGATATAAATACAAAATTGTGAATGGAAGAAAATTGTGTGAGAAGAGTCATATTATTTCGGCGGATTGCCTTTTAAAGGAAATATTTACAATTTCGAAATTATAGTGAAAAATGTATATTCATGTTTTTGGATGAAACTTTACCAGGATATGACTTACTATTGGACTCGGACAATAATGACAGGGGCTATCATAAGTGTATCAATGGTGACATTTTTAGGCAATGTTGAAAAACAATTAATCCCTGCTTTGGCCAAATTGAATGGAAAATGTGTGTTAATTTATGGCTTAAATCTCTATCACTGTGTACAGCAAACATATGGAAAAAAACGTTGAACACTGTAAACTACTAATATAAAGTGACTGGGCAAAGCACATTGTTAAATTGGTGTGGATGATATACCTCCTGTTATTATTGGGTTGGAAGAATCTGATACAGAATCGGAAGACGAGTTGTATTCCTCTTCTGAATCAGATTCTGGATGATTATCCTGAAGTATATCCATCTAAATTCTGGTAAATTATATCTCTGAAAATGGTTCTACCAGAGTATTTTGTATTATCTCTTTATTTTGAAATGCCTGTGTAATAATAACTTGTACAACACAGTTCTACAAACAAAAATCATCAGCAAATTATTAATAATATATTTATTTTTACATTAGTACATAAAAGATAGATGTCTAGAAATTTTATGACATTTCTGTAGAGTTAGATATCAATCACGTTTAAATAAACGTACTTAAAATAAAGCAATACCTTATTTAATGTCAATGGTTCAGTAATTTTAGCTCTTATTAAGTATAATAGTGCTTATAAGTTAACACATTTAACAGTTCTAATGATTTTTGACATAACTAGTGTTTTTTCCTTTGTCACTAACTACTTACACTGTTACAAAAATGCAAATGCAAAGCCTGCTCTGAATCATAAAGCAAAAAAACAGACTATAGTTAGCAATATACTCTGTAGTTAGCATGAGAATATATGTACCTACACATAATTAGCAATTAGCTTGGATATTAGATTGTTGACTTAAATACTATGTATTTGAATAAAGACCTATCTATCTATCTATCTATCTATTATACCTGGCTAAAAAAATTTGCGAAAAGATCGAATAACTGATAAATGGGGAACAGCAATAGGTATCTACATTAAAACAAATTTACAATTTCCTATTATTCCTACAGCAAGTAGTAGTATAGTTATTGAACAGTTGTGGATCAAAATTATTTAAAAATGTTAACGGTTGTCATAGGAACAGTTTATCGAAGGCAGGACTTTGGATGCACTGACTTTATTGATACCTTGGAGGACTCCTTTTCACTTATTGCACATATGACGGACGGGGTAGTGTGTCTGGGTGATTTTAACATAGATATGTTATCTATAAATGATAAAAGTACTGAAAAATTATTTTTTATGATGGAGAGTTGGGGGTTTAAGCAACTAATTGAGACACCCACACGAATTACTAAAAACGGCTCTACATTACTGGACCTTATTTTGGTAAACGATAAAAAATATATAGTCTGTTACGATGCAACTGATGTACATGGATTATCCGATCATTGTTTGGTTTATTGTGACTACCCTATTCAATGTAAATTGCATCGCAAAAGTTTTTTGTATAGGTACTTACAGAGATTTTGCTAATTTTGATTATGAGGAGTTCTATAACGACCTTCAGTCTCTTCCATGGCATAATTTAATAAATTTAACCAATATAAATGATAAAATTGAAATGTTCAACACAAACTTAGTAAACTTATTTCATTTCCATGTGCCTGTTAAAACTGTGAAAATTTCTAGATCCAAAGCTCCATGGATGACTCCAAATATAAAACTAATGATGTCTCTTAGAGATAAAGCCTTAATAAAATTTAAAAAGACGAAAAACCCCGAGCACTGGGAATATTATAAATCTTTACGTAACTATACATAATTTGCTATTAATCAAGAAAAAAAGGCATACTTTAATTATCAATTAAGGTGCGGCGGGGTAAGATCGCACCAAAAACAGTAGATATGAAATTTGTTGTACAATTGTAAAAAGAAAATCAGGAATAAAATTATAATAATGTGCATACTGTATTTTCAAAGTATGCTCTATCTATCTACAAGATTAGATTTGTCGACATCATAAGCATTTTGCTGAAATAATGAAAACAATAATATGTAGTGAGTGTCCGATCTTATTCCGAGTGATGGGGCAAGACCGAATGGAACTTCAGAATAGGATAGAACTTCTATTTGCCTCAACACGGGATTAGTTCGAATTCCTTTCTTTCCCCGTGTTAAAAAAATATCCAATATGCAGAGGGTAAGATCGGACTTATAATATTTTTATGTGAATAAAACAGGTTCGATCTTCTCTTTAATGGGGTAAGATTGGATATTTGTGAAAATGCGTTCTATAGTAAAATTATGTTTTGTCGGCACAGTGAGGTAACAAATTAATTTAAAAAAAACAGTCAGTACTATATAGATGTACTTATCTTGAATAATAAAAGCAAAATTTATTGAATTGCGTATTTTAACTTTCCCGTGTATATACATTTATACTTGTTTACTCTATTTTAAAGGTAACATACATCTTTTTGCTACCTATAACAATGTTCATTCTTATAATACTAGGAATAATGTCAAAATTAGACCAAATTTTTACAGTGAATGCGGATCGCAATGGTCTTATCTATCATGGGGCTGTATTCTTTAAATGCCTGCCTGGCCACGTGAGGGAACTTCCACTGCTAGGCAGCCTAGGCTGACCAGAATTTTTTTATAAAAAAAGAGTATGTTTGGCAACTTTGTTAAAATTAAATATTTTAAATAATAAACAAAGAGAGTAATAACACGCTACCAGCAGAATTTTAATCTAACGTGGACATAGCGATTCAAAAGATTAAATTTCTTGTGGTTTACGTTGCAAAAAACAAACGATATTTCTGTGGCAATACCAACTGGAATACTTTAAATTTTGATAGTTTATGAATAAAATAAATCTGAATATCCATTATAAACCACATAAATGAATTACAAATTTGACAAGTAAACACAAAATTATGATAATCTCTGAAGCTTCTTTGTGGCGTGATATAATTCATATTCTTATTTGGGTATTTTGCCACTCTGAAAATTAAAAATATTAAATAACGAACGTTTCGAGGGCGATTAGAATCGGGCTCAGTGAGACCATTCACAGTTGGGCACCAAATTAACTGTGCTCTACTCAGAACCACAGACCTAAGAGATAGAGTAACAAGGTCAACACATCACCAAGACACACAACTCACCCAATGGTTGCTACGCAAGCACCAAAGGCGCGCTCCAACTCTGTATCCCGAATCCGGGGCAAGTTGAGCATTGTACCGCCAGATGCCAGCGCATAAAGCAACAGCCTCTACACCGCAAGGTAAATGAGGTTACAGATCACATGCATACACATACGTTTCGAGGGACAATCTGCACGCGTTATCAACAATTAAAAAAGTGAAAAAGCTAAGTTTCTTGTTCTTTTTTAATTGTTAATTGTTGATAACGCGGGCAGATTGTCCCTCGAAACGTTCGTTATTTAATATTTTTAATTTTCAGAGTGACGAAATACCCAAATAAGAATATGAACAAAATTATGATTCTCCTGTTTACTTTTTATATTACTTATTTCTTAACTCATGGTATACTCGTTGTAATCCGCTTGCGTTCGCGTTTATGTAGGCATTTTGTGGCTGGTTTGCCTGCAAAGTGTACATTTGTGCGAGTGCAATGTTTTCTGTCAAATATTATCCCGCGGGGCAAATTTCTAAATGTTTGAAACCAAATTTAAAAAGAGTATTACGAATATTTAAATGAATTCAAAAGAGTATATTGATATCTGTTTTATAAAAAGTAAGAGTAAAGAGGATATTATTTAGAAAAGAGTATAATACTCTAAAAAAGAGTATGTCTGGTCACCCTATCCACTGCCAAAGTTTAAAGTTACACTAAAAGCATTTTTAATAAATAATGCTATTTTCAACACGAATTTTTAACTTTTAATTTTAATGACTGGCTCTAAGCATGTTTTACGTACTGAATTAGGAATAAACTAGCAGTCCAGTGAGACAAATGTCTCATTTAATAAAACAAAAAAGACCGTTTTGCAAATAGAACGCGTATTTACCACACGTACGTATATGACGTCATTGTTGGTAGCAAACTACCAGTCGCATTCGCCTTAATAAAATTTGCCTAGAATCTAACCTAAAAAGTTCGGATTAGGATAATTAAGATAATAATTAGTGTTAGAGACTGAAATTCGGTTCCTGACCTGAAATGACCATTCCAAACATATAACTTTAATAACTTTTTTCTCTATCTCTTACGGTTTGGTTGCTGAAACAGCGTCCCGGACGGACGGACGGACAGACAAGTCTATTATATATATGGATGGATATGTATATGTAATTAAATGTGAATTGTATATATTGTATGTATTTGGTGTGGCATTTGTCATAGTAGACGTGTGTAAAACATATTTTTTGTAATGGCACAAGTATAGTATCTTTAGCTATCTAACACGCGAAACTTTAAATGCGGCATGTGCCGCGGGCTACAGCTAGTAGAGTAATATTCTAGTTATTGTTACTTCCTTTTACGATAAAGGAAGTATTGTATTCACCCCAAAAAATCGAAATTGAGTTTTCAACAGATGTTCACGTTTTAGAGTCCCCTGATCCCAAAAAACATATTTTTTTTCATTGGTCTGTCTGTCTGTGAACAGAATATCTCAAAAATGAAAAGAGGTATGGCGTTGAAACTTCATATATAAGTTTTGTGTACTATGTAGATGAGACAGCAAGCTTTCGAAGAAAATCGCATAACCGGAAATAGGTGTTTACTCTTGTGATTTTTCAGTTTTTTTCGATTTTTTCAAAAACGGCTCTAACGATTTTTTCCAAACTTTACATTTTTATTAAATTTTATATGTGTATTGATGTGAGCTATGTGATTTTCCAGTTGAATACTTCTAACGTGAGCTTCTCTTGTTTTTTTTTTTCTATTTCTTTTATTAACTCTTATCTTAAATAGAACACCCGGTATATTATTCCATTTTTGAATTTAGCTTAAAATTCTAGAGAAAATTTTTCTCTTCAACTAACGCCTTATTTTGTACCGTTTTTATAGAATTTGTAATTTTTGAAAAATTTTGACAAATGTTTAAAAATTAAAAATGAAATTTTTGACTAATTATAAGATCACTGTAAAAGGAAGTTGTGTGAGTGTATCACACCAGATTTTTTGGTAATGTGGCTTTTACCTATTTTCACATTAGTCTTCTAATAGTATTCTAACATCATACCGTGGGATTTTGTTTAATGTTTCTTGCACCTGTGCATATACGTCCCCCTTCCCTATATCTTCCTTCTCCTGTGCTTTGTACATACAAAACTGTTATTTGGGTTGCCTGTACAACAGACGTTGAAAAGACCTTCCCTATTTGCACCGTTACGATCACGGCTCATTACTAGTGATGTCAAAAAAGTAACTATTCATTACACGAGTACTAGTTACCCAACAAGATCCGAAGTAACGGATATAAACTTGCAAAAGTATTCGTTACATTTTGAAAACAGTTGCTGTAGTCATTGAGTATGCAAGTACTTGTTCACTCAACGCTGTAGTTTAAGAGCGGGACCGTAGTAGTGGGGACTCGATTGTAATTTTAATTTCCGCACGAATTACGGAATAACAGCACAAGAGGGCGGTAGTATAAGAAATACCTCTAATAAATTAATTTGGGTAGCAGATGTATCGTTCACGCTTCTAACAAAGAGAGGGCACTAAAGTTTTAGACAGAGGCTACTACTGCTTTTTAATACCGTGAAATAAAATAGGTAATTTCCCGAAGAAACTATTATTAACGGATGTTAAAAAACGTGATCCGGTAGATTGTTATCACCTGTTTTATCATAAGGTTACTTTGAAAACAAAATAAAAGCAGACCTCTTAACCAGCTTGTTTTAACACCTCTTTTACATATTAAATGCGTAACAAATGCAACTCCTGATGTTACGTGTTCATAAGCCATCAGCGCAATGCTCAGTTCTGAGAAATAAAGAAGTAAGCATTCAGTTTTGTTTGTTTACGTCAGCTTTTGCAACTCCGTGTGCGGAGAGTACTCGTCACTCTATCTGAAATCAACTGTTACTCTCGCTGAAGTTTCAGGTACTCGATCCGAACTGGTTGGGACGCGCGAAGGCTCTAGAATAAACGAGTACTCGGTAACGAATACAAAGTAACGGATACTACAACGAAAAGTAAAGAATAGTTACAAGTGTCGAAAAGTAACGAAAGTTGACATCACTACTCATCACCCTTTCATCGCTCAATTATATCTGCTTAGCTTAGCTGCTTCTCTAGATATTCTCCTAATCTAATGAATGCAGTTCCTCGAGATGAAATTTGGCTTAGAAGCTTCAATTTATACACTGTCACTCTTATACATATAGGTACAGTCCTATTCATTAAAGTGTTGTACAACATTTGTGCTTTGTGAATATAAATTAGTTACATAAAGTTCAATAAAATGTAGTATATACAAATATTTTGAAAGCGTACATGTATTAGGTCTACCTAGTTAATGATACAGTGTAAGCCTTTGTTGAGTAAAAACACAACCACCAATAGAACTGTTGCTGTACAACAGATTTTTGAACACACTTCTTCAAAAAGTCACTATTATCTCTGATATAGGTAGGTGTAATTCGGAATGATTCCTACCTATAATAATAACAATGCTTTTCTCCATTTTATTAATACATTTTCCCTGTAACAGGATCAATAACTTACCCGAACCGTAGCAAGAACTCAGCAAATCAAAAAAACTAAAAACAGTATGACAAATTTTATTGCATAATGAGGCAAAAAGCAATGACATGTGCTTTACAGAGTAATATAAAAAGGCATTAAATATATAGGTATTTATTATAATACATAAGAATCAGTCATATACACATACATCATGTAGATAAATGAATTACTCTTAATTAAAATCACATATACACATCAAAATAATGGTTACATCTATGCCTTTAAGGACAAGTAAATATCATCTCTGTCTTTGCTACTTTTATCTCAGGTCGCTACTGATATGCTACCACCACTACCAGTACGATCGCACTGCAACTGCCAACTACGAAAAATTGCGCAATCAGAATGAGCCAGTGCCTTTTCGAGCAAGGAGAGTTTTATTTAGTGGTTTTACCTACCTTTACTGACGAGGCAGCAGGTTATGCACTGTGCTGGAACTAGCTACAATTATGGGTAAAGAAAGGAATGGAATTAGCAGTTTTATTTGGTAGGTTTTGGTTTGTCACTCATTAAGTGAATACTAACTTACCCGAATTCGAAGCCTTTACTAATATCTCTTCAACCTCATTGACATAAATGGCAGTAAGTTTACACGTACTAACACAAAAATAAATGTTTACAAAAATATATTGTAGTCCTTAAAAGCACAGGATATGTGAAGCTTAGCACAAATAAAACATCTTGTTAATCACTAAGCACAGCTGCTGTTAAATCATCAACTAGATTTATTAACAGAGAACGTCTGTCGCAGAAAAATTTGTTTCCAATACCCGAAATAACTTCGTCGACACATTTTGGCAGGTAGTGCTGGTTTGTATGTTGTACAATATAGACAAATATTTACAAATAAAATTACTGCAATAAAACCGTATCTGCCAATGCCTGAAACTGATTTTTCTGCAGTACAACCAATATTACATCAGTCACAAGTCCGCCTCCAGTCTCCAAGGGATCCTTCTTTACAGCCCAGATAGATGGTAAAGAAAAATCCCAACTTTTCGACGAAGCGGACCATGAACATATTCCCGTTTGTTTAAATTGTTACGTATTAATATGTAACGAACTAACAACTTTACTATAATCAGCATAACTATTACTTAGTCCCATACTAAATTAACTGAGCACATAATTACTTTATACAATATGAAATTAATAAAAAACTAAAATTACAACTTATGTAGTTATATTACAATTGCCTACGCAATAGACCTGCTCATATAACGTTAAATAACTAGAATATTAAACTCGTTTCATATGAGCATATGTACAATCCAGTTACGCAATGACCAACGCCACGCTACTAGCTTCCATCTAGTCGGTTACTCTACTACATGCCATCAAGTACCACAAGCGGAAGTCTTACAAAAATATCTGCTTTAATAGCAAGCTCACACATACATCTAAATGCAAATTTATTATAGTTGAAAAATAAGTTATTACATATACCAAACGGTTCTCTGCATTCTTTATATGCCACTAAAGCTAGCTACAAGAACATAAGTTTCATGAGCAACACTTTTCAGTTACAGTAAATTGTTAATCATCGTAGCAAGTTATCAAGTTCTATTTTCTCGCGGAATATGGAATATTGTGAACTAAATCTATTATTTATTCAATCCTACTGAATTTTGCTTTGCAAAAATAATTGCCAGAGAATTATTTATCGTCTTTAATCTTCAGCTCACAGATGATTTCAAAACTATTTGCAACGGTGGATTCTAAATCACAATTCTAGCATTTAGTTCACATATCGTGTGTAGCGAAAGCTTGGGCACCGGGGCCCCTTGTCTTCGAGAAAGAAACACCGATTGAGGCAATTTTCCTTTGTTAGATTAACTGCTGTGCACATGCACTGCACCAATGGTCAGTAATACGTATACCCATAATACAGAGGACGTTAATATAATACGTGTTTGCTAAACTGATAATAATCGAATGCTTTGTGGGGCACATCTTTTCATCTATTTACTGCATTCAGCTAAATTTTGAATAAGTAAGCTGTAAAAAAAACTTTCTGGTTATTATTTTTATTACATACAGAACTGTGAGAAAAAGGAAGCATCAATCAAAGAAAAATCCGCGTTATAAATACAAAATATGCCCCGCCGCATTCCAAATTAAATGACTATTTTTAAGTATTATACAAGGTAGTTTCAATGTAAGAAGTCGGCACAAACCCTTCTTCGAACTGTCCATTCATGCGACGCACTCGAGTCCATCCGTCACCTTGATCTAACTCTATGAGATGTAGCTCTTCATTTTCAGCCATGGGGATGCTTCCTTCGCTTGTGGCTAAAATGAGTTGGAAAGTTGCAATTAAAAATAATAACAATTTAACTACAAATCAATGTGAAGTGGTTCAAGGACCAAAACAACTATGCTATAAAAAATCGTAATCAACAGTTCCTATAACCTTTTCTTTGTGCTTTGTTTCACATGCTAAAAATAAAATTGTGATAACATTTGCGATATGATAACCCCCTATAGTTCAGCAAACTGGATTGCCGACTCAGTACATGCTCTGCTTTCGAAAATGACATATTCAAAGCAAATCGGCTGGCTTGTGTTTGCCACCGCCTTTTTCGTCTACGTAATTAAGTGCTTCATAGTGTGCTTCGGTAATGCAGCAAACATTGCAGTGGTATACAACAGTCGAAGAGCACAATTTCAGTGAATTTGGTCCTGCACCTTCGACTATTTGGAAATGTGCTTGATTTGTGTCTTTGCTTCTAGAAATAAATCTTTACCAATAAGGAGCTGTTAAGTTAAACCTTTAAAAAAGTGATTAAAAATTGTGCATTGTTTAGATGTGTAAGCAGCAACAGTAAATGCAACAGATGTGTTACGTTACTACATTGTGAACAATGATCAATTGTTTTATATCTTTTAAAATATTTCTATTTCTATGTAAAACTATAGACCGTCGTAAAATAAAAACTTAAGCCTCCATCAGACGTTAATTTATAATGAGTGTGTGTCCATAATTCATGTTTTGCATTCTTGCAAAATTAGTGACAATGTTCTGATCTCTTTTTTGGAGTATGATTTGGGTGGCCTACGCAAATTTATGAATCTTTAAATTTTACTTTTGATTAAATTTTTAAATCATGAAATACCTTCCTCATTTGAAAAAATGCCTATAGGACAGTTTTATAAATATCTTTTTCTACACCTGTAACTAAAATGGCATACACGTCGCTAAGTGACATTTTAATCACGCATTCATAACCTGCGACTAAAGAGCCTCTTAGTCATGGGCTGAAGTTGGCAACGACGTTTTAGTCATGGGTTGAAGTTAGGTTCAGGCATTTACTTTATTAGCCACAGCCAAAACTAAAATCAAGTTAGTTTTCAACAGTCAACTTTGACGTTTGTCAAGCATAATTTAACCCAACATAATATTCAAAATCTTATTAATGAAATAATACAACGTTATATTGTCTAAATTTGTGGTTATAAATGCTACGCCTGTGCCTTAAAATTCATGACTAAAGTGACTTTATAAAACTTGTTACATAATATGTATACTATTACTTAGTAGAAATTATACATTACCATGGCAACATTGTGCGAGCCCTGACACATAAATGTTCGAACACTTAAAAGTTTTAGTATTTTTGTATGAAAATTAGAGGTTTATAACTTTATGATATTTTGTTTTTCATATTTAGTAAAAGTGGAATGATCAAACTCAAGTGTGTCGTTCTCGAGAAACTTGCAGAAGGTGGATACACAAGCTGGGAGTTTCATTTCTATAAAGTATGTTGAAACTAGTTTTTATTTGAAAAAAGTGTTTAAAAATTATTTTTAAGCTTGGGCAAAAGAAAAACTAAAGGTCACAGGGAAACAAACAAAGCATAATTAGCTTGGGTAAAAAAAAAGAGTCTTGTGGACATATGAGCAATGCAAACAAAATTGTTTAGTGACGAACAACGATTTAACATCCGTTTTGGAGATTAAGGAAAAAGGATACCTAATACGTACTCTAAATGTAGCTTTTCGTAACTACTGCCTAAGAAGAACTGTAAAGTTTCTGTCGGGGGTCATGTTCTGGGGTAGTATGTCAGCTTATGGCCAACAAAAGTTTTACTTCATACAAGGAACTCAATTCTCAAAAACATCAGAATATTTTACAGTTCAATTTATTACTCTCATTGGAGAAATTAGCTCCTGGTGGAAATTTTGTTTTTCAACAGAACAGAGTTCCATGTCACACTGCAAAAACTGATAGCTAATGGTTGAATGAACATAATATTAGCGTTCTAGACTAAATATTATACAGTATGTCAATGAAGTAAGTTTATAAGAAAAACTTTTTTATTTCTCATAAAAAATCAGTCGTTATAAAAGTTTTTGCTTCTTATAAAAACCAGTAGCATGGAGAAATTTGATATATGGGGTGTTGAAAAATTAAGAAAAATGAAAGTAGCTAAAGAGAAGTACCTTTAATTTTGACATTATAGAAAAATGTTACAAGAAAGTCATTTTCAATTAAAGAAGAAGACCAAATACAAATTAACAACTTCAAACTAGCAACTTGTAGTTTTTAGTTACAAGCAATGCAAAATAGTAGATTATGCAATGAGGGAGAGAAATTGCACTGAAGCAAAATAGCATTCTCTCCGAGTTTCACGTTGCAGGAAGATCTAAAACGAAAAACCTGTATTTTTTCAACGTCATTTATTGACATTTTAGTTACAATTATTTTAAAATTAGTAGCCTATGGTAAATTTTAAAGTTGGTGGCACTGTAAGTCATTATGACAAGAGCTTACAATTATGTCAAATTCGAGGTTAGCAGGTTAGGTTTATCGTCAGTTTGTGTCAAAACTGATGCAAAACCTAACCTGAAAACCTCGAATTTGACATAATTGTGAGCTCTTGTTGCTCAGTCATAATGAAAACTCCCTAGGGACATTTCTCCTCTCTAGGGAGTAATTCATTATCTCTCTCACGATTTTGGTATCGTAGAAACCGTTTTGTTCCCAGACGTGAAAAAAAACCATAATATGGTCAGATATTAACAAATCAATGAGTTTTAAGGAACTGCATCTTAGATTTATTCAGGCTAGTTTACATGCACGCGGAATATTCGGAGTGATTATTTCCTGAATAAATTGATAAAATTCAGTTGATGAAGCACCTTTAAGACTCATGTTAAAATTATGCACAAGCGATTAAATTTTGACGTTTGAATTTTTGTCATTGTTAAACTGACAGAAACCATAGTGATTACGCATTATTATGGATATGATGGAAATAATCAACAGTAATATCCCAAGTGCATTAAAATAGCCGATTAAATTTTGACGTTTCTGTCAGAATGTTTTGCTAAGAAATTTGTCAAGTAAATTTGCCGCTCAACAAGAATCCCGAGTGCGCAGCACGAGGGATTTTGAAGCGGAAAATTTACGAGATATATTTCTTCAGAGCAAAACATTTTGACAGAAAATCGTCAAAAATTATTCAGGCTAGTTTACATGCACGCGGGATGTTCGGCGTGATTATTTCCTGAATAAATAGATAAAATTCAGTTGGTGAAGCACCTTTAATAATCATGTTAAAATTATGCACAAGCGATTAAATTTTGACATAAATTTAACCGCGGTTAAATTTTGACGTTTGAATTTTAGTCATTATTAAACTGACAGAAACCATGGTGATTACGCATTATTACGGATATGAAGGAAATAATCATTGTTAAAATACAGTGCAACCTCCATAATCCAACACACAATAATCCGAACCTCCAGTAATCTAAACAACTTACTGAATGAAAACTCGGTAATCGGAAGTAAACTTGTAAGTCCTAGTTACGCACATAGAACACAGCTATTGCATTTCTGTTTATGCACGTGCACATCCAGATGTGACGTGAGTTTATTGTAAACTGTAATATGTCTCCGGTGGACAGTCTGTATCGGGTGGCTGTAGCGAATGTTATTTTGCAATGTCTCAAAAGCTATGTACGTATCTGCATTGCACCTATGTGTACTAGGTATATATTATATTGTATTACATAGGTATAGCTACGTAAATAAATATAAACTTAATGTTTTTACAATGTGAGACATTTTTTAAGAAAATTCGTTAATCTGAACCAGTGCCAAATCTGACCAACCCTAATTCCCAATTAGTTTGAAGGTTCCACTGTAGTTTCTTAAAAACACAATAGTTTTTTAAGACCTGTACTAATATGTAATATTCCAGTTTTAATTACAATTGTTCGTTGCAAATTTTTAAAAAAATCTTCAATATTTGAAAGTAAAGTAAATATATTTTTTTTCTCTTATAAACTCGATCCAAAAAAAACTAAAATTAAGTGACTAATCAAATGACATCCCACCAATATTTACCCATATTTCCCGAAATTTCATTGTTTTGTTAATATCTGACCGTGTTATTGTTTTTTGCATTGCTTGTAACTAAAACTGGTATAACACAATGCTAAATTTGTGCGAAAATTTACAAGTAAATTTTGTAATAAATTATTTAAACATTTTTTTGCACGTTGCAAACAGAAAATTGTATACGAAATTTACTAGTAAATTTAAGCGTAAATTATTTAGAAACACTAATCTAAATAATCATAAATGTGCACGTAAATCTGCGCAGATGATCATTTCCCATTAGTTTTAAATTTAGAGACCCCAGTTTTAAGTGAATGTAAAGGGTAAGTACTGACTAGAGCATTTTTGCGCGCAAACAGTTTGCGCGTAAAATTACTCTAATCAGTACCAGCCCGCAATTGCGTGTGCGTACACCGCAACACGCGTTGTGTACATTTTTAAATTTTCGTGAACGAACGTGCCCACACGCAAGTTGTTCATGTGTGTAAAAATGCTCAAGTCAGTACCCAGCTTAATACTGCTGCTGTTAAATATAACTCCTTACTCTCGCTACTATCGCTTATGGCAATTAAAAGAGAATTTAATAAACTTAAGTACTATTTCAATAACAGCAATTGTACAATGTTTTAGGTTATGTTTATCTTCATGTTTATCTGTTCCAAATACCAATTCTGCAAACTTGACCACTTAAATTATAAATATTCCTAACATGTTTTACTACTGCACATGTTTACAAAAAGAATTACGAAAGTACCTATCATGTCATATCAGCTTTAAAGACTACAAGTTGCTAGTATGAAGCTGTTATTTTGTATTTGGACTTCTTCTTTAATTAAAAATGACTTTTATCCGCAAACGTCACAAAAGTGACAACTTATGTGTCTTTATTGACAAGGTAAAAGTGTCACTTATCTGCCTAAGCACACAAAATCGTTGCTTTCTTTCTTTCTTTCTATGTTTGTTCGCCATCTCCTCCGAAGATACTGGACCGATTAAATTGTATGATGGCTTAAAATTTTGCTGATTTTTAGACTTAGATTGTAGGCCGGTTTTTATTTTCAAAAAGAGTACGAAAAAGTTTTAATTTAAATAAATCCTTTAAGCAGAGCGGAGCATCTGTCGCCGTGGGTTATGGTGTGACAGCTGCTGTGGCCGTGTGCTATTAGCTCGGGTGCTTCAGTATGTTCATATATCATTACAGTAGCGCGTTATTTGAACAATAGAGGTTAGCGCAGGGGTACAGTGCTCGCCTGTCACGCGGGTGGCGTGGGTTCGATTCTCAGCCGATGCATCCTTTTTTTTTAAATTTATATTAATGAAATTTACCTGAATGCGTTTGCGGATAAAATAGTATATGTTATTCGGAGTAAAAGTGACTTTATGTGGCTAAGCTGAATTATTTGCCTCACTAACGTTCGGCTAAATAAACTTCAGCTTCGCCACATAAAGTATCACTTTTACTCCTAATAACATAATCTACTATTTCTTGTAACATTTTCCTCTAAAGTCAAAATTAAACATACTTCTCTCCTCAGCTGTTTTCATGTTTTCTTAATTGCTAAACGCTTTGTGTCTCAATTTTAAAATTTCTCGAAGGCACTGTGGCTTTTATAAGAAGCAAACACTTTTATAAAGAATAACTTTTTTAAAACAATAAAAGTAAAAATGTTTTCCTCAATCCTGGGACATACTGCAGAAATCCCCGTATTCATTTGAATTTAATCCGGTGTGTTCGAATATTTTTGTTACTGGATGAAGCTAATTTTATTTATTACTTCTTTTTGCAATATTTTGTGTTAAAATATATATCATTAGTTAAAAATTATGCAAAATAATAAATATGAAAAACAAAGAGAAAGCTCTGAACTTCTAATTTTTATATAAAAATACCTAAAACTTTTAAGTGCCGGATTATTTATGTTAGGACTCCTATATAGTTTCTATATTTTTGTTTTCGCAAAATAACACTGTTGTTTTTATTTATTTATTAGATTAACTGGAAAATCCACTTGAAATAACGCATCTAGCATGATAGCCTCCAACAAAACAAAAATAATTAACACTGGAACAACAAGTTTTAATTATGTTATTCCTGAAAAGACAGATACAGATAACTAGATTTTTTTGAAAAGGTAAATAACTAACTCATTTCAATGTCATCACAGCCAGCAGTTATTTCCATTTAAAAAAAAAGTTACATGTTACGCCTTGGAAACAAAAGAACTTAGAAACTATATTCATTTTGGAACTAGGTGAGACACTAGATTTTAGAATATAGGATAATTTCTTGTGCTTGGATTGCCATTACTGAAATCTAAATATAAATTTAATTCCACTTTGAATTGTCATACAGTAATCGAAACATAAATTTAGTTAAAAACCAGGTTTTGATGTTGGTTACAAATGAAGTTAGCAAGATACCCCAGATCCAAAGTTTTGGATTATTTCAAAAATTTATCATTAAACTTACAAAAGCAACAATGAATCGTTTGCTTAATTTCTTTTGTTAGCTTTTCTGACATTTTTAAGGTATATTTTACAAAATCTTTTGCAGTATTCAAACAACCATCAAAAGTGACCAGTGATATTTTTAAGGTTATGTTAGTACACTGTAAAAATGTTAGAAGTCACAGCCTGCTCTGAGTAATGTTGAAAAAATACTATAACAACATTATTTTGTTGAAATTTGTGTCATATTATATCTATAGTATTGTAATTAGAATTACGCAAGCGCCAGTTACATATCTTATGCCAAACCAAATCGTACCTAGCGTTAACAGATTTATATTTCAAAATAACAATAATAATAAATTAAAAACAAACTGATAATTTCCCAATTTTTAACACTGTGTTGTACTTCTGCTGTTGGATCACCTATTATATCAGTTTATTGAAGCTGTAGTGGTTAATTTGATAATTCCAAATCAGAATTTTTGTCAGACGCGAACGAAATTACCACAGGAAGAACATCAATCACACAATGTTCTCCCATATATTTCACTCCTGATAAGAAAATCACAGTGCTTAGTGCAGCTTCTCCACTTATCAACATCGCATTTGCTGAAGACTTCTTCTCAAATATTTATTTTTTTTTAATAATTTGGGGCCATCACTAACTCATTATATAGTCTGTTACAGAATGCCCATATACGATCATACAATAGTAGGGAGGAAGCCTTAGAACCATGATGTTGTTTTGATTTAGAAACTCGTCAATTTTATATGGGATCAAATATAATGTACACCAAATTAAACCATACATCCCTAGCGCTGTCCACCAAAAAATTTAATGAACATCAAAAAATCTTAATGGAACCCAAATTATTATACTTCGGAAAATGAGAACAGCACCACTAAAATAGCTATGTTGCGTATTGTTTTACCATTGCTTACATTTTAAATTCCATATGTCTATCAATTTTACTAAATGTTCACCAAATTTAGAACGCTCAAGTTACGCGTCCGTGCTGTACATAATAAATATTCGCGCTATCCATTTATATTTAGTCTTTCTCGAAAAAACTACTTGTGCTTCAAATAATTATTCTGTTACTCCAAAAATGAAATAAGCTCGAGCATCTCTCCTTGTCGCTTCCAGACAAACTTCTTGCGGGCTTCAGCTTGCAGCCGCACACTGTATTTGGTAGCTTTTACAGTGAGTGTAACCAGTGTATTGTCGTATAAAAAAAATTTTAATTTTCAATTTTGTTTTGTGAAATTTGTGTTAGATTTTTATATACATATATACTAGCGGACCCGACAGACGTTTTCCTGCCCGCTGCCTGCTATCAGTGGGTTCAGCAAACGTTTTTCGATATTCGAATTTTGGATTTTGTTCATTTTAAAAAATATTGGGGGGTGGTGGGGGCGGGGGTGAAATTTTGGGGTACCCGACAGACGTTGTTCTGCCTGCTGCCTGCTAATAGCGGGTTCAGTAAACGTTTTTTCGATATTCGAATTTTCGATTTTTTAAATTTTAAAAAAGATTGGGGAGTGGTGAAATTTTGGGGTTATATGTTTTGCTATGCCAAAAATCTTTAAAAAAATTAAAAAAGATATTTCGTCAATTTTTTTTAAATTGCCGAGAATCCGATTGCAGCGCCACTTACTGGGTCCAATTGTAAATCTAAACCATCCAGGGACCGACTTAAACACAAAAAATTTCATCAAAATCGGTCCAGCCGGTTAGGAGGAGTTCAGTTACATACAGACGTACAGAAGAATTTTATATATAAAGATATTGATTTATTTCCAAGAATTCTTCAGACTTATTTCTATATCCCCATTAATAAACAAGACCTAATAAAACACGATAGATTTTTCTTATAAGTGATATTTAGGCCAACAAGAAATATAAATATGGGTATACTTTTGAAATTGAATGTGGTATAAAATATAGTAAACATTGTGTATTTTTGCCAAAGAAATAGTGTTTTTTAAATGCTAAATAATATAAGACGCTGACGAAAATTAAATATCTGGGTATCATGTTAGAATTAAATGCGGAATAAAATTTGGTGAACATTTAGCATTTTTAGCCAACGAAAGTTATTTTTAGGAACAAATAATATAAGATACTAGCATGATGTCAATTTTTGGTTGTCGCTCTAAGATTATGTATTTTCTTAATTTTGGTGAGCATTTAGTATCTTTGGGAAACGAAAGTATTTTTTTGTACGAAAAGGTTCGGTAAATTTGGTAGACTGTTAAATACCACCCATTTTATATTTTGTCGAAATTATTTAGGTTGGTTTTAACTAGATTTTGAAGTTGTTTTTTATTGTTTTCATAAAAATTTATTTTGTTTTTATACAGCCCAACCTGGAGAGTTTTTATTTAAATTAGTAGTTAGGTCTCTTCTCTAACAACAGTTAAGTGATAATGAGCATTATACATAACGATAACACATTTACTTCCAATGCTAATTAGAGCAGGCACCAACTGGTTTTTTACATGCTTTTGGAAAATTTCGCCGTTCATATTTTTGTGGTAATCTCAATGTTCAATTTTTGAGTCTAAAAAAGGTCACATCCCGGTAGAAAACCACCATATTAGCTTGCACAAAGCACTGTGAATCTCTTTACCTTCTGATTTCAATCTCTTATTAGTACACTTATCATCATCTTTCAAGCACATTCGTATATGCTTCCATTCTGGTATAACCAGGTTTCATCTAGGTAAATAAAGGCCACTTCTTCCTCGCCATCAGCATATTCCAAATATTTTTTTTAAGAATTTGAGTTTGTCAACTGAAATTTTGAACCAATAATATATTTTTGGAAGATTTTTTTATATTTCCATCTATTTCACTAGTTTGCAAAGATTTGTGTAGCTCCCTGTGTTTTCAAAATTCAATCTAGCATGGTCTGATAAACTGTGAAGAGTAAAATGCTGGGGTTTTCATAGAATTTGCAAAATTTTCATTCCAATTAGAATTTCAAAATGTATTATTCAAGCAGTTATCCCTTCGCTCTGCTGAAAGTTTTTCTGCAGTTTGAATATTGGGTTTTGAATATTTATAAACTGATCAAAACCTAAAAATTAGTCAGGTGTATTAACAATAATACAGTATATAATAAGCACAATTACTTACAGAAAATATTTTTTCTACGACTGATCTGAAAATAGCCAAAAAACACTCCTAACTCTGAAAATCTTACATTTCACACAGCGTGCAACAACGTTTCAAGAGGTTAGGGCATGGCCACTTTCTTAACTATAATTGTAGGGAACTAGCTTGCAAAATACCCTGTACATATATATTATTATTCGAGATATTTATAAAACAAAGGAATTTTAAAAAAATGTACTACTTGCTGCCTGTAATCAACATAAAGGTAAAAAACCATCATAAATACAAACTGTACACAGTACAGCTGAGAACTCCGCTGATGCACATAAAAATTGAAGCAATTTCTCGACAGCATTTAAAATCACAAGTTTCCTTCGATATTTATTCATTTTTGAAACGTTAATGGTTTTATGTACAACGCCAGTTATTTTTATTTTAATTTGGAATAAACAGAAAGCGAGATAACTTAAAACAAACTTTACAATATGTAAACAAATGATGAAAACAGTTGTTGTGGTTCTTAAATATGACTTTAGATAACTGTAGCTTTGGAAACTGTATCAGAATATTACTCTCGGATAAACAACTTGTTTATTTCTTTTCACCTTCTTTCTTAATTTGCGTTAAAACAAATATTATTTTAAGTTCCTTTACCTTGTATAAAATGAATTCTATGAAATGTTAGCAAATTTGCAGATGTAATTATCAAATGAATGTATTTCTGTTGAAAATAATCAATAAATTATTATTATTATTCTATTAACATTAGGATACAATTCGTCTATAACAAATGCGGATACATCTTCCAACAGCAGCCTGACAAGTACATCCGCATATATTATTCTACATTACCATTTAAAATATTATTGGCAGTTGGTCCATAAATATTGACATTAGTTTATTAATCAGCGACTCCGGATTATTACAAAATTTTATCTACTCGTATCAAAGTTCACAATTACGAGACCAATTCAGTAGCTTCCCTAGATGATAATGCTTTGTTATTATTTACATTACAACTGCTTGTAACATATTTTGGTTACAGTGTACTGATGTGCTCGGTTTAGCATAGCTGCCTTGTATTAGGAACCCTAATAATGAATTTGACTTTCCAGATCACGTAAAGTAACTAAAGTTTACAACTAACACCATATACAATAAAAGATCATGTATGATCCTTTCATATATGTCGTTAACAGTTATCAAAAAAATTCAAATAAAACCAGCTTTACATAACATAATGATAGTTTTAGACTGTAGAGTATAAAAAGAAATAATCCTGCATTAAATTGTACAAATAATACATATGGTACACTCTTAAAAACAATCAGGGCAGTACCATAGCTCTTAAAAAACAAAAAAATGAAAACTCAATTATTTCTTCCATTAACAAAATACATAAAAGCACCTACTGCAAGGAACTGCTCAGCTTGTATTATTTACTTATGTAACCTTATAAGTATAGAGAACGTTAAGGGACTTTTACCGTTCAAAAACAATTGCGACGACTCCAATTATTGTCTGAGAACGGTAACCCTTAACGGAATTAAAATTATACAAAAAAATATAAATTATTTACTGAGAAATTAAAACGAGCTAAATACATCGAAATGATCGAAGTGATATTACACACATCACTAGGTAACCAATTTGTTATTTGTCAAATAAAATTGTGCATGTAAGACTAATTTTGATTGTTTTTTAAAAAGACGTCGGTAAGTATTTTTGCTGTTCATTTTTTAGATCGGTAAGTAATTTTGCTGTCGTAGTAGTTATAACAACTGATAAATTCCAATTAGTGTCATGGAAACACCCACGGTAAATAGTTAGAAATGACTGATCGTGTAAAAATGATATTAAAGTAGATTTTACATACTGCAAAGAGTGAAAAAACAACCACAAAAAAATAAAGAAAGTCATTACCTTCAAATGGATACAGCGCTTTGCACACACCCAGGGCTGGCAGGACGTCGTAATACTCGCTCTCGGTTTCGGCAGGCTGCCCGTCGTATTGGTCCTGGTCGGAATCTGCACCCGGCAAGGAGGTACGAGACGTGCCCAGGCCGCTTTCCGGACTGTTGGAACAACTACATCAACGTGAAAGTACGTTCGTTAAAATAAAATAAAAAATAAATAGTATTCGATGAAGCGTTACTAACATGAGATGGATCGTAAATAAATAAAGTAATTCTAATGAATGTTCTGTGGTTTTCCGTGTGTTGTAAATGGTGACAAGACTGCCCTTTGAAATTATTTAGTTATTTTCTGTACATATTGCTTCATTAAATTTTTATTATAGCTACAAAATTGCTATTTTAGAATTGTCTGTATGCTGCAGCCACAACTTCGATACTAATGATGATAGGCGCTTCAAATGCTCTTTTATTAGCACACCGGACGAGCTTCTGTAATAAACAAATAGAAAACCTTCAGTCATTTTCTTAGTTGTTGTTGGACTGAGTAACTATTTGTTTTGGTTTAGCTGTATACAGTATGGTTCATTAAGTGTGCAACAAATGGGACTTTTTTTATTAGTTGTACAACCGATATTTAAATACCGTCAAAAGTTAGTGCATGTCCGATAACCATATCAGATGCCCTTAGAATGGCTTCAAGTCAAACAGCATACAGGGCCGGACAAAAGATATGAAATTGGTGAAAGAATCAAGTCCCCCTATTTAAAAAAATATAGCAAAATTTTATTGAGAAAAGTTGTTTAGAATCAAAAGTTATGCTCAAATACAAAGTTACGGCGGCCACCTATTTGAATTTTTATTCTTTTTTGGAAAATTTTGTATTACCCCCGTATGATACATATTTTTATTCTTCTGATTCTATATATATTTAAAGTAGCTAGAACCACATCACTTTTAACTAACTTTTATCAACTTGAAGCGTATTTGTAAAATTTACTTGGATTTATATTATTTTAGGTAACCGTCCACTTCATGTTTGTTGCAACGATATTTAACAAAACTTTACAATTTTGCAAATATTCTTTTTAACAAGGCAAATACTTTACTAATAATAATTTATATATGAAAAAACTTTTAATTAAAGCCTACAATTTTATTTCAAATTCTTATGAGAATGTTTCATGTAGAACAGATATTAACAAAAAATACCAAAACTATTGCAGATAGCTATGGAAAAAACAAATTTAATAAGCGCTAAAAGAATCTGTAGTTTGGCAGTAGGGCTTTTTAAAACTTATCTCTTAAAAGTTCTTGTTTATTAAATGTCTTTAACTACAAATGCCTCCTCCAGTATTGTTAACGTTAGTCAAAAAGGCACAATTAGTTTTAATTTGTGGAGATGGTTATAAAAGAATGCGTGAAGGTGCAGATATTTTTAACGAACGACAACCAAAAAAACAAGTTCACTATTCAATAATAAGTAGAATTTTAAACCATTTTAAACGAACGGGATCGTTAGAATACAATTATAATAAAGAATGTAGAAAAACTGTATGCAAAAAAGAAAATCAGCTAAACGTACTTCAGGCAGTTATCGAAAACCTTAAAACGTCCACACAACAAATTTATGAATACACCGGTGTAAAAAAACCTCTGTGAAGCACATTCTTAAGAAAAATAAATATCATCCTACAAGCCAAAATTCATTTGTACCTTTCAAGAAAGAGACTATGATTTAAGGTATGATTTTTCCATGTGGGTCCAGGTTGAAATGGAAGAACAACGAGAATTTCATAGACATATTATGTTTGGAGATGAATCTACTGAATGGTGTTGTCTCATCCCAAAATTTCGTTATTGATAACAAAATACAATACCATCAAAAGAAAAACGTTTGGTGTGGTATATTAAATGATAAATTACTAGGTCCGTTCTTTTTCCGAGAAAATTTGAATGGTAATAGTTACTTGAACTTTTTGTAAAATGAATTGGGACAGTTTTTGGATAACATGATATTACAAGAACGGTAAAATTTATGGTTTGTACATGATGGATGTCTTGCTCATTCCACCAGAGATGTTTTCCAATAGCTGGATAGACAATTTGGTAATAAATGGTTAGAACAAAATGACGATCCACGATAGCCTCCTCGTTCTCCAGACGTTACACTGCTGGATTTTTTCTTATGGGGATATTTGAAACAAAAAGTGTACAAAGAGCGACCTTTTAATAATGTTGAAGAGCTTGAAACGTCCATAAGATTACATTGCAGAAATATTCTTGTCAGGATGGTGAGATCGACTTTAAGTGAATTTTATGAGCGAACAATTAGATACATCGAAAGGGAGGGTGGACATACAGAGACGCTTTGATAATTTTTCTTGTTATAACTGTTTTAATTTGTTTTTTACTTGTTTAGTTTTGGGAAAACTCAAAAAATTTTCCCTTTTTTCCTGCACAGTAGAATTTTGGAAAATTAAATAATATCTAAAATAGCAATATTTGTGTACTATTTTTTGTCCCTTTGCTTCAGTTAAAATGTATACTAAATACCAATTGCCTTTCAGAATAAGTAAACTGTTTCAAATTTTAACATTTTCTGGGTTAGAGGATCTACTTTCACGTGACAATTAATGCAAACAACATCAATAAAAGACATAAAATAATAATGTGTTAAATGAATAGTTAATATACAGTGTGCCCCAGGATTGTACAACAAACCACAAATTTGGAATTCGGCCCTGCTCGATTTGAAACTAATTTTCTATATATTTTGGATTCGTTTAAGTGAAAACCACCATAACAGCTGATAATAAACAATTTTCCACTAAGTAAAGTACTTTATTTGTTCATATTACAAAAAAATGTTATTGAGAAATATCTAAAAAGGTATTTTTTGTTAGGGATTTCTGCTGTATAAAAAAATTATAATAATTGAAATAATACATATTTACACTACACAAAGCTTGGTTTCAATGAACAGTAGCTAGCAGCAACAATTAAAAATTAAGTGTTACTGAAAAATATGGATTACAATGACTTGTCAGACCGCAAATTCGTCAACTGTTTCTCAATATATTTATTATTAACAAGTCATGACAATCCATGTTTGTTAATAGCACTACTTTTATCAATAAATATGACCCCGTAATAACCATAACAACAAAAACTAACCATTTCCATTGGACAAAATCAAAATAGACACTCCTATTTTGCGGTATGATCATGACCTCCTCGACTTTTCCTGACTTCCTCAATTAAATTGTCATTTTATAATTAACTAGTGAGTCACCCGAACTACGCTTCGGTTCGCTAAATTAAGAGAGATTCATTAATATAAATTTTAAAAAAAGTATGCTTCGGCCGGGAATTGAACCCGGGCCGCCCGCGTTGTAGGCGGGCATTCTACCGCCAGACCATTATGCTTGGTTGAATGAACAGCTGCTGTAATAGCATATGAACATAGAGAATCACCTGAGGCAACAGCTGCCCACGCCCATAGACGCGATTTAAAACTTTTTCGCACTTTTTTTGAAAATAAAAACCGGCCTACGATCTAAGCCTAAAAATTAGCAAACTTTTAAGCCATCATACAACGTAATCGGGCCAGTATCTTCGGAGGAGATAGCGAACAAACATACACGCAAACATACATACACGCAAACATACAAAGAGAGCACCGATTTTATGTTATAAGATAATGCGTCACAACTGATATGACGTCAACTTCTTTCGCGTGTAAATAACCAATATACAGGGTGTCCCAAAAATAATGGGACACCGATTAGTCATAGATTTTGGAAACAATCTAGCAGAACGTTAAAAAATGTGAGGTTAAAGAAATATTTTAATGATCGCATTAAATACTATGAAATTCATTACTCTTGCATACATGGTGGTGAGAAATTTGAAAGTAAAAGAAAAGGATTAAAGCAAATTAGGTAAATGCTGTCAACTCATTCAACATAACTTTTTGTCATGTACCTTACTTTGTAGTACTCATCGAATGCATTTTTCCGCCAATATCAAATTAAGGGCAAGCTCAGATGGACAGAGTCTTGAAATTCGTTCATTTATGGATAATCATCAGTGTCATGAATCAACAAAGGTAAAAAAATATAATATTAAAATATGTATTCAAAACTAATCAGATATATCTCATAGGATTTTTATGAGCATCTACGTCAAAATCCCAAATTAACTGATGCTGAGAAACAACAAGCCAGTCTGTTTTTGGAATCGGGATCAAACAAGCAAAAAATTACAAAATAAAATTTTTCAAGATACAGGTAAGAAACCAATGCTAAAGAGCAACATTCAGCAGGTATTAAGAAGGAAAGATGATGAAGATTTGCTTAGAGTAGTACAGTTTATTGAGAAAGAGTACAAAGGAACTGTGTTAATACTAGATGAAGATAAATGTTTTAAAGGCTCGTTCATTTCTACGCCTGCAATGCAAAAAAATATGGAATCGTGGCCTGAATTTGTTACATTTCACGGGACATATAAATTACCCAAGAATGGTTGTACTGTATATATTTTTTTGCTCGAGGATTCAAATGGAGAAAGCAGAATAGGAGAAGTAGGACTATTGTCTGTAGACGATAAAGACACTATAACTTCGTTAATTCAGTCTTTTAAAATTTGAAACCCAAAATGGATAAACACTAAATGCATAATGACTGACAAAGATCTACTTGAGAGACAAGTTTTGAAAAGAGAATTTCCACATGCTTCTACCTATATCTGCTTATGTCATACTATGAAAACTTTTAGAAGAGAAATATCGCGTAAAAAACTTGGCATATCAAAAGGAGATCGAAATGTAGCTTTGGAATTAATTGTAAAATTGATTTACAGTAAAACAGAGGACTGTCATACTACAATAAAAACTGGCATACCATTAGGGGCACCTCAATACATGAATAATAATTTCAAAAACGCTTCTAACAAGAGATTGGAATCTATTAACAATAAGATAAAGCAACTGGTCCAAACACATAGCTCACTCCAGAAATTTACAAAAGCATTTTTTGTTTCTTAATTCTGTAGAACATGGAAGACGCCATACTACAGCAAAAGAAGTATTAACATCACTTGTTATAAGGCACAGTCCCTGAGGATCAGTATTCAAACTTCTTACAAACTATAGTTTTCGGTACGTCTTGAACCAATTAAATTTATTGAAATACATCACTATCTTATCCTCCGATGTACAGTGTGATTTTTAAAAACTCAATTGCAGCAGGCCCTGGACAGCCTGAATCAGTTGGCAATACTAAAATGTATTGTTGGTGGCGCTGTAAGTCTATGTCAAATTCGAAGTTAGCAGGTTAGGTTTTGTGTCAGTCTGTGTCAAAACTGACGCAAAACCTAACCTGCTAACCTCGAATTTGACATAGACTTACATGTAATATTTGATTGTTAGGTAAATTAACCTTTGTGGAAAGTTTTTTTGAGAAAAATTGTTGTTCAATACTACAGCAAAAATTTACTGAAGAACGAAAAACTCCGCATGAATGTGGTAATGCACGAAAAAAGTAGATTCACCTATTAATGTAGTACAATGCAGTGCAAGCCTCTTGTGGTATGATTGTTATTATATATTAAGGATCTTCTACAGCTGACGCTGCCTTCCTTCTCTCAGCCTAAGATTCCATTCCTGCCTGTCTTCCTAGTCTCCGTCTTCTAATCCTCGACTCTCCATCGCCTCATCCACATCATCCTTCCAAGATCTCCTGGGCCTTCCTCTTTTCCTTCTTCCCAAGCGGCTCCATTCTGTTATTTTCTTTATCCACCTGTTGTCGTCGCTTCTTCTACATGCCCATACCACTTTAACTATTTTTTCTCTATGGTGTTTATTGCGTCTTTCTCTATTCCTTATCTCCTCGTTAGGTATTCTGGCCATGCGTACCACTCTGCAGCACCTTCTCCAACACGCCATTTCTACCACTCTGATCTTTGATTTATTTCTTTTATTTATTGTCCAGGTTTGCGCACCGTAGGTCATAATACTTTCTATCATTGATCTGTATATTCGTATTTTATTTTTTTTAGTGATATGTTTGTCCCATAGTATTGAGTTCAGCTGTCTTATACAATTTCTCGTTTGTCCTAGTCTGGCTTTTATTTCTTCCTCTGATGTTCCCTTGTTTATTATACTCCCCAAATATTTGAATTTGTTTGTTCCTATAATTGGTATATCGTCCTCTATTTCCAGGTTTGCAATGTTTCCTTCTTTCGTTGTTAGGTATTCCGTTGCTCTGGTGTATTCTTCCTTTAGCTTTCTCACCATATAACTTAGATCTTCTTCGTCGTGTGCAATGACCATCTGGTCATCCTCGAAACTTAGGATGTATAAATAATCTTCTCTCACTGGGACTCCCATTCCTTTGCATTTCTGTTTCCATTGTTTCAATGTTTGTTCCACATATACAGTGTGTCCCCGGATTGAGTTCACTATAGGTATAATTGACTAAAAATTTTACAATTTTATTTTAATGTTTTGGGATTCCGCCCTGCTTGGTCTGAAGAGAATTTTAAGAATATTTACAGTTTTTGAAAACACAAGTTGGCCTTGACAGTGGAGCAAAAACTATTTTCTTTTCAGGTAAACTACCCTTTCTGTTCATGATACGGCAAAATTTTACTAAGAAGAGTTGTTCAGAATGGGAAATTATGGCCCTATACAAAATTTCAGGAAGATCTACCTACTTAAATTAAACCGTTAAAATTGAACCTATTTATTAAAAATACGGTTTGATTTAAGTAGGTAGAACTTCCTGAAATTTTGTATAGTGCCATAATTTTCCATTCTGAACAACTCTTCTTAGTAAAATTTTGCTGTATTATAAACAAAAAGGGTAGTTTACCTGAAAAGAAAATACAATAGTGTGTCCCAGGATTGATGTTACAAGAGGTTAGATGGACTAAACATTTTTGAATTTTATTTTAAAGTACTGGGATTCGGTCCTGCTTGGTTTGAAAAGAATTTTAAGAATATTTTCAGTTTTTGGAAAACAAGTAGGCCTTGGCAGGGAAGTGAAAACTATTTAATTTTCAGGTAAACTACCCTTTTTGTTCATGATACGGCAAAATTTTATTAAGAAAAGTTGTTTAGAATGATAAATTACGGCCTTATGCAAAATTTCAGAAAGATGTACCTACTTAGATGAAACCGTCATTTTTAATAAATGCAATTTGTTTAATCTAAAAAATAACGGTTTAATCTAAGTCGACAGATCTTTTTAAAATTTGGTACAAGGCCATAATTTTTCATTCTGAACAACTTTTCTTAATACAATTTTTCCGTATCCTGAACAAAAAAAGTAGTTTACCTGAGAATAAAATACAATTATCTAAAAAATAACGGTGTTTTCTAAGTCAACAGATCTTTCTGAAATTTTGCATAGTGCCGTAATTTATCATTCTAAACAACTTTTCTTAACAAAATTTTGCCGTATTATGAACAAAAAGGGTAGTTTACCTAAATAGAAAATAGTTTTTTCACATTTTTCATGGCCGACTTAATTTCTAAAAATTAAAAGTCTGCTTAAAATTGTTTTCAGACCAAGCAGGGCGGGATCCCAAAACATTAAAATAAAATTGTAAAATTTTTTGTCGATTATACCTATAGTGAACTCAATCCGGGGACACACTGTATATATTGAAGAGTGTCGGAGACATGGAGCATCCCTGCAGGAGACCTTTGGACGTTTGAAATTTATTACTTAGTTTGTGACCAATTTTAATAGCTATGGTATTATCTTTGTAGAGGGCTTGTACTGCTTTAATTAGTTCTTTATCTATACCTATTTCTTCAATCGCCATCCAAAGTTGTTTTCTTGGTACAGAGTCGTATGCCTTTCTTATGTCAATGAACGCTAAGTGAATATCTTTGTTTTTGGTGAGTTTCTTTTCTATTGTATGTCGTATGGTATATTGGTCTACCCATGATCTTGCGGTCGTAAACCCGGTTTGATCATCTCCAATTTTCCCCTGTATGTTGTCTTCTATTTTGTTTTTGATAATTTTACCTTAGAGTCGCCCGATACTCGAAATGATGCTGATGCCTCTGTAGTTCGTGCATTTTCTTTTATCTCCCTTCTTGAAAATAGAGATTATGTGTGCGTTTGTCCATTCATCTGGTAACTTTTCCCCGTTTGCCGCTCTATGGAACATGTTTCTTAATATTAGATGCAACTTCACTGATCCGTATTTAATCATCTCGTTCACTATGCCTCCTGGTCCCGATGATTTGTTGTTTTTCAATGTTTTTATGGCCTTCTATGACTTCTTCGTTGCTGACTTCTATTTGTCTAATTTCCCCGTTATAATCTTCCTCGATGTTCCTTTCTTGGAATTGTGGTCTGTCCTCAGTTAGTAGTATTTTATAATATTCTTCCCATTGTTTTTCTTGTATATATTGTATATGTGCTCCTTCTCTTGTATTCGTTTTTAGTGCTCTGATTGTCCTCCATGACTCTGTACTTCTTGTTCCCCCTATGTATTGTTCAATATTCTCACATGCCTTTTCCCACCTCTCGTTCTTTTCTTTGTTTATCAGTCTCTTTGTTTCTCCGTTTTTCTCTCTGTATTTCTGTAAGTCCTCGTCTGATTTCGTATTTAGCCACTTCTCGTATAAAGCCTTTTTCTCGTGTATCACTTGGTTGGTCTTTTCGTTGATCCTACTGTTATAGTGTTTGTCCTGGTTTTCTTCTTCTCCTAAGGCTTCTAGGGCTGCTTGTTTAATGGACTCTTTTACTTGGTTATACATTTCTTGATTTTTGATCTTCTTTTTTTGTATAGATCTCTTATTGACTCGTCTTGTAACAGATGTATTTTGAACATTTTCTCTTTCTTTATTTGCTTAGGCGCATTGATGATTTTTACCTGTGTCAAATTAAGTAGGAAACCCAAGAATAAATTCTGGTTCTGTAGAACTTGCGGTGGTACATGTTAGTTGAGGATTATTATTATAAACAAGTAATATTGTAACATTTTGAGTTACCAAATATACTATAGGTTTTAGTTTTTTATCTGTTTTACAAGTAGTGTATTAAGAATATTAAATAAAGTATTGAGAGATCCAAAAAAAAACTGTTCCTCAGCGGGCTGTGGAAATTCAACGTATGAATAATATGTTGGTGACACTTTACGTCAATGTCAAATTCGAGGTTAGCAGGTTAGGATTTGCGTCATTTTGTGTCATAACTGACGGAAAACCTAACCTAATAACCTCGAATTTGACATTGACGTACAGTGTCACCAACATATTATTCATACGTTGAATTTCCACAGCCCTCTGAGGAACAGTTTTTTTTGGATCTCTCGATATATGTTTCAGTTTTTTATCACATTTGTTTTATAAGTGGTGTTTTATGAATAAACAAAACAAATATTATAAATAATGCCGTTGTATGTTACTTTACTGTTGTAATAACATCTATGAGGCACATAAATTACGTGAATGGTGTGCCATTTGTACCTCTCACGCGAAAGAAGTTGACGTCATATCAGGTGTGACGCACTCAACGTGGAGAAATCATTTTCATATCGCTCCAAGGTAAAGCGGTTCTAGACACGGCGTTAGAAAAAACCCTTGCAAAACAGTAGAATAAAAAATTATGTATGTAACTTGCACGAAAGCGGACTTTTAGACTCTCCTTATTTATGTGCCTCACTCGCTGCGCTTGCTTGGCAATACACTGTGACTCGTCCACAAAAGCCCTTAATTTCTGGCCATGTTTAGACATAATACCGATTGCAGTTGGAGTCTGTTTATTTATTTTGGGCAATTTCGATTGTTTCATACACATTTCTACAAAAATAGCAGAGAATAGCATAACCAAGTTTAGTATACTCAACATTAACTTTGAGCGTAGAGTTAGCTGAAAAGGTTAAAATATAAAAAACCTGGATTAAATTTCAAACTGCAAATTAAAGTTCAAGCTCGCAATTTTATAAGATTTTTTTCGTGGACATTTACAAGAAAAAGAAATGGATTTGTAGATGCGCGCTCTATGTTTTCCATTATTAAATAAATGATCGTGTTCGTTTGTTGGTCATTATTTTTTGCTTAGTAATTCTTAAAAAATAAGAGCCCTTAACTACAATTATCACGAGCCGCCACTGCCAAATATAATTTTTGTTTTGAAAAAATAGAAACATCTTGGTGACCTATTATACCTTATGATCATATGATAAATTATTACAATTGTTGCACATTTTTAAAAGAGTACCTATAAATTACTAGAATCAACATTGTAATACAGTTGCGCATGACATTAAAACCAGAACTTGCAACCTTCACCTTGATAACCTCTAAACTTCAATCTTCAGTTTGCTTGCTACTTTCAAGCAATATGAAGTGTGTGCTGCACATGATCTTTGCCATAATTACACTGCATACAAGCAAACACAAGGTACAATGCTGCTCTTTCACATTCGGCTTAGAAGCAAGAATCTTAACAGTTCGTTATTTACAATATGATGATCAACCTTCCAGTGGCCTTGACGAGCCGTGCATTAACCCGAGCACGACAGTTACAGAAAATTCAATCACAGGAAACGTGCACCAAATTATAGCCAACAATTTAAGGGTCCCAATACTGCAGAAAGAGGTGGTAGCTAATTTTTCACGGCTGAGAGAGATACAAATGCAAAATAACAAAATAACAACGATCAAAACGGGGGCCTTTAGCAACCTGCCAAATTTACAAACTCTCACGTTATCCGATAATAGAATAAAGACGTTTGAAGACAAAATATTGTCTAACGTGAGTCAACTACGTTTTTTTAACCTGAGAGGCAACCAGCTGCAAAATTTTAAACAACAATGGCTAGGGGAGACTTCTCGGCTCGAACTGTTAAATTTATCGGGTAACTCAATTGAAAACGTTCGTGAAAACCAATTTGCCAATATGCAGAGGCTGCGCACTATTGATTTATCGCACAACCAGATACTGGACGTTAATGTGAATGCGTTTCAGGGAGTGCCAACGTTGGAAAACTTGGACTTAAGTTACAACAAAATTTATGTTTTGCATGATCATGTCTTCATGCCAACCACAGCTCTAAACATTCTGAATTTATACAACAATAACCTCACATTCATATCGAGTGAAGTTTTACAAAATTTGCTGCTTCACGAATTAATAATTCTGTTCAATCCTCTACCGTGCACATGTTACGATGAAATTGTTCGATGGGCTGCAAGATCAGGTGTAGGACTGGCAAACAGAAAATTGCAGTGCAACAGGAATGTACAGAATATTCCAGTGTGTGTAACAACGGCTCAAGCTGAATGTGGAATGATCGCTAACGAAGATTTGTACAGCATACTGCATGCAGGATATCCTGATTACAAATGCCATCTTAATATTTCCACATTAATGATCGAGTTTTAAAAATAGAATTTGAAAGCAAGAAGAGATAGCAATGCTATAATACGAGGGGAACTAGAAAAGTTATCTACCTAGCCATGATAGAAACAATTGATAAGCTTCAGCTTGTAATGTCAAATAGTGACAAGTCTTTCATTGTTGCATGAAAAATTTGATTCATATCCGCCAGTAACTTTATATTTTGTGGAGTGTTTTGTGTCTAAAAATGAGTCTTTTCAAATTAGAGCATCGAAGTGAAGTGTAATAAAATTTCTTACAAAGGAAGGCAACAATCCGAAAAAGATTCGCGAACGAATGATTGCGGTGTATGGAGACCATGCTCCGTCATATTTCACAATTAAATTTTGGTCAAAACAATTTTGGTGGGGACGGGAATCTATAGAAGATGATCCCAGAAGTGGAAGACCTGCAGAAGCGACAAATGTTGAAATGTGCAAGAAAGTGGAAGCCATGGTTCTTGAGGATCGCCGTATAAGTCTTCACCATTGCTACAGCATTGGAAATATCCGAACCTAGCGTTTTGATAATATTGCACGACAAACTGGGCATGAGTAAAGTTTCAGCAAGGTGGGTTCCCAGATTATTGTCTCCTGAGCAAAAGCAGTGTAGACAGCAAATTTGTAGAAACAATTTGGAATCTTTGGAAGTGGACCCCGACTTCTTAATGCGGATAGTGACAGGTGATGAGACTGGGGTACATCACTGGGACCTTGAGACGAAATTAGAGTCTATGCAATGGGTGCATAAGGGGTCTCCTCCCCCAAAGAAGGCCCGCACGCAATCTTCAGCTGGAAAACTCATGGCAACCATCTTTTGGGACATGCAAGGTATTCTTTTGATTGAATATATGCCTAAAGGCTCTACAATCACTGAAGAGGTTTATGGTAACACCCTCAAAAAGCTGCGTACGGCTATTGTCAAAGAACGTCCAAATTTATCACAAGGTGAATCGCTCATTCTTCATGACAACGCGACCGTGCATATCGCCGCCAAAATCAAACCAATTCTTCAGGAAAGCCGCTTTATTGAGCTAAACCATCCACCTTATAGTCCGGATCTGGCACCGTCCGACTTCAATCTGTTCAGAAACCTAAAAAAGAATCTCAGAAGGCGTCGTTTTCAAACAGACGAGCATTTGAAGGGGGCAGTCAAGGACTATTTTGAGACCCAAGAAGAATCTTTTTTTTCAACGGGCATTAACTCTTTGAAGGACCAATGGCATAAGTGCGTTGAAGTTGGGGGAGAATATATTGAAAAATAAAATTATTTAAAAAACCGTATGTAATTCGTTTCATAGTTAGGTAGATAACTTTTCTAGTTCCCCTCGGATAACAAGCAAGATCAGGATAATGCAAAACAGTTAAATCAATTACTACTACAGTTTGTTGGTCATTGTTTGTATTCTGAAGAATTATTATATTTATATTTTATCATTAGTCTTGAAAAACAAAAATAAATTCTTTTTAAATTTTCTTTTTCCTTATCTTCTTTCCATACCTGCAATTAAAATTATCCTTTCGAAATTTCTTATGGTAGTAGGAAGGAATTTCTATTACGCTATTGCATTAATTTGTTACCACAAACAAAACCAGGATGTGTTAGAACCACATTTTGGCATGTCACGCATTACTAGACTGCTGGGGACGTTTTATATCAACACACGCCCATATCTTGATAAATCTTTTCCTCCACACTTGCGTAATATTAAGTCATCTCTGAGAAATACTCACAGATACGTAAGAGATGGGGGCCTCAATGGGCGAGCGGTCCCGCCGCTCGCAGTTGAGGTCACAGTGGGAACTCGAGCGCTCGGTAGAGAGTTCGACTCCCGGTCGGGGCGCTTCAGTTCTCACTTAGTTTAAGGCATGATAGGTTAAGTGACGCCCGCACCCCCTTGATGTAATGCGAAAAGCGGTTCCAGGGGGGGAACGGTAGAAGAGCTTAGGGATTAAAAAAAAAAAAAAAAAAAAAAGATACGTAAGAGATAGCAGCTGTGGTAACTATTCACGCCTTTTTTGTGGTCTTGAATATTCAACAGCAAAGTAATAGTTTTTGTAATATTACTGAGTTTAAAAAATAATTGTTCCTATTATAGGTTAGTAACATGGGCACTAGCTTTGGTAAATTAACAAAATTGTGTAGTTTGTTGTGTTATTTTAAAATGTAAATATGAAGAGCAATTCAAAAAATAATTTGACTTGCCGTTACATTTGACAAATAAACAGCAAACTAATTTGTTGATGCTTTGAGATGATTCAGTAATTTCAAGGCACCACTGATTTGTCTAAAAATGGTAATTTTATTTCTTTAAATTTTCGGTTTTCCGAAATGTAAAATGACAAATTCTGGCGTAAATGGATACAGAATTTTTTCTCTACAAAAAACTTCAATACAAGTTTGCTCTAAAATAATTAGGGAAGCAAATATTTTCATATGAAGAAATTACCATTGAAATCCCTATGGTGCGTAAAGCATTTCTACACCCTGTATATATATTCTGGCTAAGAGATATGGCTTTGACATTAAAATTTTCCAAATATGCGATGCAGAAACTGGACATATTTTGGATTATATTATTTACGCCAAAGCCACCAAATAAATGGTAATTAAAAGCACAATGTTAAAACGGAAAGACATACATAAAGCAACATAGATCAGCCCAGACCAGAAGACAAAAAACCAGATGGCCACCTTGTAATTCAAAGGATCCACGAGTTCAAGGTAGAAAATGTAATAACATATAGAGGGGCAGATGTGGGATCAGACCACTTACTGGTGTTAGTAAAAATAACAGACAATCACAAACACACAAAAAAACAGAACCTCAAAAGAAACAGATGGAACATTAAAGAATTAAAAGAAGAACAAAAACAGAAATATAAACTGTGTACAAAAAACCTAGCAGAAAAACAATCTCAAGAAAACAGTATAAATGAGGAATGGAGACAAATACAAAATGAACTAACAAAATCTGCCCTGCAATTAGGAACAATGACGAAAACAAAACAAAAAGACTGGTTTGACGAGGAGTGTAGGAAAGCAATAGAAGAAAGAAAGAAGATACAAATAGAAATGCTGAACACAGAAACCGCTGAAATAAAAGAAAAATTCAAACAAGCAATAAATAAAGCACACAACATATGTAGAGAAAAGAAAAGGAAGAAAAAAATGGAAAAACTCGAAGAAATTGAAAAGCAATATCAAAACAAAAATACGAGTCTTCTACAAAAACATAAAAGATGAAAAAGAAGGATTCAAACATCAAGCCACAGGCTTAATAAACGAAAAAGGAAATCTATATATGGATGAGGAAGAAATGGCAGAAATATAAGCCAACCATTTCAAAAACATACCCGCAGAAAACGAAGCAGAAGGAGAACTACAGAAGGAAGAATACATTCAAACACACCAGCATGAAGAAAACACCGTTCAAGATGATGAATTTATAGAAATAGTAAAAAACCTAAGAAATAAGAAGAGCCCTGAAATGGATAAGCTACAAGCAGAACTCATCAAATAGAGATGATACAAAGAATCTTCAACTTAATAAAGAAAATATGGGTGCAGAAAGAAATGCCAGAAGAATGTTCCAAAGTACATATAAAAAAGGAAACAAAAACGTAGCTATAAACTACAGACCAATAACGTTACTAAACGTAACATACAAAATCCTCGTACATCTTATCAACCTCAGACTGAAGCAAGAAACAAAAGACAAAATTGGCAAATACCAGGCCGGCTTCAGAAGAGGAAATCCGTGATAGATCAAATATTCATTATAAAACAATGCCAAGAAAAATGTAGCAAGAAGAATATTCCCATTCATGCACTCTTCATCGACTTTCGCAGGCATACCACAAAATTGAAAGAACAGAAATCTATAAAGCTATGAAAGATATAAAAATCACAGAAGAACTAATAACCCTAGTGCGTATGACATTAAAAGATACAACAAATATGATAAAATTTAAAGAGCAGCAATCCCGAGAATTCAAGAACAACTCCCGACTTAAACAAGGAGACCCTCTCTCAACAACGGTTTTTAATATTGTACTAGAAAACATCTTGAGGAAAAGTGGCATACAACAAAAAAAAAACCCCAGCCAGATCCTTGCGTACAGAGATTGCAAGAACAAAAGAACTAAAAAGAATGGCAAAAAAATGGAAGACAAGCAAGGAATGTAGAACTTCTAATCAATGAAAACAAATCAAACTACATAGTACTAGGAAACAGAAGAAACATAGAACCTGACTTTCAACGCAACACCTACAAACGAAAGATACGAGTTTTAAATTACAAACAGTGCAATGTACTTAGGGGCTGAGGTGACAAGTGATATCGCGAGAAGGCTAACTATAGAATCACAAAGTGTAGGCGCACTAAGAAGCTTATTAGAGGACAAAAACTTACAAAGGGCGGTGAAACTAAAACTACAGTGTTTTCCGATTGCTTTTCACCATGTATCAGTTGTATTTCACTTTATCTCAAATGCTTTTCCCTTTTGTCAACACTTGTCAATATTGACAAATGGGAATTACATTTGACAAATAGTGAAACACAATTGATACATGGTGAAAAGCAATCGGAAAACCCTGTATATAAAACAGTGACCAGACCGGCAGTAACTTTCGGTAGTGAAACGTGGGTGCTCACTAAAGAAAATGAAAAGAGACTCGAAACATGAAAAAGATCACACATACACAAAGTAACAGGAGGTATAAAAGAGAATGGGATATGGAGAAGAAGAACAAATTAGGAACTAAAAGAGATATACAAAGAACCACCACTAGTAACGGTAGGTAGTCAAGCAAAACAGATTGAGTTGGCTGGGACATATAAGAAGAAGGAAGAAACAGAAAAGGCAGACCAAAGACGACATGGTGGGATGATGAGCAGGAAGACCTACAAAAATACGGTCTAACAAACTAGAAAGTGACTTCAGAGAATAGAAAATTGTGGCAAAACACAATAAAAGCCATAGGCCATTTTGAAATGGTGCAAAATAGTTATTTTTGATTCTAGATTGCGAAATGTTACTTTTGCATTCGAGAATGCAAGTAATGTTATCAAGCTTTTTACATTACGTGAGAATAGTTTGAATGAACGAGCGACGTTAGGAGCGAGTTCTTTAAAATTTTTGAGTAATGTAGAAAGCAGATAACGTTACGTATATCGTAACACGGTTTATTTTATCCTAAAGTCTAACCTTTTTTCAAAAAATAGGAAAAATTGTTATTAATGACACTGCCAACAGCGAATGGTGGTATCACTAGTAGATAAAAACTCAATACTGTATTGTTGGTAGCACTGTCAGGTTATGTTAAAGTTGAGATTTTCAGGTTACGTTTTGCGTCAGTTTGTGTCAAATAACAAACAAAACCTAACCTACTAACATCGAATTTGACATAGACTGACAATACACGTCAGTACTGCCAACATGTGATTAAATGCTAATAATGTATCGTTATGTTATTTTTCTTAACAACATTAGTGCTGTTAAATGCATCTTAACGCAACTCGTTGCTAAGGACTTATTGTCATAATAACATAATAGGATAAAATAAAAGACTTTTACATCCAGTGAACAAAAAACAGTCACTTTGACAACCAATTTAGGTCATAAAAAAAAAGACTTTTACATCCAGTAAACAAAAAACAGTCACTTTGACAACCGATTTAGGTCATGTAAATGTCAATATTTTTTATCACTTTTCAAAAAAACTATTTTTCCATCTCTTGGATCCGAGTCTCGGCAACACCTACGTAGTGTACCCAGTAAAAACTAACAAAAAACCTTCCTTTGAAGAATTTAGACTAGAAGTTATCCTTTCACATTGTCATGTCATTTGGATCTCAAATGAAAAAGTCCTGCAGACCAGCACTCGTATGTAGACAGTCCTTTGAGGCCAACACAAAGACATTTTCCTTTTTTGATACTGCAAACAGCTGCACAAGGAAAGAGGACATAGTGCAGATGTCATGTTTGCAGCCATTCACGACTGAGAAAACACCAAAGAAAAGATGAGAAATACCGGGTGACTATAAATGATTGAAATTTTTGTTCTTAGGTTGGCACTGTTTATGTTGGTGGCACTGTAAGTCTATGTCAAATTCAATGTTCGCAGGTTAGGTTTTGCGTCATTCTATGTCAAAACTGACGCAAAACCTAACCTGCTAACCTCGAATTTGACATAGACTTACAGTGCTACCAACATAAACAGTGCCAACCTAATAAAAAAAATTTCAATCATTTATAGTCACTCGGTATATGTGCAAGAAGTGCGACGTGCCACCTTCTGTGTACCATGTTTTACTGATTACCACACAAAATTGAAGTAGTAAGTACAAATTAATAGTACCTTTTGCTACAATATCATGCAGTTGTTTTTGAAATAATTAATTTTTTTGCACTTCCGGGACTAAAGTTGATACTTTAGTCCCCGTAAACAGTGGCTAAAGTAGCTCATTTAATCCCTAGGGACTAAAGTAAAAATGATACCGTAACTATGGTAAATTTATGTACACACGAGGTTAGTAGGTTAGGTTTTGTTTGTCATTTAACACACACTGACGCAAAACTTAACCTGCAAATCTCGAATTTGACATATACTGACAATATACTTCGGTACTGCCAACTGATTCAGGCTATCCAGGATCTGCTGCAATTCAGTTTTTAGAAAATTGTAATTGTCAGTTTCCAAATTGACAGATTCCAAATTTTGGAAATGTTTGATGATAATGTTCCCAAAAGTGCAAAAAATAGCGTTTTTTCTATAGCACATGTTAAAGTGTGCTTTTATCAACTCAAAACAAAAGGTCAAGTTTTACTTTAACAGCAAAGGTAGATAAAGTAGCACTTTAACATCAAGGATAGATAAAGTAATTTAATTTTCTAACTTTTGTTTAAATTAAATATGACAGCTTCGTATTATCGTAGCAACCCAATCTAGCTACTGACATTTTGAAATGTGATTGACTGTCATTATTTTCTTTTGAAATTGTTAAAGTTCTTGCTATAGAAAAAAATATTGTATTATACACGACGATAAAGTTATTTCTATCCACTCTTGAATCATTAACGTCTCGACTTCGTCTCGACGTTAAACGATTTACTCGTGGATAAAATTTAACTTTATCGTCTTGTATAATAAATTACTATTATACCTCGGGACTAAAGTGCCTAAATCCCTTGAGTGGTTGTTGCCCTTGGGCTTCACCCTCGAAGCAACAAACTCCACTCGCGGGATTAAATGGTGCACTTTAGTCCTTCATGATATAATATACTATTAAGTGTGTTTGTTCTATAGTTCATTCAGATTCAAGATGGAGCAAAAGTCTGCAACCCAAATTACAAATATCAGCAGTAAGTTGATTACTAATATGATTTTATTAAAATTTAGATCAGAGAGATATGGCTTTGTTGCTGTCTTGATGAGTGTCAAAATCAATGTGTCATGTTTTTAATATGAATCTTTGCTTAAGAAGGCCATTTGCAAAATTTTTTAGTGGGTAAATTTATTCTCAGATGACATTCAGCGGATTTCATTTAGGTAGATATCGCACAATTTTCCAATTTCAAGCTTCGCAAATTTGCCAAAAACTAGAACCTCTATATTATACCGGGTGACCATAAATGGTTGTGATTCTTTTTCTTAGATTAGCACTGTTTATATTGGTGTCACTGTAAGTCAATGTCAAATTTGATGTTAGTAGGTTAGGTTTTGCGTCAGTTTTGACACAAACTGACGCAAAACCCAACATGCTAACGTCGAATTTGACATAGACCTACAGTACCACCAACATAAATAGTGACAACCTAAGAAACAAAATCACAACCATTTATGGTCACCCGGTACTACGTACATCCCATGATCTGCATTTTAATAAAATCAAATTAGTAATCAACTGACTGCTGATATTTGTAACGTGGGTTGCAGATTTTGCTCTATCTTGAATTTGAATGAACTATAGTATCATACAATATGAGCCTGCTTTGTAATATGTTTTTGTTCTTCTACAAATAAAAAAACCATTTGTTTCTAAATAAAACTTATTCGATAATTTAGCATTTATTTGCAATTTATTTGGGAAAATTGCACTCGAAGTACGGCAACCGTTTTATTATAGATGACATATATGCACAGTACATGCGGTCGCTAAAAGGTTAATGAGAGGGCTGCAAAACAGTAGTCTGATAGACGTAATTAAAAGCATCTATAGAAACACAAGAAATTATGTAAAATTAGGAAATGTATGACTACACCAAGGAGGAGTATTAAATCTGTTGCTGTTTGACATATTCCTAGATGAAATAATGAAGAAAACAAAAAAACCAGTTCACATCGGTTACAGATATATAAAATCCATCTTAATAGCTGAATAACAGCACAATCTGAAAGTGATTTACAGAAGAATATGGATACTTAGAACCATGCATTCTGCTAGAAATATGAAAGCAGGAAGGACTATTGCCAAGAAAACTAAGAACATACACATAAACATGACATATTCAGTATTTAGGGACAATACTAATTTGCAATGGAAAAATGGAAAACAAAATCAAACATAGAAATCAATAAATGTGATACATGGTGAGAAGGATATATAAGGTGGACACACCCCAAAGTTTCCACCCGGTATATGTAGCAGTGCATCGTCGACCTTAAACGGCAAAAAAAATACCTATAAAAGTCTGTGAAGTGAGATTTACGCACAGTGAAGGGTTATTGTTATTACTAAGAACATATTAAGAAACACGGGAAGTAGAAGTAGAAGTAGACTTGGAGTTACATAGCTGTAGGAAGCATTGAAACAAACTCTGTAAGATAGCTGGCCACGAGTAGCATAGATAATTCCAATAAATTTGGGAGACGAGACCAGAAGACCAAAACCAAGAAAGTAGCCAACAAACATCTAGGTAAAAGTGAATAAGGTATCAACCGCCAGGAAGCGGATTTGACTTAAGGGAAGTAAAGAAGAAATCATTATAATTTTGTAAGAAGTTTAATACTCAGCTTAGTCAAGAAGTAATTGAGAGCAAAGTGTTTTAAAATTTACTAACTGTAAATTCCTATCCAAATAGATGGCATGTGGAAGTAACAACTTTTTATTCGCATGTGTCCTTATTTCTTATCGTATGAGGTCAATTCTAAGCAAAACTGGTATAGTACATGATGAATCACCATAATGTACGCAGAGACAGAGTGGACAATTCTTTCCTGCCTATTTATTACGTCAGCAAAATTGATGACGTTGGGGATTTACAGGAAGTGGCAATATAAAGTGATAGCAACATGCATGATAAATTTCATTGTTAATTAACATTCAGCCGGTGAACATGTTGTCTAAACAGATGTTGAAGGTTACACTTCTAATTACATTATATAATTTTACTAGTGCCAATGTCAGAACAATTTATAGCAAAGCCGTGGAGGAAAAACAAGTGTTTCAATGCAGTGCGTACGAACAATCCATATTTTACATAAAAGGCTCACAGAAAATCAGGAAACTCCACAGCACCAATTACACCCTTGGCGTATTGAACGAAAGGATAATATCTGGCCTTTTACATGTAGAAAAAGTAATACTCAGTGGCAACCAAATAACAGCAGTTAAAACATCCGCATTTGTCAACCTTCCCATGCTGAAATACGTTTATTTGAGTCACAATAAAGTAGCTGCAATGGAGTTCAACATATTTGTGAACGTGCCTAAACTACTGCGCGTGCATCTGGACAACAACCGATTGTGGCACTTCGAGCAACAATGGTTTGGACAGGTGTCTACACTGGAGTCACTGAATTTAGAGTATAATTTTATAAAAACTATTACTACCCAGTCTTTTACAAATCTGCCAAATTTACTTTACATCAACTTGGGGCACAACCAAATAAGGTATATTGACGAAGACGCATTTGCTGGCCTTCGCCAGCTGGAGATTTTAGATTTGAGCTATAACAGAATTCAACACCTTCCTGGTGATGTGTTTGCTCATGTGCGTGATTTACAAGTATTAAACCTCTACCATAATCAGTTAAATTACGTGTCAGACGAGTTTTTGGAACATTTAAGGGACTTGCATGAGTTGATGGTCTTGTTCAACCCTTGGCAATGTGGGTGCTACAACAAAATGTTCGAATGGGCCTATAACAACTCTGTTGGGTTTAGAAACAATTACTTGCAGTGTATGAAGACGGCTCATGTGGATACTATTCCAACTTGTGTTAGTATGACCAACAATCTGACAGAGTGTTTGCCGAACAACGAGGATCTATGTGATATTTTGTATTCACAAGCTGATTTTGAATGCAGTTTCCAGTATGAACGGTACATTGATATTTAATATGTGATAACAAAAATAATAGTTCGCTAGTATAAATAACTGTGTTAATAATTCAAGTGTCTTTTAGAGATAGTTTCTAAACGGCAATGAAAATATATGTAATATCCATATGTACAATGACAAGACTGAAAAATAATAATTTAATAAGTTGTTTACATTTTTACAGCTTAATTACCATTTCTGTGTAATTAAATGACAAGCAGAATAAGCATAAACGTAGTATTCACAAAAAATTCTTTATGCTCACTTTTGAAAGTCCCCATCTGTTATAAACAACTTGATAAAAAAAATTTGAAAGTTGCCACCTGTTATATACAATCCAACAAAAAAATCTACAAAAATACAAATTTTACAAATTAATTAAAAAAATCACATTACAAAATTTTATTGTCCTATGTAAAAATTAATAAAAAAAGTAGGGGCCCATTCAATGCTCATACACAGCCCTAATTCTGGTGGTTACGCCCCTGGCCTGTGCAACATTATTCTATTTTTCATATTGTTAACTTGCCGTTTAGAAAATCTAAAATATATAAGAAAAACTGGATTTTTTATAATCCAATAAACACATAAGCAGAAAAATATTAATGAAGCCTGAAACCCGTAAAAATGAAAGAAAATTCGAGTGATTCATTGTAGATTTATTAATATTTTTGAAATTTTCGTTTCAAAAACTAATTACGACTTTAAAGACCACCCGAAATGAACCGCAACTCAAAATTAGGTGTTTTAGTAATCACACCCACGCCAACACAAAACAGGCTTTAGACGTAACTGCACAGTTCACTTAGCAAAAAGAACCCATTTTGAGATGTTTTCAGAAACAACTTGAAAGTCACACATAAGTTAAACACTACAGTTATTAAGTGTTAGTAAGGATGTCTACAATAGCTACACTTTCTAAATGCGATTACCCCAGTTTTGCATCTACATTACGGCCCTTGAAAATAAAAAGAATACCTTTCCATGTTTACGAGTGGCGATCTTAAACTAAGCGCATAGTTATTGTGCACACCTCTTCCTTTTAGTGCACGATAAGCTTCTACTCTAAAATTATAATATATAGGCTCTGGTGGCAGTCGGGGCATCGCTCTAGAAATCAAAAAATAATTGTGGATCGTTCACGTCACTTACACGGCTTGCGGATACTTATTTCTAATCCATTTGTAAGTTCAACCAAGTAAAGAATTATTGAAATGCACAGTTGCTTATTCAGCTCTGCAGAATTTATTAGTGCATCAGATGTCCAGCATAAGTGTATCAGAAAATACACAAAGAACAATAAAATTAGTAACCTTTTAGCATAAACAATTTTAACACATGATATATTCGCAATTTATACAAGGAAGGATGTCAGAAAACACAAGTCGGCCACAAAATAGGCGTAGTCAATAAGATAAAGAGAGAAATTCTTAGAAACAAATATAAATCGTAATAAACATCAATACTCTGTACTATTATTGCGATTTGTTCTAATTGGTTTTCATATTTGCTGCCACTATCATTTGATCAAATCTATTTACATTATTTTGAATTTCACATTTACAATCACAATTTATTAAGGGTTATAGTTGTGTTTGGTTATTTAAAAAACTATCATAAAATAGAACACTAATACTTCGAGCAGCAATATATAAAATATTATCGACCCTTGTGGTGATATCAGAATTTATAATGAAGCAATATGTTGCACTTATATTTAGAGGCAATTTAGATTAGCAAACTTTGTAGCTTTCAAAACAAATAATGCTTTACTAAAACCAATAAAGTTAAACTTTAAATGAAATTTACTAAATGTTTTTACGTACTTTTATGCTGTGTGGGATGTTCATAATTCGCATCTGCCGTAGGCTAGCTTCTCCGTTACAGTTATACTTAATTATTGAGATGTTAATATTATGAAATATTTTCATGTTAAATATTTACCAGTTAATTTTAACATTACTATCCGTATCTAAGAAACATATAATTAAGAAAAGTTCTAGTTAATTAAACACGAATTGCAAATGAAACCAAGAGGGATGCCATTATAATACCTTCATCACAAATTAAGTAAAAAGAATGAAATATTAGTGAAATAATTATATTACAGAAAAAGAGATAAAAACATGTTTTTATCTAACCATAATAGTTACGGTGCTGGTCTGCAAAACACAAATTATAAACATCCTGTACAATTATGATTGTAAACTATTAGATAAATTTTAATATTTCAAATAAGAGTTCTCTCAGAAATTAACGCACACACTTTGACAGTAAACACATATGGAGGATCAACTATAACATAAAGAAATGTTAAAATTACACTTAGTTGCTGTGCTGGCAGCTGAAGAATCTACCTCTTTGTTTAACCTTATGCATCAGATTCTGCAGAACGTTCTCGATAACTTTTCTTGATCCCTTCAACCACAATTATTAAATCATTGAAGTTTATAGCGCTTCCTTCTTTCCTCGGGTTAGCTTGTACTAAAGCCCAGTATTTTTCTATTGATCGAAGCTCAGGAGTGTTCGGTGGATCAACAGATTTTTAAACAAATTGCACCAGTGGTTTTTTAGCATAGGAAGACATTGCTAAATAAGGCCAGAACAGGAAGTACAGTAGACAGTTCTACAAGCAATCATTTACGTAAAATATCACTTTCCTGCCGAATTTTTCAATAAAATAGCTATTTTTGTATGAAGTGCACAAAATAAGTGTTTTTTGATACACATGAGAATGATACTTTTAGCAGAGACCGGTAGGTTGAGGCAAAAAAGTAATTCGAATGCGCCAAAAAAACACTCACTTCGCTCATGAAATACAAACGATATTTTTCTACTACTGCCAAACAAGAATATCAATAGTGCGCGACAAATTTTTGCAGTCTAATGCAAAAAATGCAATTTTTACACATCGTCAATGGTAACGTAAATAAATAGTAGTGATCGGCCGATACCGATATAAATATCGGTGTATCGGCAATATCGGTAAATTTTGCCGATAATCGGTATCGGCGAAATTTTGCCGATATATATCGGCAAATTTAAGATCAACCATTTCATTAATTATTTGTATGTAAAAACTTATTTTCGCTATTTTCTCCCATCGTATTTTTATTTGAATCCTAAAAGATTATAATACCGCACGACACAATCGTTATCTGAGCAGCAACTGCAGCAGCACTGTGCACTGGCGCAAACAATGAAACAATACACTTTCTGTAAAACGGGTAATCACCACGACACTGTCGGGGAATTACCGAAATTGGTTCATGTCACGTCCGCATCGATGCGGAGTTGACAATTTTTACTTATATCAACGTGTATTAAATAATTACAGACCTTTTAAAAATGTAGTGCCGATACCGATATTATATCGGTATCGGCAACTAAAATATCGGTATCGGCCGATTATCGGTATCGGCAAAAAAAATCCGTATCGGCCGATCACTAATAAATAGCCTAATTTTTACCACGTTAAAAATGGCAAACTTCGCGTATTGATAGCAATGCACAAATATCTCCTTATTTTGACGGTTGTTGACAAATAAATTTTTCTACATTTTTCTTGGCAGTATAATTAATAACTGACGCGGCTAGATGGTCCTGCCCACTGATGCAACGTGCATTACACTAGAAGACATAGGGCTGTCAAGAGAGTCCAGTGGTTGTAGTTCTCCAGCGTGGAAAAGCCCCCTTATGACGATATGGAGGTGGGACATAGGAAAAATTCAAAAATGTCTAATTTTTTAAAACTTTAAAATCCTAAAATGTTCTACTTGTCAAAGAGAGCAAGGTTTAAATGAAACACTGATCAACATTCCATCGTCTTCCCATCGAAAATTCGTTTGTATATTTTTCCTTTTTAAGTAAGAAAAGCGTGATTTGATCAGTTTTTAGTTTATTACAAATTTAACGTCATTAGGTTTAAGTTAGATAGAAAAATATGTAACCATGGCGTGTCAAAATATGTGAGCAAAGAGCAGATAGGACAATAGTAAGAGAATTTCAAATATTTAAATTAATTTTACGGCAGAAAAAACTAAAAGTTTGAAAAGTGTCATATTTTTTAACGTAACCTAACCTAACATAACCTAAACTAACCAAATGAAAATTACGTTGGAGTGCTCCCTGTTGTGTCTGGTTTTGGGGCGTTACAGGTAGGGTTTCCAGTACAGAGATCCAGAACCGGGACCTTCCCGGGATTCTACAGAGAAAACCGAGTTCCGGGATCACAGCTACCACAGACGAAGTACCGGGATCATATCAACGTGTGTACAAGTATACGCTATCAGAGAATTAGGATGGATATTCACCGGTGCCTAGCGTATTACTCATGCGTGCCTCGTGCACATTCTGCATTATTTGCGTTTTGTGTGAATCCCGGAAAAAGTTCCGCCGGAAAAAGTTCCACCGGAAAATGTTCCGCCGGAAAAAGTGCCGTCGGGAAATAAATCCGCAGGAAAAAGTTTCGCAGGAAAAAGTTACGCGTGAACACCCACGGCCGTGGAAAAGTTAAATAAGAAATAATAACATAATGTCGATTTCATACATAATGTTTTATTCATAAAAAAGGCAACTTACACTACAGATTATAGCATGAGATAAAAAAAATTATTCTGAGCAGGCCTTGATATGTGTTATACGTTTGGCAGTATTGAAGTGTATTGTCAGTCTCTGTCAAATTCAAGATTAAAAGGTTAGGGTTTGTTTGTTGTTTGACACAGACTGACGTAAAACTTAACCTGCAATATAATCACAGTTGCAAAGAGTGGTAAAGATTCGGTGCACGGTCCGGTCTAGTGCGCATGCGCAAAAATAACTGAACATAAAAATGTAACGTTGAACAAACTCTCTCTCGCATTTTTTCTCTAAAAAAATTATCAAGGCCTAACAACTAACATAAACCATTAACCTGGACCACCGCCGACAGCGCAACGCAGTGCGTTGAACAAACTCTCTCTCGTATTTTTTCTCTAAAAAAATTATCAAGACCTAATAACTAACATAAACCATTAACCTGGACCACCACCGAGAGCGCAACGCATTGCGTTGAACAAACTCTCTCTCGTATTTTTTCTCTAAAAAAATTATCAAGACCTAACAACTAACATAAACCATTAACCTGGACCACCGCCGAGAGCGCAACGCATTGTGTTTTCCACGAAGAAAAAAGTTTATAAAAAAAAACTTTAGAGTGCTGTATCTCAGTAACCATTGGTCTGCCCCGATTGTCCCCGTGGACAATATTGTTCAGCTCGACGAGACGCGTCGAATGGTGTATAGCACATGTTGATTGGAGTTGGTCGCTAAACTAGATTCAAGCCACTTTCTTTCACTTCAGTAAATGAATTGTAAAATTTTATTTTGACTTTAGTAATTTTTTGTTATCAAATGTCGCTTACACCGTTAAAAAATTCTATTTTTTTATTACATCATCATGGTTTTCCGCAAAATCGTATTTTGATATTGGATAAAAAAGTACCAGTCAAAAATTGTATGGCCACACTGTGATTATATAGTCACTGTAGTAATTTAAAATACTATAAATGTAATTATAATATACATAAGAGCCCAGCAAATTTTTCCATTTTTATCATATGCATTTGTACTTTATGGTATGGTACTTATTAATCATGTAACATGGACAAAACACCAAAGCATCGCTTTCCTGCGGAACTTTTTCTTGCCGAACTTTTTCCTGCGGATTTATTTCCCCACGGCACTTTTTCCGGCGGAACATTTTCCGCGGAACTTTTTCTTGCGGACCTTTTTCCGGCTCGGTTTTGTGTAGACAGGAAAGGTATTGTATACCTACCAGCGTGGAATCGAAGAGAATTTTTTTTTCTACGAAAATCCGTTCGAAATTAGGAAACGAGTCCTTAAATGCCCTTGTAGCTCTAAGATCCTATTTTATGTAAAAATAGTTTACTTCTTAGGTATTTACACTTGTTTACTAAAGTCTACACATTACCCTCTTTCTGTGATGTCAGAAATAACAAAACACAGCGTTTAAAACGTAAGTTTTATATTACATTGAAATTCTGAAAGAACATTTAGATCACAGGTATTCCGACTTCAGAAAGAATTTGGCATATACCTAACCTTTAATGTAAGGGATGCTCTAAATAGCACAAACCAAGACATTGTTGACCTATTTAATCCGATGTTTCTCCTGTTCGAAGAAGTTCCTAACATTTGAACTACGATTTTCGGCTTTCTCGCTTGCTTGTTATTGCACGTTATTTTACTGTCATTTTGGATAACTGTCACATTGACAGTATTATAAAACAAGCCATACTTAATGCGGACCTGATAAAAAACTGCAGATTTTTTGTTTCGTCCAGTTCCTTATTGTTAAGTAACGAGAGAAAATTGGGTGATGTATAGACCTTATATAGTATACTATCATGTGTTAAAAAAAAACTCACTTAGGGTAGGCCTTGGATAGAAAGATAAAAATTTAGTCGTGTCTTAACTCAAGTTTGTAGGTGAATGTCAGATTGCATTTTGTTTATGAAAACATCTGTCACTGTGACAGGCAGAAGTTTACACTGCATTAAATTTAATTGTATCAAGCAAAACGGAAAATAAGATGACATTTACACAACAACTAGTGTAGTAATCATAACGGTCAATAAAAATTGTTTTTGTTAAGTGTTTTGCATATTTATAGAAAAATAGATCAAGGTCAAGATGTAATTTAGTTCTTTTTGACTTATTGTAGTTACTTTGCTTCAATGGGGTATCTATCAAGCGTCGTCTGCGTTCGTTGTTTACAACAAGTCTGTCCATTCCATCTAAATTTACAACTAGAGGCGCTGCTATCGCGTGTCAATGGAATCTAAAATGCAGGGTTTAAGACTAAGATTTCTAAGTTATCAGTCGGTGTCATTGTCAAATGTTTGGTTATGCACGTGTTGTACCATTGCCAAATAGTAAAGAGCTGTTTCATTGCTCCTTTAATGTTTAATATAAAATGAATAGTAAGTTTCAAATAACTTTGCATATATTTTACGAACACATAAAGAACATAAAAATGTTAGTATCTTTCTTCTCAATGGTTTGAACAACAAATTGTATCCGTTCGAGTTTTGCAATAACTGCTAAGCATATTTAACCAATTTTGATAAAATTCTATCAAGAATGAGCCGATTGTGATCTTTACAGTCAAAATAGGTATGATTTTAGAGGATCTGTTAATAAAGATCCTTCCGGTGGCAAATATGGAATTATTTCTATTACAATGCTACTAGTGTTACATATTAAGAAAATTAAATATCGTCTTAAATAGACATTACAAAGAAAAAGAACATATATCTTGCAGAAATTTTAAGCCTAATGGTGGCGTGCAAGTATTAACACTAGTTAATGTTTCCAGACAAATACAATAAATTCGTTCTTCCAACAGTGTGAACAATCTATTCTGCTAACATGACCACTGTAGAAGACATTTTACCAAATACCTCGTTATTTGTCACAACACATAAGTTTTCAATATTCTGTTTTATCAAAGAGCATATAATGAGAAGAGACTCAGCGCTGGGCAGTATTAGCGTATAGCTTAAAAGCTCCCACCCGCTAGGCTCCCAGGTCTTATCCCTCTAATGGGAGGGATCCCAATTAAACAGCTCGGAGCAAAACCATGATTCTAGAATTCGTTGGTTTAAACTGAAGTGCGATGACTGCGATGTTGCCAAGTTAACACAACCTTCGAACTTAACTTGGGTTACAAAACGCAGGTAGACAAAATTTCTCATTACCTCTTAGGCAAAACATTGAAAATACGCCGATTTTATAAGCACATAATTCCTAATACGTTTACATCAAGTAACCGTTAGTTGCTTTGAAATACAGCAATTATATGTTTTTATCGTGGTTTTTGTTTGCATACCTATTTCTTTGTAATTGCAATCGCAAAATAAAATAAAGCACACTATAATGCGAAATACGCGCGAAATATGCGTTGCCACGTTTGCGATTTGTGGATTTATATAATAAAGTTAAGGGCATTTAAAATCTGTTAAAGGGTTTATAGTAAGCAGCTGGACCCTATTGACGTCAAGCTGTGCTGTCTTGCATACAATGCTTGGGGTTGAAAGAACGGAACAGCGCTGCCCTTGTCTCGCCCACGCGTTTAAATGGACAGGAAATGTTTATTTATGACTCTGTAAATTTAATCAGTAATCTAGAATAAGATAATTGTGTGCCATTACATGAAAGTAGTCTTTTTTAACAAAAAATCATGAAGAAGGTAACACTTTTTTTAACGCAAAATCTTGAAAAAACAACACTTTTTTAAACTATTTATTTTATTGAAATTGTGAATTGTCAATTTGACAGTTGAAAATTCTGAAGTCCTTTTCGACACAATTTTGAGTTACAAGAGATCACTATGCAATAAATAACATGTACAGTCGGCGCCTTAGAAATTGGAACAATACTATGATATATTTTGCTTGTATTTTTAAGTGCATAAACTGGGCTTTTGCAGTTGTGATGGTTTTGATTGTTATGTCAGATTTTTTATTGTTTGTCAAATATGAAATGACAGCTCACATTAATGAAGTAATCACAGCAAAGAATAATAATAACTTAAATATTAAAACACATGTTACGTGTCCCGATTTCTAAGGCGCCGACACGTATGAAAGCAACTATTTTTCACTCATTTTCTTGCGTTAATCACACTGCAAATTCATGAAAAAAAGTATGACTTCCAAAACTAGTTGCACACATAACTATTTAACTTTTCTTTATTTGAATAAGTTTCAACGCTCACACTGACAGTCATAAAACCAAATTTGCCTGCAAATTATACTGCTAACTTTAATAAAACTACGTCTAGGTACTGTTTTTGTAAATTAAAATGCGAATAATTAATTTTTCGTTGAACGCTTGTTAATTCCTAAAAAAGGATGGATTAATAGATGTCATTAATACACTGTTTTTGATTAATACACTCTTTTTCATTAATTAAGTGTTTTTGTGATTTTGACGTTTTGATGCTATTTTGCATGGAGGTTAGTTGTATTAATCAAATTTTTCACCACAAAAAAAAATTGTGGCCAACGAAAAAAAATTGTAATCAACTCGTTTGTTAATGGGCGATTAATAATCTCAACTATTAAAGGCACTCACTCGCTATTGCTCGTTCGTGCTTTAAACAGTTTCGATTATTAATCGCCTTCATTAACACACTTGTTGGTAAAATAACTATTCCCACAACAGTTATACAAAAAGTTGGCCAATGATATGTTTTAATAAAAAAGTGTTACGAACACAAGGAAAAAATAAGTAGTTCTTTATTTTTCAGCTGTAACTCGCTAGAACGGATAGGTCAATATCTATAAATATATACGTATACGAGAACCGAGACAAATTGTACTTCTGGCTAAAATATGTACTCTTTTCTTTGCTTTTGGGTTAGCCATAAATACTTCATTTTTATTATTAGTAAAAATTGCTGAAGAATGCTTCCCTAATATGAACCACCGATGCCACGTATATAAGGAAAAAATCGATAACATCTTAATTAATTCTACTAGATATTCTACTTTGTAGCGGCTATTTACATATTGAAATAATTAGACTTCTGGTTGATAATAATATGCCCTTTTGAAAATGGAGAAGTGACCGGTGTTTGCCTACTCTTATTAATTAATTGAACTAACTGCGATGTCTTGTTTATAGTATCTACTTGCTTATCTAAATCAATGCTAATAAACCTATTTTTTTAGGGCACTCTATAAATTTGACCTTGAATTCATTATATCGAACCAATCATTAAATGTTTGCATTACGTTTGAAATTTTTTCCCAAGGATAATTTAACGGTAAATGTTCAGTTCTTCCTAAATACGCAATGGCTTTTGCAACGCAATTGGATAATAATTGAACAGCTGGCGTACTTTTTGTCTCTGGGACCCTTTAACATGTAAATGATACCGGCTAAGTTTGTGGGTAAGCGTTAATTCATAAACTAGCAAAACTTCAAAACCAAGCTTATTAATTATTAAATTATCAACAATTAATCTCGAATCTAAAATATGGTTGCGACCAAGTTTTATAAGATGCGTTGCATCTGCAAACACATAAATATTTAAAGAATTATCACTTGGATGTAAAAAAAAACAAGATTTTTCGTAGCCAATTCCAAACTCCGATAATAATTTTCTATTACTGGGGCCCATATGAATTGCAATTGCCACTACATTGTGGAGATTAACAATAATTTCATTAAGAATTGTACATGTCAAAAACGAATAATAGAGACACGTTGTTACGTACGTATTGCAATAATAAATTCAACTTCAAACGAACGACTCGGAGATGATGTCATGGGCGGACAAGTCGGTTTTAGGGCGAATTAGCTGACATACCGTGTTTAGGTGTATCGTGCTACCCTTCTTAGAACGCGGCAACGATGTGGCAACATCGCGCTGGAGTGACCAGTTTGTTTCAGGTAGAAAAACCCGAAAGCAGAGAATCCTTTTTGCCTAAAGGACGTTTGCTTTCTGTAAATAAATTCCTGAAACGTGGGTATGCAACACATTTAACAACCTATATACGTTGAAACCTATATCGCTGCGTCTCTTCTCATTATATGCTCTTTGGTTTTATTGAATTCAGTATTTTTGAAGTGCTGGTGACTATTTACAGTTTCCTGTAACACGCAATCTTGATGACATCTGTTATAAAGCTTCGGTTGTCAGGAAGCAAACTTTTTAGTGCATTGAACAGACTTGTTATAAACAATCAACGCAGACGACGCTATCAAGTTACGGAAAACTTCAATTTGACCACGGCATGCTGCAAATGAGTTTTTTTTTGGAACACACAATATATACCCAATATGTATTTAAATAACCGGTAATAAAATATTATGTAAATAGAAAATACTATATTTAACTTACAACACTTGTTTTTCTACGGAATTTGCATTTGGAAATTCCAGTTAAACACTATTTTCCTTTCGGGATCTTTGGAACTAGTCTCAGGACTTAAAATTTAGCTCGTAGTCCCAAACACCCTTTTGGTCCCGGGACTTGGAAACCCTAGTTACAGTTCCCTTTTTTATCCTAACCTACCCTAACCCAATTTAATTTAATTGAATCTAATCTAATATTACCTCACTTCACCTCACCTAACCTCATCAAATCTAACCTCACCTAACCTAACCTAACCTAAAAATTATGTCGGAGTACTCTCTGTTTTATCTGGTTTTGAGGCGTTACATATATTTTTTTAACCTAACATTTTTTGTTGTATAATAGTGTCTTCTCCATTTTTCCTCTTCAACCAGTTCTCTAAGTTCGGTATGACACTGCCCCTTACAGCCATTCTGTCATTCTTATTGCCATCTCGTTAATGTAAGATTTCGCGTCATGGCCTACTCTGTTCAATATAGCCTGTCTTTCTTCGACTAACACTCGTATGGGTATTATTCCTGCTATCACCAATGCCGCTTCGGTTGAGGCAGTACGGTAGACTACATATTCATAGCGGACATTTGGACCTTCATCAGTGTTCATGTTGTGCCTGTCTTTATTGACTGCTCTTCTCCATGTTTCCGTCCGCACAGTATAGAATTATTGAATGTATGACGGAGCACAACACCTTCCTTCTGCTTGATCTAGGACTCTGCTCGTGTTTGTCATCAGCCTAGTAAGTGCTGTTGTCATTTTGCTGGCTTTCACTGCAGCTTGGTCACCAAAGTTAATGTGCGAATCAATGATGAACAGTGAGAATTTAACCACCTTCTGGGTTTGCATTCCACTTTGAACTGTACGGGTCGGTCTGCTTCTTCCTGTTAGTAGAACTGCTTTGGTGTTCTTTGGAGCCAGTTCTAAGGATTTATATCTAAGTCATTTGCTGATTCTTGCAAAGGACCAGTTTCCCGTATTGACCACTTATTGTTCAGTTCTTCCGGACACAACCAGTCCAGATCATCCGCAAAGCCTACCAATGTAGCTCTAGTTTCAACACCCCATCTTACACGATATTCCACAATGCAGGTCCCAATGTAGAACCCTGTGAAACTCCACTTGTACCCTAATCTCACCTAATGACAATTAATCTGCAAGAAGCTAAAAATTGGTCAAATCACGATTTTCATTCTCCAAAATTAGCAAATATTCAAATTTTTCAGTGGGAAAATTACGAAATTTTGAAAAGTATTCTATTCAGACCTTGTTGTCCTCGACGAGCAAAATATTGTAAGACTTTAAAGTTTTTTATAAATTGAAATTTTTTACTTTTTCTTATATTAACTTCCACCTCCCGCACCTCCGTAAGGAGGTGTTTCTGTCTATGGAACCACCACTACTTGACTCCCTTGGAGGCCCTCTGTCTCTTACAGCCAGTCTTATAAAGGCCACTAATCTGACATTAACTTGAATTCGTTGTTAAAACAAACAAAAGTTCATCAAAACGTTAGTGCTTACGGCATTTCATTCATTAGTAAACAAATTTTGATGCGCTTTTGTTTATTTTAATAGCGAATTAAAGTTAACATCAGATTAGTAGTCTTTATAAGACTGGCTGTTATTAGTGTAACAATTGCAGCATTAAGGGGCAGGACCACAACTGTAGTCTAGTCTTTGCCAAACCCCTATACTAGAAGCAATGTTTTTGTTTTCATAAAAAGAATAAGCCATTTTTCAAGTTATTTACATGTTGGGCCTTGCTTCCTTCCACAACCACATTTTTCTTCAATATTACCACTCCCAAAAAATCTTAATGGTTCCTTTAACAATCCATCTTAGAGAGTTCATTTCCTTTGCTATTAATGATTTTCCGGAATTCTTTAACCAAATGAGCAAAACTTCACAGTGTGCAGTTTTGACATTTCGATGCAATCTTTGTTGTGTTTGCGTTTAGCGAACCTTACCCTACTACTTTAATTTTTGTAAATTAGCAGTGCATATTCTCGTAGTTAACTAGATAGGGCAGTACGCCTCTTCAAAATATGTGCATTCGTTTCTGTGACAATCCTTAATTCTGTTTGATAGATCACAGCTAACCAATTATTACAGATAATCTTTTCTACAATCATGTCAAAAGTGATATTTTTAAATTCTTCAAATCGAATTTACTATAATAATGCAACAAGGCAAGTTGCTCTTTCATTAAAATCGCTTGAAGCTCAATTAATTCAATCTACTATAACATTTTGAACAATTACATCTTTAAAGGTCTTGCATAATCTGAAAAGTTTGCTAATCTAAAGAACAAATTTGTATTGACTGTAGCTCACATGCGCATGAGCAGTACAAAACGAGAACTAAAAATGTGGCAAAATGAAAGCAACACATGCAGATAAAAAAGTACACCCACCCATGGTTGTTAAGCTGAGGCGTGCCAGGTGCAGACGGTTTGTTATGGTTTAGCGTAGGATTAGTTACGCTGCTATCACTGCCAGACCTGCTCAGCGACTCCTCGTCGTGCCCGCTGCCGCCCGAGTTCCTATGTTGCCGCGAGCCGTTGAGCAGCCTTGGGGAGTTGTTCTGTGAGTTGGAGTTCTGAGCCCCTCTCGAGGCATCGTCTAAGTAGCCTTGGTACCTCCGCAACTCCAGTTGCAGCTTTTCTAATTTATGACTACATTCGTTCAATTGACCTGAAAAACAAAATTATTTTAGTTTTGTAAGGGGAGCATAATTGATTTATAACTGAAGTTGGTTGCTTCTATTTTGCGGTCTGTTCAAAAGAGGGTATTCGGAGATTGGAATCTTATAAACATAAGAAGATCGATAAGTCAAATAAGAAATTAAGCATTTCGAATGCTGCTAAGATCTACATTGCAATCCTAAAATTTGTAGCTAAGTCCAACACAAAATTTAGAGTATTTTTACTATTACGATGCTTATCTATCTCATAGTTTTCATTACATTCATGCATAAGATAACCATAATAAGAACGGTAAAATGCAAATCAACTGCTATTTGCTTCTTGCATACCTTCAACAGTCATAGGATCGCCTAATGCAGGGTTCGACTCGTAGACGCCCTTCATTTTCATAAGGCCATCCCTGGTGGCTGTTTCCTGTGTAACTTTAGTCTGCAATTCGTCCACCTTTTGCAGCAGCTTTTTCCGTCGTTGGTTGGGCGCCAGGTCGCTAAAGTCATCCTTTCCGTCCATAATTGTTGCATTCTGTGTTGAAGACAAATTTTAGAACCTACAAATGCTTGTGAAGTTGTAATGCTGATCAATTTGTAGGAACTCATTCCAAGAAGACAGTAGAGAAAAAGTTTATACCAAAGATTCAAGTTTCTAGTTAAATTTTTTCTGTCTTCTTACGTAGAATACAGAGCATGATCTATGAAGGTTTCTTGAATGAATGATAATGATATAATGAAGAAATATGATTAAATATAATTGCAGATAGCACTAAATTTATTGAAAGAGAATGGTACATGGTCTTTAAAGAAACTGCAGCTGTGAATTAGTAAATAAATAGCTAATTTGAATGAAATATTTTAATACCAACACCATTATTAATGTTAAGAAAATAAAATGATAAAAATATTGGAAAAATCTTGTACAAATAGCAAAGCAAAAAAAATCTATTGCTATCCATACCAACAAAATTACTTTCATGAGGTCGGTGACTCGCAATAAGCAAAGCGCAAAGCATTTCACTCAATTCGTAGCCGGTAAGAAGAATAGTAAGCAAAGCAACGTACCTTGATTGCGACACAGACTTCTGCAAGCTTCTGTTAGCATGAAAGTACAAAAGCCGTTAAAACATGCCGCTCATGTGTGCAGTGTATGTATACAAAGTCTGGCAACGATAGGAGGAAGGGGGAAAAATATATTTCTAAAACTACAAGACTTACATAAAATGTGCTTATACAGTGTGTTTCACTTTACATGGAAGCACCCCTGTATTTTCTTAGTTTTTGTATGAATCGATTTGAATTTTTTATTAGTTGTACAACTCACCAAGAGGCATCTATTCATGTCCTTGAGAGTAAAAGACGTTATTAGCCTGGCCTACTACGATCAAGAACATGGGTCACATTGTCAATATTTTGCATCGCGTTAGAGTTACAGCAAAAAGTTATTAAGAAAAGTTGTTTAAAATCAAAAGAGTACTCCAGATGCCGATGTTTGTTTAATAATTCGAATTTTTATTTTTTTCCATCAAGTCCCAAATTTCAACTTTTAATTTGGTATCAAATGGTGTCATGGAGAAACAACATTTTTATTATTGTTGCAAACGTCATTAGCTTTTAATAATGGCTGAATTACGTTTAACTGTTGCTGAGAAAGTAGAAATCAAGGACGTGAATAGATGCCCCTTGGTGAGTTGTACAACTGATAAAAAATTCAAATCGATTCATACAAAAACAAAGAAAATACAGGGGTACTTCCATGTAAAGCGAAACACACTGTATAAAAATTGTAGATATGAAGGTGGAGCACATTAGTAAAATTGTTTTGATTATACAGAGTGGCTCAATAAAATGTGGCGGTCCAAACCTAAATCAAAAGTATTTTACCTTCGTAGATAATATTTTTTGACAAACAAATTTTATGTAACCCTTATGGTTTTAGAATATCTTCCACTAACACATCATTGCCAGACTGTATAAATATTATAATTATTTGTAAGTGTAAGTGAACAGTGTAAAAAAGCTTGATGATGTGTATGTGGTTGTTTATGTTCCTTCCTTACTTAGCTGTGGCAACATTAGATCATTTGTGATTACACAGATTTTGTTATTATATTTTAATCCTGTTGGGAACACATAACACGGATTCACACACAAATGATGTCATGAACATTAAATTAGAAGTAGACTCTTTGCATTAGCTAAATGTTGAAGTTGATAGGGCATTCTAAATACTATGAAATATGGATTGAAAAATGATAGTTAAGATTAGCATAGTCAAACAATCGTACAAAACAAGAACAATATTGCTTTAAGATTAGTGGAATGTAAGAAGTTAAGTCTAGGTCTTTAATACATAAAAATGCATTTGGACTAAAAGAATTTAAAAAAAATTGGAAATAATTAAATTGTTACAAATAAAAGAGAAAAATGGAAAATAATAATGTTGGCAAAAAATGAATAGGTTGAAAAGTAAAACACAAAATTCCTGTTTTTCCAGAGTATTAACACAAAAGAAAGTTAAAAGTACATGAAAAATTAATAAAACCCATAAAGAGAAATTGGAATCTAAACGAAAAGGGATGTGAATAGCAATGTTTTTAGGGATAAAATGACATCAGTAAATGATAAAAACCAAAAGGAAATAAAAAAGTAAAGGAAGAATTTCCATTGGTTCAGTTTGTTAAAAGTATTAATTTTTCTTATTTCAAATACATTGCAGAAACTCAACTACAGAATTATAATAAATAAAAACACATCAGTTCAGATTGTACTGAATATTTTGAATTCTTTTCTAAATTAAATGGTAAAGGAAAGAACATTAATTTAGAAAACCATTCTATATATTGAAAAACACAATAATAAAAGATAAGTTATGTTGTTAAGTGATTAGTTATGAAATTAATAGCTAGTAATGTGGAAAAGTAATATCATGTACATAGTAAACACTGTTATTGATTATTATTTACAAATTACTAATTTCAAAAATAGCTGCTATTAAGTTCTAATATTTAGAACGAGTAGAAACAGTAGACTGGCATGCATATTGACACAGAACCTCCTCGCTACTTAACTATATTCACACACAAATAGTGAGACCTCGAACACATGCACATGCCGAAAATTGAAATTACTTACAAGAGGCAACCACAGGCCCGCACAGCACCACACCGAAGACACCAATCACCAAAGAACCAAGAAAATCAAGGTAAGACTCATTTCGTCACATTACGAAACACAAGAATGCAAAAAGACGTTACTAATGCTTAAGGCGAGATAAAGTCTAATCTTCTCTACTGATCTAATGAAATCTATTCTTGCTGCAACGCAACAGTAACAAGCAAAATCTGTGACGAGGAACTCACCCCTCTGCTGCCAAAGATGTTCAGTATGCCCGCCCTCTTCTTGATCTTGTTCCCCGAGAAGGTGCCTTTCACAGTGTAGACCCCGTCTTTCAGCCGCGGCTGGATGTGGTTGACGTTGGGCAGGCTCCCCGAGTCGCTGCCGTTGGCTTTCGACAGGTCTTCAAAGGGGTAGTCGTCCGGTGGGGTGAAGCCCGATTTGAACCTTTCTATTACAAGTAGAGCATCCTGGAAAGTGAGGTGTTGAGTTTTACAGTTTTAAAATAAGCGCTTCAACTTACTTGTTTCTCATCGATGATGTCTGCAGCCTTAGCAATTCCGTCTAGACACTTATTAATAATAGGAAATACGTTGCGTTCAATTTCAACAGAACTATAAATAAAATTTTTGATATTCTTTATACGCTTTTCGTCCAGCTCTTGTAGTTGCCGGAACACTTCGGGCAGACCTGACCGATAATGCTGTCGTTGTAGTTCATTTGTGCGCTGTAGCTGATCTGCGTATTCGTTTTTTGCAGTATCACACACCTGAGATTTGTATGACATATTTAATCGTTGTTTTTCAACCTGAAACAAAACAAACAGTTTTAGTATGGAGTGGTTGTACTTGCGTGAGTATTTTTATTACACAAATGTAAATGTTAAGATTTCATCTACGCAATCCACCATTGCAAAGAAAGTACGTTATAATTCCAGGAAGTGGCTTAATAAACAAAGAACGCCTAAAACTGCAAGGAATGAAAATAGACTGATGAAGTATATCTGAATAATAGAAAAAATGCCGTAAGAGTGGAAATGCAATGTTATAGAGTCAATACTAAAGAATAAAGCGATCAAAAACATAGTTAACTATAAAGCAATTACACTGCTTAGTAAGAGCTACAAAACAATAACTAACAACAATAATACATTGGACACAATACACATGGTGAATCAGATGTTGGAAAAAAGCCACAAACAATATCAGAATCTACATGTATTGATTTTACAAGTGTGTTTAATAAAATTAAGAGAGAAACACAGTTGCACGACATGGAAGAACTGCAATTTCTATCCTTAATTAACTTAACAAGAATGACAATAACAGAAACAACAGCAAAAATTAAAATAGAATGTGGTATTTTATGCAGGTCATAGCAAAATTGCTAAATAAACTAAAAGAAGCATTTAATAAGATACAAGGGGGAAGCAAAAGATGAATTATAAAGTAAAATAAAATAAAATATATTTAATACACACAGAAAGAACGGGCCATTTGGAAAAATCAGTTTGCAAAAATACAAACGTTTAACTACCTTGGCATGCAAATGATTAACTCTAACAATAAAACAAATGGCATCAACCAGTGAATACAAACATTACTACATGTATAAAATAATATTATGCAGCAATAATCTACGCAGGAAAGTAAAGCTACAACTTGAAATGATAACCAGACCAATGATTCCATAAGCAGCTGAAACAATATGCCTAGATGCGGAGAAGAAGGTCTGAAAATATATATAAAGAAAAATGCAAAGACCAACCAAAATAAATGACAATGAAATAAGGATACAAATGAACCACGAACTGGTAAAAAAAAATGGGAGGACAATTCTCATAATAATAAATAAAGACTGGATAAATAAGCACCCTTTAAGTAAAAAAAAGTGCTTAAAAAAGCACATTATTTTACGAAAAAAGCTCAATTTATGCCAAAAAAAGCTCCAAAAAAGCAGTAATTAAAAAAAATAGACAGCAAGTTTTATGCAACTTTATATAATTACTGTAAAAATACCACTTAAAATCAACATGAAAAAATCAGAAGAAAGAAACAGGCAATCTTTATACGATAACAAGTATTTTATAATAAAAATACAAATCCAACTTAATTTATATTCAGATATAAAATCATAATAAATGTGATATTTAAAATAAAAGAATCAAAATATTAAACAGCTCTATTCATGCCGAAAAGAATTGACAATTAAATATTGTTCCAAATGTTTCATTGTTAAATTGTGTCTTCAATCGTTTAAAATCTGCTTGTATGTCGAAAAACTTCTCTCTACGTCCACACTAGTAATAGGTACGTATTTAAATGTAGCTATATTAGCGGGATCCATGTTCAAATCAGGAACATTTTCACCACTCAAAATAGAAGAAATTTTTTGTAGTTCTTGGTATGCCGTATTCTTTGAAAAAATCTGTTCTATTTTTGTTTTAATTAACTCTCCAATGGGTTCGGGAACATCCTAAATGGCATTCCTAAAATTATAGATAATTTTAATTGATTCAAACAACGGAATTTGTTGCTTCTCCAGCGATTTCATGGTTTCGCTTAAAAAATTAAAATTGCTTTTAATGTATGCCAAATTATTTTGTAGTTCGTGTTGTTTAATAACATTTTGGCAGTCTTGTATTGATTTACTTGTGTTTTCTGGATACTCACAAACTAGTTGTTTAAAGTTTAAATTATTAGCGTCTCGCCAAGTTCTCCATCTAGTCAAAATAGGATCGGGGGGCAGCGAAACGTTTGGCAATTTCTCTTTAAACATCTTCACTCACAAGGGAGCTTTGATAAATATTTTTTACGTTTACTTATTAATTTATTAACTAATGGAAACTGCATCCTTATTGCCACCGCGATACGATACAGTCTCAAGGCAATGCATTAATGCAAAATTGCAAAATGCAACAGTCATGTAGTGGAGTAGCATATTAATTTTACGGCATTAGGTAATTAACGCGTTATTTCATGAAAAACTACCTATTGCCAAACAGTTTGTTTAGAAAATTCAAGTGACCCACAAATAAGTCCGAAATAAGCACCAAACTGAAAAATAAGCATTGGTAACAGCAAATAAGCAAAAAAAGCAGGAACAAATATGATTCAAATTGCTTCTTTTTAATAAGATTTGTGAAGATTTCAAAACAGTTTTTTGCTGCTTTTAAAACTGAACGTAAGCAAAAGTGCTTAGAATCCGGTCTTTAATAATAAAGGTACAAAGATTAAAATTGTGTCGACATGTAAAGCAAGAAAATAGCAACAAAACCACAAAAACTCTCATAATATGTAATTGAACAGAAAAAGAACAGAAACCCAGCAATCATGGGGGAATGCAGCGGCGACCGAGGAGGACTTGCAGCTGTACTGAGAAAGCTAGAAATGAATGGAGGAAAATACTGAAAACCGCTGAATCCCAGCGTAGGTTCCCCACAAGGATGAGCCTACTACGGTGTTGAACTGCAAATACAAAAATTGAAAATAAAGAGAAATAAGTGGTTAGTCAAAGAATAGAAGGTCTTAGATGGCTCAGTCTGAGTTAAACAAACTCATTTTTTAAAAACAATTGACTTGTCTAATTCATGAAGAAAAATGATAAAATTTCTCCTTTCCTTACAAAACTGGTTCTATTATTCACATAGTTTTTTTAAAATATGCTTCTTATCATTTCAGTAGTGTGTTTCCTACAGTATAATGTTTATTAGTTTGCTATTACACAATAATAATATTCAGACTGAAACGTAATTTTATCAGTGAACAGATAAATTCATTATCAATAACTCAAGTATGTACAAATAAAAATGTATTGGTTTATTAGCTGTTGAACTAAATAAAAAAAAAACAGTTATACTTGGCAGACTTCTGCCTAGACCTATTATTTTATTTTACTTAACAATTTTATTACAATTACGAGGGCAGGATGATAATTAGTTAGCCTCCACATATTTTAAATACATAAATATAAATGTATATTCAAAAATGTCAACTTCCATCTTTGAATTGGCAATACTGAAAATATAGAGTCAATCTGTGAAATAGTTTGCTGTTAGCAGATGTGCGGTATTTGTTTAACAATGAAAAATACTGGCCATTGTGTGGTTATTTAATGTTTGCATACAAAAGTCTTAAAAGGTGCAAACATTTTTGAATAGACGAAAACTGTGCTGGGTGAATGTGCTCCATCATATACAATCGAAAAAAATTAGATGGTTAAATTTAATAGGGCTGCACCAGCGTCCAAGACGAGCACCGCTCTGAATGCCAAAGAAGTGTCGCTACGACAGAAATGGTTAACAAAATCCACGGTGTGGTGTTGAAAGACAAATTACTGAAATTGAGTGAAATAGCTAATGTAGTAAACATCTCGATATTTTAAACTAAAAATTGGGCACAAAATAGCTGTTCGCATGATGGGTGCTGCGTTTGTTTATACCAGAAAAATGCATGTTCTTACACTAGAGTTACTGCAATGAGCAAAGTCATCGAATTAAAGCACGATTTGCTTCCGCATCCACCTTATTCACTCTATTTGGCTCCCTCGGACTTCAACTTATTCTCTAAGCTCAAAATTTTCCTCGGTGGATCAACATTTTCATCTGTTGAAAAGGCCACAGACACTGTTGGCGCCAAATTTACAGACCTTCAGTAAAGTACCTTTCGTCATGAGATCAAACCCTTCAAGCATCGCTGGACAAAATGTATTGAGCTTCTAAAAGGCTATGTTAAAAAATTAAAATAATTTTGAAAACTTAAAACCGGTCTTTCATTGTTAGGCTAACCAATTATTATCCCGCCCTCGTAAAATAGAAACATAATTATAAATGATATCTGACTGATTACACAAAGAACAAATAGTTTCCATCAAGAAACTGGTATGCAATGAAAGAAATAGCAAGTTACGGAATATGTACTATAAATATCTTCTTATGGCTGTAAGCAAATTATGTAATTATTTAAAACTCCTTCTTAAAAGGCAAAAGTTGAATGAAAATGATACAACAAACTTTCTTCTACTTTATATTCTTCTGACGTAGCAATTTACTTTGGTACTACATCATGCAGGCAAAGAAACAATTTAAAATTAGCCCATTTCTAATAGTAACAGATACCTCTGATACAAAGTGCTTTAGCTTTCAAAAATGTGTATTCTTAGTGACACACCAAACACTACCATTATTTTTAAATTTTTTAGAAATGACCTGAAAATGTTAATTGAGACGTATTTAATTTCATGACTTTTCAAAAACTATATTTTAGAAAAATTAAATGTATTTGTAATTTAGCAGCAGAAGTACAGAATTCAGACACTGATTTTGAGAAAGCAAGTTACTGTAAATTTATACCGAGTGAGTCATCTTAACCTTTGGAAGCGTTTATCCAGTGAGGGAAGCAAGATGATGAAAAATACCCCGGGACAAAATTGTTCGAGGTGAAGGAGGACAACTTGTGGCACCAAAATCCACTCTCCCCTCGTACTCCACCCCGCGGGGGGGGGGGGGGGGTCAACCTAAAAATTTCAAATGGAACCCCCCATTTTTTTCCATGGATTCAGGTTCCTGATAAAAAAATATGAAATTTTTGTCGAAACAATTTTTCATGAAAATGCTTTCTTCGGTCAGAATTATGACCCCCCGCCCTATTTAAGAACTACAGTGAATGGACATTTTCCCGAAACAGCACATATGATTGTTAGCGCTCGATATGGAGTTACCAGGTCTGCAGCCATAAAACTGTCCCCACACGATGTCATTACAGCTGTCACCAAAATGACAAAAATTTCCAGGATTGAGGTTCCAGAACGTTAGATTGGACCTACGCTCGTGATGCACGCTCATGACCAGAGCGCAGGGGAGAGCCACTGACTCCCGGCGAATTTAATGAGAACACCCCGCACGTGAGAGGCAAGGGGACTCACGCGAAAAAAACCCTGATGGAAACAAAATCCCACCACGTCCACATCGTTGTTCCTGGGTAATGCCAAGGGTGGGATTGTGAGATGCGCTAAAACTGATCGAAGAAAGCATTTTCATGAAAAATTGTTCGGACAAAAAATTCATATTTTTTTATCAGGAAGCCGAATCCATAGAAAAAATGGGGGGTTTAATTTGGGTATTTTTCACCATCTTGCTTCCCTCACTGGATAAACGCGTCCAAAGATTAAAATGACTCACCCTGTATACAGACAGACTTCGCCGTTCGCGAG